>SJYX01022435.1:156652-233132 GCA_006410675.1 Oreotragus oreotragus
GAGGGCCGGGGGAGGGCTGGGGAAGTGCTGGGAGTTTGGGATTAGCAGATATTAACTATTATATACAAGTTGGGCAAACAACAAGGTCCTATTGTATAGCACAGGGAACTGTATTCGACATCCTGTGACAAACCAAAATGGAAAAGAATATGAAAAAAAGGATGCATATAGACAACTGAATCGCTTTCCTGTACAGCAGAAATTAACACAACATTGTAAGTCAACTATACTTCCATAAAATAAATGTTAAAAACAAAACAAAGGACATACCCGAGCCCAGGTACTATGGGCACCAGCCTTTCTAAAGAGCCACTGGCACTCCCACACGCCCAAGCACCACCCGTGGTTAGACTGCTTTGGGGCACCTACTGCTCACCTCTGGTAACTTCACTCCAGAGTTAGGAATAAAAGGGGCAGCAGAAGCTGCAAGGGCCCTCTGGACACCCTTGCAGACGGTCACAGGAACCAGGAAGGCAGGCTGCTGTTACGGCGGCACTGACTGGGAGTGAGGAGCTCTAAAGACGGAGCTCCTATGAGTGCTGCCTCACCTGCTCGCCCTGACCCTCACAGCAGAGAACCCTAAGAGTCACAGAGGCCTGGGTGCTCGTCCCCTGGGGATCTGGGGAGGCCAAGCCCGCTGGCCACTCACTTGGGGGGAAAGCAGATTCTAACCAGATAGAGAAGAAGTGGGTGGGAAGGGCCAAGGGGAGGAGCAGTGCCTGTAGCTGACTGAAGGCCATCAGGCAGCTGGTCTGGAACTCCTGAGTGACCCTGGGGCTGAAGAAGTTTACATGATCTGAGTGTCTCACCATGGAAACTTGTTTCCAAGAAAAGGGTGACTGAGAAGGTAATAGATGGGGTGTGGGGCTAGCCACTAACCTCAGGTATGTATCAGTTTCCAGTGGCCACTGAAGCAGAACGCCACAAACCCAGTGGCCCTGGCGGCTCAGATGGTAAACTGTCTGCATGCAGTGCGGGAGACTCAGGTTCGATCCTTGGGTCGGGAAGATCCCCCTGAAGAAGGAAATGGCACCCCACTCCAGTACTCTCGCCTGGAAAATTCCATGGATGGAGGAGCCTGGCAGGCTACAGTCCATGGGGTCGCAAAGAGTCAAACACAACTGAGCGACTTCCATGTCACTTGTCAGTGGCTCAAGTAACCCTCATTTACTGTCTCAGAGTTCTGGGTGTTAGAGCCCCAGTGGGTCCTGGTGGACCGCAATCAGGGCGTCACTACAGCAGACGCTCTGCTGTTTCCTTACCTTTCCCAGCCTCTCTGGGCCGCCTACCTTCCTCGGGTCCCGGCCCCCTCCTCCGTCTTCAAAGCCAGCTGTGTAGCACCTTCAGGTCTCTCTCTCTGAAGCTGACCCTTCTGCGTTCCTTTTTCTCTTACAAGAACCCTTGTGATTACATTGTGCCCACTGGACATTCCAGAATAATCTGCCTACCTCAAGACCCTTAATCACATCTGCAAAGTCCCTTTTGCCGTGTAAGGGGACATAGTCACAGGTTCCAGAGATTAGGGGAACAAGAACATCTCTGGAGTCCATAGCAAGCAAGTGCCTTCTCCTCTCTGAGCCTCAGTTTTCCCACCTGTAAAATGGAAACAATGAAAATGACAGTGATAATAATAGTATCAATTACCCTGGGTTTATGTGAGGATGACAACAGGATGCAATGATCTCTTAGCACAGCACAAGGGACGGAGCAGGTTGGTGGGGAGGGGGTCATTTGTGGGTCATCCCCTTCCCTTTCCCACTCCCACTTTTTCACCCAAAAACCCCAGGAGGCCTGTTGCATCTTTAGAATTGGGGTTTGCCAAACTACTTGTCCAAGGCTGAGGCTCAGGAAAAATTTACTCTCTGACAAGAGGGTAGCATTCTTCATATAAAAGTGAAAAATGAATCTTCACACATACACACCCACCCCAATCTGGGAGTAATGGGATTTTTCAGGCAGGCTTCATTACAGTGTCTCAGCATTACTGGACTGATAATTGCATTCTGAACTGGAATTGATAAATTGCCTGTGCATTGTCATTACTGGATGTTTACCTGATCTATTTGATGAATATTAATTCACAAAAAAAATATTTCCATCCCTAAAGCAATTCTGGGCAAAATGATGCCTTTCTCCCCTCCGGTCTCCTACCGGCAACCGCCGAAACAATGTACAGAGTTAAATAATAACAAGCCCTTGTCAGAGTGATTTATTGGGCGTGAAAACAAAGAGAGAGAAGGACTTCAGCCTCCCCTCCATCAAACAGCACCTGCAGGAAGGAACACGTTGTTCCCTTCCAAAGCCAGGAGGTGCATGGCGGAGAGGTGGGAGTCTGTAGGCCATGCAGGGGCAAGTTTGGACAATATACTTCACCCTCCTGCCAAGGGATCTGAAAGAGGTCCTCGGTTGCCTACCACCTACCCCGACTCCACACTGAGGCACTTATATAAATGAGTTAACATTTACTGAACTCTAGCTACCCTGCAGGCTCTCTGTTCATGCATCCTTTCTACAACTCTGTGAGGTTGGACCTACCACTGTCCCCATTCTACAGATAAGCACACTGAGGCTCAGAGGACAAGGTTGCATGTGTCCAGGGTTATCTGCTAGAAAGGGTCAGAGCTGGGTCTGGAACCCAAGCCAGACTCCGGAAGATGGTGCTCTTTCCACTCCGCAAGGGGGCGACAAACTGCAGCCCAAGGCCAACATCTAATACTTCGGTAACTGATTTTACTGGAACACAGCCACATTCGTTGAGAGATTGTTGGAGCTGATTTCACCCTACAATGGCAGCACTGCGTAGTTTTGACAGAGATGAGATGGTCTTCAAAAGTCTAAAATAGTCACTCTCTGGCCCTTTAAGAAAAAGCCTGCTGATTCCTGGTTGTATATCCTTTGCCAGCAAGTTCACGGTCCATTTGGAGACCCTACACTGTGTGCTCAGTAAACAGCAGCCAAAATAATCATTATCATTATTATTGTTGTTTTCTTATTACTGTTGTTATTAGGCTGCTTTTACTATTGTTACCTCCTTGAGAAAGACAGATTTTGCCAACCACCCACCATGGAGCTAGCCTTCAAGATAATAAATGTTGTGTTTTCCACAGTAAGTCATAAGAACCTTCAACATAAGAGTTTAAGTTTTTCAGCGCTCCTAGCATCTTAATGGGGCTTCCTGGGTAGCTCAGCTGGTAAACAATCCACCTGCAATGCAGGAGGTCCCAGTTCCATTCCTGGGTTGGGACATTTCCCTGGAGAAGTGATAGGGAAGCTCTCTTCTCCCCTAGAGAAGGGATACCCACTCCAGTATCCTTGGGCTTCCCTGGTGGCTCAGATGGTAAAGAATCCACCTGCAATGTGGGAGACCTGGGTTCGATCCCTGGGTTGGGAAGATCCCCTGGAGGAGGGCATAGCAACCCATTCCAGTTTTCTTGCCTGGAAAATCCCCAGAGACAGAGGAGCCGAGCGGGGTACAGTCCACGGGGTCGCAGAGTTGGAAATGACTGAGCGACTAAACACAGCAGAGGATCTTCATGAGAATTTAAATTGCAACTGCATCCTTCAGCAGGCTCTTCTGGAAATGTAAGCTGCTCTCCTCCCCCATCAGAGCACAATTCCAGGGCTGTTCAAAGGAACACAGGTTGACAAAGGTAGAAGCCATTTACCAAGACCAGCTATATGCGGGGACACAAGAGGGGCATCTTCAGACATCTTTCCCCGCCAGCCATAGCCAACCTAGCATCCTTGGAAGCTGTGGAAGAACTCCTGAGCTCTCAGCAGGGGACAGATCATTCTGGCTGGCCAAGGAGTGGGGCGATTTACAGGGACGGGGACTTCCAAAGCTAAAATCAGGGAAGTCCCCAGCACCCCAGAGATATTGCTCCATCAGGAGGCCTTGCCGAGGTCAACTACAGACCTTCTTGACTGGCCAAACTGCCTGGCTTGTGGGACTCTTAGTTCCCCGACCAAAGGTCAACTCCACACCTGCTGTGGTGGAAGCGTGGATTCTTAATCACTGGACCACCATGGAAGTCTCTTCAGCTACAGACCTTTTAATTCAGGGGACCCACTTGTTGAATCCCAACACACGCACACACCTTTTTATGGACCCGGTGGCTATGCTGAATTTGGACTCTGAATACTACCCTGGCCATCTCTGCACCGTCTTGAGCCAAGACACGCAGGTCTGGACCACCTCTGTCCTTTCCCTGGAGGCAGAGGAAGGCAGAGGTCGACAGTACGGCTGTACAGCAGGGACACATTACTTCCCGCCTCTCAGCCTCACTGTCCTCATTTGTCCTCAAAATGACCAAAGCATATAGACAGGGAGAGCACCAGGGTCACCGGCACTGGCAGGCGAATTCTTTACTGCTGAGCCACCGGGGAAAGCCCGGGAGCCCTCTTTCTAAAGCATTGCACCGGAGAGTGACTGCTGAACTCTGTCTTGCACGCTCCGGTCATTTTGGTCCCCACATCTGTTCTGTGAAGCAAGTGCTTCGATTGTCCCTGATATACAAACGGGGACAGACAAAAATAAATCAACAAAAATGATCCTGTTTAAAAAGTCTCCGGACCTGAATTTTCTTTTTTTATTTTTTATTTTATTTTTTTTTTGTATTTATTTATTTTTTTACACGAACTCCCAAACATGAACCCCACTCCCACCTCCCACCCCACATCATCCCCTGAATTTTCACACATTGATTTATTTGCATTTTATACCCTGGCTGAATTTGGTCCCTGGAACCAGCAGTATCAGCATCACTCAAGNATTTATTTATTTTTTTACACGAACTCCCAAACATGAACCCCACTCCCACCTCCCACCCCACATCATCCCCTGAATTTTCACACATTGATTTATTTGCATTTTATACCCTGGCTGAATTTGGTCCCTGGAACCAGCAGTATCAGCATCACTCAAGAGCTGGTTGGAAAATGCAGATTCTCACACCATCCCAGACCCACTGAGCCCAGATCGTCACTGTGATACATCCCCAGATGACTTATGTGCACATTAGAGTGTGCCCCTCGCCCCCAACCACCTGGAAACCACGCAGGGCTTGAAGGTGGCAAGGGAGAGAGGCGGAGAAGATGCAGAAGAAAACCACCATCACTCTCTAGAATATCCCCCAGGCTGTACTCCCACAATAATACTGCTTCGCAGCAGGTTGTCAGGGGCGCTGGAAAAGAGAGACCAGATGCTCTAAGTTCGGGTATCACCGATTGTCAGCTCCCCATTTTGAAGATTCTCTAAGCAAGTTTGTAAATCAATGGTCCTGAGAAGTCCTGCAAGGAGGGAAACTATGGTCATTTCATTTAACGCATCTGATCACAGAAATATTCCCCTGCATGTGTGGACCGTTGCTTGTAAAGTCATCTTAAAAGTCCCTAAAGGATTCACAAATTAAATCCTTTGTTCTCCAAATGTTTATTGAGAACCTACTATGTGCAGGGCACAATTTGAGGAACTAGGGACGTGGAAGCAAGAAGAGTTGTGATCCTTGCACCCAAGGAGCGTCTATTCAGGTAGGTAGAGACACAGTTAGCAAATAAATGAACAAAAATAACAACACCTGAATCTACTCTTTCAGTGCCTGCCTGAAAGATCTCAACAAACCTTTCCGGGTCCCTCCAGTCAGTGGTAACATCTTCCTCTTTCCAGCTCCTATAATATTTATGGTCGGTATCATGCAGGAGGAAATCAGTTGTGCTCTGCCAGCTCCCAGATCATGATGTTAGAAATCTCATGAACTCTTGGGTTGTTAACATTTCCTGTTTTATGTCCTGGATTCTCAGCTGAATTGTAAACTCCGTTGGGAAAGGAATCTCTCTGTTTGCTCCCCCGTCCCCCATTGATCCCCACTGAATGAATCCCTGAGAAGCTTCCTGGAGAACCCTGGGTGGGTTACAGTGAGTCGATATTATACATATGGTGCTCTGCAAGGACCCTACACGTCGGTCTAAGCACGATTAGCAAGGCGGGACCCAGCAAGCCTTCTAGATGACTTTGCCGCAGCAAAAATTTGGAAGACACTAGCCTAGGGTCTCTACCATGGCTTCTTGGAGTCTGCGATTAAATCCCAGCTCCAACCTTTATTAGCTACTATATGGGACTATGGGAAGTTATTTCATCTCTCTAAACCTCAGAGGTTATCATCTTATCATCTCTCACAGGGGAATGATAAGAGTAACAATCTCAGAGAGTTGGTGTGAGGATTAAATGATATTTTCATGAGAAAGGCTAAACCCGGGGCCCACTGCCTGCTACCTCTCACTGGCCAATGTTCCTAGGAAAACAGTATCCGTCTACCTCAGACTGAAGCCATGACTATCCCTTCAACCTCAGCCCCTACACGCTCCCCTCTCCCACCCATTCCAGTCCAGGCCCATTTCTGGGCCTCCCAAATCCCCGGCTCATCCCTACCCTGGCTGACTGAACATGGAAAGCAACTCCCTCTCCTACTGGGCCCACATTTGGACGTTTCTCAGCCTCCTTTGTAGTTAAGAGTGCTGGCCAGTGGAACATGGATGGAAGCGAGGCAGACCACAGAGAAAGGTGCCCCAACTCCTGCCCTCCACCATCCACCTTGATTGTCAATCATTATGCAGGACAACCTCGGTAGCTCCGTGTTGAAGATGGTGGAGACTGGGCCTTGGGTTACCGAATGAACAGGGCCCCTTCCCAGCCTCCCATCGAAAACATCCATTTAAACTATTACAGAGTTAGAAATAAACTTTTCTGCTATATTTAGCTGCTGAGACTTCTATAATAGCCAGCATTATCTTAACTAATACATTACTTTAGGGGTTTGTTTATACTTGCGGTTTCTTTTCCCCGGAAATTTTGCTGAAGCATCTGCTCCTTAAGGACAGACCAACCAGTGAGCTTCTGGCCAATGGAACCTAACAAACCAATCTGGTTTTTTAGGTCAAACAACAGAGTCCACAAAATTCATGAGCTATCAGTCCATTAATCCTGACTCTACAGTATCTCTATTGAAACCCAGTTTGAAAGTGAAAGTGAAAGCACTCAGTTGTGTCCGACTCTTTGTGACCAAATGGACTTTACAATTCATGGACTTCTCCAGGCCAGGATACTAGAGTGGGCAGCCTTTCCCTTCTCCATGAGTTCTTCCGAACCCAGGGATCAAACCCAGGTCTCCCACATTGCAGGCAGAATTTTTTACCAGCAGAGCCACCAGGGAAGCCCAAACCCCAGTTTAATATTAAATAAATCCTTTCTCAATTTTAAAGATGATACCTGACTGGCAATTAAACCATCATGTCTTAGCCAGCTAATATACAGGAGAAATGACAGACAGCTACTGCAATATGAAGATGGTTAAACCACATTTAGCCATCCTGGACTTAGTCATTTTGTGTTTATTTTGTTTTGTGGGTATTATTTTTGTTTGCTTTGAGAAAAGGGAAAAGAGAAATGAAAAAAAAAAAAAAAAAGCCAGAGTTAATGAGCTTAGCAGAACAAAGCTAAAAATAAATGAATAAATAACAATGATGTTGTGAAACAAAATAAAATTATATCCAAATTAAAATGTGCTATGATTTTTTTTTAAGAAAGTAGCAAACATAGAAAGGATTTTTCTCCTGCTTTTTGACCAGTGTGAGGTCTCAGCTCAAACCCTCTTACAAGGAGGGAGGGCAGGTCTGGCTAATAGAAAGCTCTTTCTTTTCTGGAGCCCAGGTCCAGTCAAGGTGCATTCTGTCTTCCTGGCCCTGCTCTGCACTCTATACTCACACAGCACAGACCCCAGTGCCCTCTGACAGCCCTCTTCATATGTGGCACCCAGGTGTGGCTGTGCCCCTCCTAGCTTCTGCTTCAGGACAAACACCTCAGTGCCTTCACTCTTCTGCAAGGGAAGCGACTTGGAGGCACAGTGCTGTTCAAACTGTGGCTCCCAGACCAGCAGCATCAGCATCACCTGGGAACTTGTTTAAAGTGCACACTCCTGGGCATTCTGAGTGACTCAGTGGTAACGAGTCTGCCTGTCAGTGGAGGTGACATGGGTTTGATCCCTGGTCCAGGAAGACCCCATATGCTGCAGGACAACTAAGCCCGTGCACCACAGCTACTGAGACTGGGCTCCAGAGCCCAGGAGCCACTGCTACTGAGCGCATTTGCCACAAAGTCAGCCTGCAAACTGCAACCAGAGAGAAGCCCCACTCGCCCCAACTAGAGAAAGCCTGTGCATAGCAGAAAGACCCAGCAGAGCCAAAAATAGATAAACTTTGTAAAACACACATTCCCAGGCCCCACCCCAGACTCACAGAGTCAGAAATTCTGAGAGCAGAGACCAGCAATCTGTGGTGTTATAAGCTCTCTGGGGAATTCTGACGCACACTCGAGTTTAGAATGTACTGCTTCACATTAAGACCCTGGCCAGTTACTTTACCCTCTTGTTGCCCCAGTGTCTCCTCTCTCAAATAGGCACATCAGAAGTATCCACATCACAGGGTGGTTGTGAGATAAGGATTGTGATGGGGCTAACGCGGTGCCTGGAGCCTGGAAAGGATGTTGGCAAGTGCTGGTTCTAGTTGCTGGTGTTGTCGCTACCGAGTTGTTAAGTTTTCGTAGCTACGGAGAGGACGAGTCTTAAATTGGGTTGAGGTCTTTGTGGATCTACCTGCTCAGCATCTGGAGACACTGCAGGGAGCCAGAGCATCTCCTGGCAGTGTCTGGAGATTCACAGCCCTGCCTGGAGCCTGGGAAAGGACACGATGGGTTTCCATTCCCAAGAAAAAGAAATACAAAAAGGCAAAATGGTTGTTTGAGGAGGCCTTACAAATAGCTGAGAAAAGAAGAGAAGCTAAAGGCAAAGGAGAAAAGGAAAGATACACTCATTTGAATGCAGAGTTCCAAAGAGTAGCAAGGAGAAATAAGAAAGCCTTTCTCAGTGATCAATTCAAAGAAATAGAGGAAAACAGTAGAATGGGAAAGACTAGAGATCTCTTCAAGAAAATCAGAGATACAACATNCTTTTGAACTGTGGTGTTGGAGAAGACTCTTGAGAGTCCCTTGTACTGCAAGGAGATCCAACCAGTCCATTCTGAAGGAGATCAACCCTGGGATTTCTTTGGAAGGAATGATGCTAAAGCTGAAACTCCAGTACTTTGGCCACCTCATGCAAAGAGTTGACTCATTGGAAAAGACTCTGATGCTGGGAGGGATTGGGGGCAGGAGGAGAAGGGGACGACAGAGGATGAGATGGCTGGATGGCATCATGGACTTGATGGACGTGAGTCTGAGTGAACTCCAGGAGATGGTGATGGACAGGGAGGCCTGGCATGCTGCGATTCATGGGGTCGCAAAGAGTCGGACACGACTGGGCGACTGAACTGAACTGAACTGAACTGAGAGATCTCTTCAAGGTAATTAGAGATACCAAGGGAACTTTTCATGCAAAAATGGGCACAATAAAGGACAGAAATGGTATGGACCTAACAGAAGCAGAAGATATTAAGAAGAGGTGGCAAGAATACCCAGAAGAACTATACAAAAAAGATCTTAATGACCCAGATAATCATGATGGTGTGATCACTTACCTAGAGCCAGACATCCTGGAATGAGAAGACAAGTGGTCCTTAGGAAGCATCACTATGAACAAAGCTAGTAGAGGTGTTGAAATTCCAGTTGAGCTATTTCAAATCCTAAAAGATGATGCTGTGAAGAAATATTTTTTATAAAGTCAACAGGTAACAAATGTGGGTGAGGATGTGGAGAAAAGGGAACCCTTATGCACTGTTGGTGGAATGTAAAGAAAATAAGAATACTACTTTAGAAAGATTTGTTCACCTATATGTTCATTGCAGCATTATATTCAAGAGCCATGATATGAAAATAACCTAAGTGTCCAACAGTAGGTGAATGGATAAAGAAATTGTGACACGTGTGTCTGTCACATATGTGTACGTGAATATTAATCATAAAAAGGAATGGCATCTTGCCATTTGTGACAACCTGGAGAGACCAAGAGAGTGTTATGCTAACTGAAAGTCAGAAAGAGAAATACAAATACCAAATGATTTCACCTGTGTGTGGAATTTAAAAAACAAAACAAAACATGTTTTTGAGGCTCATCCATGTTATAACGTGTCAGTATGTTACTCATTTTTATGGTCAAATAATAGCCCATTGCATGAGTATACATTTTATCTGTTCATCAGTTGGTGGACATTTTTTGAGTTTTTTCCATTTTTAGGCTATTATGGATAATGTTTCTATGAACCATTATGTACAAGTTTTGGTATATATACCTAAGAGTGAAATCATTGGATCATATGGTAATTCTATGTTTAACTTTTAACTTTTTATTTATTTTTTTCTGTTTTTAAAAATTTAGTTGCTGTACAGTATTATATGTTACATGTGTACAGCATAGTGATTCATAATATTTAAAGGTTATACTCCATTTATAAGAGGGACTAAAGAGACTTTTGAGGAAAGTGAAAGAGGAGAGTGAAAAAGCTGGCTTAAAACTCTACAGTCAAAAAACTAAGGTCATGGCATCTAGTCCCATCACTTCATTGCAAGTAGATGGGGAAACAATGGAAATAGTGACAATCTTTACTTTCTTGGGCTCCACAATCATTGCAGATCCTGGGCTGCAGCTGTGAAATTAAAAGATGCTTGCCTCTTGGAAGAAAAGCTGGCAAACCTAGACAGCATATTAAAAAGCAGAGATATTACTTTGCCAACAGAGGTCTGTCTAGTCAAAGCTATGGTTTTTCTAGTCATCGTGTATGGATGTGAGAGTTGGACCATAAAGAAAGCTGAGTGCCTAAGAATTGATGCTATTGAATTGTGATGTTGGAGAAGACTCTTGAGTGTCCCTTGGACAGCAAGGAAATCCAACCAGTCCATCCTAAAGGAAATCAGTCCTAAATATTCATTGGAAGGACTGATGCTGAAGCTCTAAAACTTTGGCCACCTGATATGAAGAGCTGGCTCATTTGAAAAGACCCTAATGCTGGGAAAGATTGAAGGCGAGAGGAGAAGGGGACGACAGAGGATGAGATGTTTGGATGGTATCACCAATTCAATGGACATGAGTTTGGGTAAACTCCGGGAGTTGGTGTTGGACAGGGAAGCCTGGTGTGCTGCAGTTCATGGAGTCGCAAAGAGTCAGACACGACTGAGCTGAACTGACTGAATTCCATTTATAGTTACTATAAATTATTGGCTGTACTCCCTATTAAAACTTTGGCCACCTGATATGAAGAGCTGGCTCATTTGAAAAGACCCTAATGCTGGGAAAGATTGAAGGCGAGAGGAGAAGGGGACGACAGAGGATGAGATGTTTGGATGGTATCACCAATTCAATGGACATGAGTTTGGGTAAACTCCGGGAGTTGGTGTTGGACAGGGAAGCCTGGTGTGCTGCAGTTCATGGAGTCGCAAAGAGTCAGACACGACTGAGCTGAACTGACTGAATTCCATTTATAGTTACTATAAATTATTGGCTGTACTCCCTATGTTATATAGTATATCTTTGTACCTTATTTTATACCTAATGGTTTGGACCTCTTATTCTCTATCACTATATTGCCCCTCTCCCTTTTCTTCTTCCTATTAGCTGGTTCTTTGTATCTATGAGTCTGCTTCTTTTTTGTTATATTCACTAGTTTCTTGTGTTTTTTAGATTTCACATACAGATGGTATATAGATTCACGTATAGATGCTGAAGCTGAAACTCCAATATTTTGACCACGTAATGTGAAGAACTGACTCATTTTGAAAGACCCTGTTGCTGGGAAAGATTGAAGGCGGGAGGAGAAGGGGATGACAGAGAATGAGATGGTTGGATGACATCACTGACTCAGTGGACATGACTTTGAGTAAATTCCTGGAGTTGGTGATAGACAGGGAGGCCTGGCGTGCTGCAGTCCTTGGTGTCACAAAGAATCAGACACGACTGAGCAACTGAACTGATACTGATAGATGGTATCACATAGTATTTGTCTTTCTCTGACTTATCTCACTTTTTAGCATAACAGCCTCCAAATCCTACATGTTGCTGCAAATGGCAAAATTTTATTCTTTTTTATGGCTGAGTTGTATTCCATTGTATGTATGTGTGGGTATGTGTGTGTATATGTGTGTGTTAAGTCACTTCAGTTGTGTCCGACTCTGTAATCCCATGGACTGTAGCCTGCCAGGCTCCTCTGTCCATGGAATCCTCCAGGCAAGAATGCCAAATTGGGTTGCTGTTTCCACCTCCAGAGTATCTTCCTGACCTAGGGATTGAACCTGGGTTTCCCACATTGCGGGCAGTTTCTTTACAGATTGAGCCACCAGGGAAACCCCTGTGTATGTATATATATATACACACACACATATTTGTGCTATCCATTCATCTATTGATGGAGATTTAGGTTTCTTCCATATATTGGCAATTGTAAATAATGCTGCTATGAACATTGGGGTGCATGTATCTTTTTGAATCAGTGTTTTTTATTTTTTCCCTCATATATATATAGGAGTGGAATTGCTCTGTCATATTGTAGTTCTGTTTTTAGTTTTTTGAGGACTTCCATCCTGTTTTCCACAGGCTGAACCAATTTACTTTCTTACCAGTGGTGTAGGAGGGTTAGCTTTTCTCCACATCCTTGCTAACATTCATTATTTTTGTTCTTTTTGATAATAGTCATTATTACAGGTGTGAGGTGATATTTCACTGTGATTTTGATTTGCAGTTCTCTGATGATTCTGGGCAGTTCAGTTCAGTCGTCTGTCCCACTCTTTGCGACCCCATGGACTGCAGCACGCCAGGCCTCCCTGTCCATCACAAACTCCTGGAGTTCACTCAAACTCACGTCCATCGAGTCCGTGGGCAGGAGGAGAAGGGGACAACAGAGGATGAGATGGTTGGATGGCATCACGGACTCGATGGACATGAGTCTGCATGAACTCCGGGAGTTGGTGATGGACAGGGAGGCCTGGCGTGCTGCAATTCATGGGGTCGCAAAGAATCGGACACGACTGAGCAACTGAACTGATAGCAGAGCGTACTATCTCATCTTTACTAATAAATGAATCATGATAGCTGCTCACAACTGAGGATCCCTTACAAATGAGAAAATAGAATAATAAAAGATAAAAACAAATATTATCAGTAAATTTATGTCTGAGTACAAGTAAGGGCAAGTTAAACTAGTGGTAACTAAAACTGTGAAGGCACTTATTGTTTATTTGACAAGAAATTAGAGGTGAAAGTGAAAGTGAAGTCACTCAGTTGTGTCCGACTCTTTGATACCCCATGAATAGTAGCCTGAAAGGCTCCTCCATCCATGGGATTTTCCAGGCAAGAATACTAGAGTGGGTTAGCCATGTCTTTCTCCAGGGGATCTTCTGGACCCAGGGATTGAACCTGAGTCTCCCACTCTGCAGGCAGGCTCTTTACTGTCTGAGCCACCAGGGAAAGCCCTGAAATTAGAGGTAAGTAGTTTAAACATTAGTTCAGCAGTTTAATGAAGACATAAAAGATACAGGTTTTTTTCCCTCCTACCTCTGCCTCCTCAGCTTTTTGGTTTTCAACCTTGTTATCTTATGCTCAAAAGATGGCTGCCACAGCTCCAGTCATCACACCTTTATATGACAACTTTTAAATAGAAAAGAATGGGATTCAACCTATTATGGGCCTCAACGCCACTTGGGAAAAATCAGGATTCTTTTAGCGAGAAATGAGAGTAATATCTATTGGGGTAGTTATCAATAGCATTTGCTCCATACATAAACAATCAAGCCGCATTGCTTAATACCACAGTATTAAATGCAAAAAAGGTAAAATGTGGTAAGATAATGGTTAGCACACCCACTCCTCTCTGTAGCCAATCCATATCCTTGGTTTTTGAGGCCTTTCCTTTGAATTAACTGAGGCTGCAAGAAAAAAGGGATTTTTTTCAAGGTGTCCTGCTGATTGATAGCTAAGCTGGATCTGCAAGCTAGTTCCCCTGATTAGACTAAGGTTGGGTCTCTGTGTCAGTGTTTTTCATTATGAGCACCAGGGAACGCTTTTCACAAGGTGTCCTTCTCATCAGAAAAGGGCTGAAAAATCCGACAAGTTAGAGAAAGGCCACCTACTTGATCCTCATTTTGGTGATTCAATATGCCAACTCACCCAGTAAAGGCTCTGAGAAGTCCTTCAGCAAAAACATGCACCTTCTGACATTACACCCAGCAGCTCCCTAAACACATCTGAGCATGGGATTGTCACACCACCATCCCGGTCAACATCTCAAGGGACTAGCTTTCTGAAGAACACCTGTGGAAATGCTGCCCTCAACAAGGCGGCTCCCCTTGACCCGACCCCATCACTCAACCACTGGGCTGAACGTGTCCATCTGCAGAGACAGGGATAAGTAATCCAGCATATGCTGCTGTGCTCCTACTGCCTTCTGGTGCAAGTTCCATTCCGGTGGTACATTTTTTTCTCTGGTTAATGAAGAGGTTTATTTTTGTGTGTTCATTAGGAATTGTAATCATTTTCTAGAAAGAATGAGAGCGTGTGATTGGAAAGAATGAGCATGATGTTGGGAGGTAATGCAGAAATGCAGAGATGTCTCTCTGGCTCGGAGAATGCCAACAATAGCAGCCCACACAGCCCTGGAGTTCTACTGTGCACGGGCCCCTCTGCACACCCCTGCACATCCGATGGCCCAGACCTGGGTTACCTTCACACAGGGAACCAAAGAGAGGTCACTGGCTGTGCCAACCACCACATACAAACTTTTGACAATTTCCTTGAGTCTGGATTCCCTTGTCATCTACTGATGAGGATACTAATGCCTAAGCTCAGGGTCCAGGCATTGGATTCTGGACTATCTTACCCCTCCACAGGGCTGTCCCTTCAGGAACAATAAAAGACACAAATCACCTGACATCCCATGATTGTTTATGTTGTTAAACTTTTGTTTGAAATCGTCATGCAGAGAAGTGTACTCATCAAAAGTGTACATTGCTAAATGTATATGTATAACTGGATCCCTTTCTGTATACCTGAAGCTATCATAACATTGTTAATCAACCAATATAAAATAGAAAGTTAAAAAAAGAAACCCAAAGATCAACCCTGGTAAAATGTGTGAGAGAGAGAACTGGATTTTAACGTAAGAGACTATGAAAATTCATTAATATAGTTTCAGATTTCACATTATAAAGAATCTTTAAGAGACATCACGTGTTGAATATTGGTGATGGTCCTTCTGATGGGTGTGTAGTGGCATCACTTTGTTGCATTCGTCTGGAGAAGGAAATGGCAACCCACTCCAGTATCCTTGCCTGGAAAGTCCCATGGACAGAGAAGCCTGGTAGGCTACAGTCTATGGGGTCGCAAACAGTCGGACACGACTGAGCTTCACTTCACTTCACTTCACTTCACTCATAGACCAGTGGCTATCCTTGCCTCTTCTCAAGACCAGACTAACAGGTGAGACAGAGTGAGAAGTGGGGCAGCACGTTCATGCAGTAAATAATTGTGAAGTTCAGGCTCTGTCTGAGCACTGTTCTGGGGGCTGGAATGTTTCTTTTGGACAAAACAAAACAGATCAGTCCACAGGGACCAGGATGCTTGTTGAGTGTGAAGGGTGTGCTCAGCCTTTTCTCCTCCAGAGCTGGGCCAAACTTCTCCAAAGCCCTGGGGGGAAGGGTAACGAATGCCCTGGCTAATAATGATGATAATGTAAGAGTAAGCTGTTAACATTTATTTTACCACTTCCTATGTCCCAGCTGTTACTCTAAGTGCCTTTGACTTTCACACTTGAAGGCATATTCCTGTTGCTTAGAGGGCGTGTTCAACAGACAACCATTGAGCCTGCCTATGCCTGATTCGATGGGTCTGGGAGGGACCTGAGAATCTCCATTTCTAGCAAACATAGGGCAATGTTAATGCAGAAAGCTTTTAAACCTCAGAGCAACCCTACAGGGCAGGCACTTTTATTATCCCTACTCCTCAGTGAGGGCACCGAGGCACAGACAGTACCTGTGCCCATAAGCACAGTCCTAAGTAGCTGGCGGAAGTGGGTTGGAACTGAAGCCTTGTGTTTGGATTGCTCACTCTTGACTTAAACTGCACCGCACTGTGCCCCAAGTAGCTTGCAAAAAGGTTCTTCCCAAAGTCCTACTTAACAGCTGAAATAAGAGCTTCCGATTCCCTTCAGATAAATCTGTCTTTCTCTCAGGGTTCCTGGATGGGCTATACATCTGCCTTGTCCTGCAGTGAGGTGCCAGCTCCTGTGATGGGTGGATAAGCGCGGAGGTCAGGGACACACCTTTGAGTTCTGCAGCTTAAAAAAATCTATATTTGAAACACAATTTTGGGCCTCATTACCTTTGAAACCTTAGGCAAGTTTGGCAGGTATCTGAGCTTCAGTTTTTAAATAATTGTCAAAACAGAGAAATACAAAGTTATTTGAAACCCCAGCTGACTTCAGCCGCTTTATGGAAAAGAGTAATTCCCCTGCAGGCAAAGGCTCTTTGTTGGAGAGATTCTCCTGATGGGTGTCAAGGGAGAGGCCCTGGAGAGGGAAATGGACTTCAAGAAGGTCTTCTTCAATGAATGGTGTATAAAACTAGAAGAAAACAACAGAAAGGGAAAGACTAGAGACCTCTTCAGGAAAACTGGAGATATCAAGGGAACATTTTGCTCAAAGAAGAGCACAATAAAGGACAGAAAGGGTAGAGACGTAATATATACAGAAGAGATCAAGAAAAGACGGAAAGAATACACAGAACTGTACAAAAAAGATCCGAATGAACCGGATTGCTATGATGGTGTGGTCAGCCACCCAGAGCCAAACATTCTGGAGAGCAAAGTCAAGAAGGCCTAAGGAAGCACGCTGCTGTTAATAAAGCTAGTGGATGCAACGGAATTCCAGAGCAACTATTCAAAACCCTAAAGGATGATGCCATCGAGGTATCACATTCAACATGTCAGCAAATATGAAAGACCCAGCAGTGGCCACAGGACTGGAAAAGGTCAATCCTCATCCCAATCCCCAAGAAGGGTAGTACTACAGGATGTGCTAACCATTGGACAATTGCACTCATTTCCCACGCTAGTAAGGCCATGCTTAAAATCTTGCATGCCAGGCTTCAGCATTATGTGCACCAAGAACTTCCAGATGTCCAAGCTGGGTTCAGAAAAGGAAGAGGAACCAGATCAAATTGCCAACATTCGCTGGATCATAGAGAAAGCTGCTGCTGCTGCTGCTAAGTCACTTCAGTCGTGTCTGACTCTGTGTGACCCCATAGACGGCAGCCCACCAGGCTCCCCCATCCCTGGGATTCTCCAGGCAAGGATACTGGAGTGGGTTGCCATTTCCTTCTCCAATGCATGAAAGAGAAAAGTGAAAGTGAAGTCGCTCAGTCTGTCCGACTGTTAGCGACCCCATGGACTGCAGCCCACCAGGCTACTTCGTCCATTGGATTTTCCAGGCAAGAGTTCTGGGGTGGGGTGCCATTGCCTTCCCCATAGAGAAAGCTAGGGAATTCAGAAAAAACATCTACCTCTGTTTCATTGACTATGAAAGCCTTTGACTGTGTGGACCATAATAAACTGTGGAAAGCTCTTAAAGAGATGAGAATACCAGACCATCTTACCTGTCTCTGGAGAAACCTGTATGCGTGTCAAGAAGCAACAGTTAGAACCCTCTATGGAACAACCGATTGGTTCAAGATTGAGAAAGGAGTACGACAGGGCTGTCTGCTGTCACCCTGTTTGTTTAATCTATATGTTGAGCCCATCATGACAAACGCTGGGCTGGATGAGTTACCGGCTGGAATCAAAATAGCTGGGAGAAACATCAACAACCTTAGATATGCAGATGATACCACTCAAATGGCAGAAAGCGAAGAGGAACTAAAGAGCCTCTTGATGAGGGTGAAGGAGGAGACTGAAAGAGCTTGCTTAAAACTAAATATTAAGAAAACTAAGATCATGGCATCTGGCCCCATTACTTCATGGCAAATAGAAGGGGAAAAGTTGGAAGATTTACTTTTCTTGGGCTCTCAAATCACTGCAGATGGTGACTGTAGACATGAAATCAGAAAGTGTTTGCTTCTTGGAAGCAAAGTTATGATGAACCTAGACAGTATGTTGAAAAGCAAAGACATTACTCTGCAGATAAAGTTCCATATAGTCAAGGCTTGGTCTTCCCAGTGGACACATATGGTCATGAGAGCTGGACCATGAAGAAGGCAGAGTGCAGAAGAATTGATGCCTTCGAACTGTGGTACTGAAGAAGACTCCTGAAAGTCCCCTGGACAGCAAGGAGATCAAACCAGTCAATCTTAAGGTAAATCAACCTTGAATACTCGTTGGAAGGACTGATGCTGAAGCTGAAACGCCAGTATTTTGGTTGTCTGATATGAACAGCTGACTCATTGGATAAGTCCCTGATGCTGGGAAAGACTGAGGGCAGAAGGAGAAGAGGGGTCAGAGGATGAGATGGCTGGATGGCATCACTGATGTAATGGACATGAACTCGGGCAAACTTCAGGAGATGGTGAGGGACAGACAGGCCTGCAGCCATGGGGTCGCAAAGAGTTGGACACGACTGGGCAGCTGACCATCAATAGAGGAGGGGCAAAAGGCAAGGGGAGGGGATGGAGAGACGCAGATCAAGGCATTCCAAAATGACTTGGGGCTTTCAAAGTGATGTTTTTAAAGTAATTTGCTTTCCCCCCTTTTATTGTATTGAGGTATAGTTGATGAACAATATTATATATGTTTAAAGTATACAACTTTGCGATTCACAACGTGCTAGTCACTCAGTCATGTCCAGCTCTTTGCAACTCTATGGACTGTAGCCTGCCAGGCTATTTTGCCCATGGGACTCTCCAGGCAAGAATACTAGAGTGGGTTGCCATTTCTTTCTCCAGGGGATCTTCCCAACCCAGGGATCCAAACTGGGTCTCCTGGATTACAAGGAGATATAGTAGATGAACAATATGTTTAGGGTATACAACCTAGAGATTCACAATACTGAAAGGTTTTACTCTATAGTTATAAAATATTGGCTATATTCCATGTGCCATATTCTTGTAGCTTACTTATTTATGCATAGTAGTTTATAGTTTTTAAACTTCGACCCTTATCTTGCCCCTTCCCCTTCCCAGATGAATGGGTTAAAAAGGTGAGGTATATACAAACGGGGGCTTCCCAGGTGGAGCTAGTGGCAAAGAACCCGCCTGCCAATGCAGGAGACATAAGAGATGCAGGTTCCATCCCCAGGTCAGGAAGATCCCCTGGAGGAGGAAATGGCGACCACTCACTCTAGTATTCTTGCCCGGAGAATCCCCATGGACAGAGGAGCCTGTTGGGCCACAGTCCCTAGGGAAGCAAAGAGTGGGAGTGGGACATGACTGAAGCGATTTAGCATGCACGCGCATGTGCACACTCACACATACACACATGCACGCACACACAGTGCAATACTACTCAGCCATGAAAAGAATGAAGTTTTGCCTTTTGTAGCAACATGGATGAACTTGGAGAGTATAATGCTGAGTGAAATAAGTCAGACAGCAAAAGACAAATATTGTACGTTATCACTTATATGCGGAAAACAAACTAGTGAATATAACAAAAAAAGAAACAGACTCACAGATATAGAGAACAAACTAGTAATTTGCTTTTTGATGGCATGATGTCAGCATCGTTTCCTTTTGTGTGTGTACTTGGTTACTCAGCGGTATTATATTCTTTGTGATTCCATGGACTGTAGCCCACCAGGCTCCTCTGTCCACGGGATTCTCCAGGCAAGAATACTGGACCAGGTTGCCATTTCTTTCTCCAGGGGATCTTTCCAACCCAGGGACTGAACCAGGTCTCCTGCACCGCAGGCAGATTCTTCACCATCTGAGCCACCAGGGAAGCCCTCCCTTCTTTTTGATTACCTTCAAATGCAGCTACTTACATGATTTCATATTCCTGATATTTAGTGAAATGAGTGAAGAGGGGTTGGATGTAAAGACAATTTCCCCACCCTAAGGATAGGGACAGACTTCCCTAAGGATGATCTACCATGGAGATAAGAAGGTGCACTACTGTTTTTAAAAATTGGTATTTGTGCTTTAGACTGAAGGATCCCTGAGAGCAAGGTCTAAGCTAGATTCTTCCCTGTTGAGACCCAATCAGACAGATTGGCATGAGGATGGCCACTTATGCTGAGTGGACACTCTGGATGACCTTGAGCCTTTTTCCTGCCCTGGGTTCTTTCTTAAGCCAGCACCTGAGTTGGAAGGCTGAGTGTGCCGGGTTGGACGGTGGGGTTAATGGAGGTTTCCTGTATACATTGTTCCACTGAGGCCAGAAAGTAGATCTGGGGAAGTTTCTCTAGGAAATAAAGGAAATAAAGAATCCAGCTAATAAATGAAGAAAGAATAGTAAAGTATCACCATTTTGCAACCCCTGTGAATGAATGGGTGCGGACATTTCTCACTGGGCCACTAACAGCAGAAAAGAAAGACTTTTGTCCCTTCTGATGGTTGAATACAGCACCACCCATGAGGTTGCCTTGTCAAGATAATCCATAAAAGCCAGAAAGTGGAAAACTGCACAGAAGAAGCAACATAATTTCATCAAAAAAAGGAAAAAAGGAAAAAACAGAGATGGGAGAACCTATGATTTAATAGACTTAAAAGACATGTCACCCATTCAACACGTATGGACCATATCAAATCCTGACTCAAACAAATAAACCGTTAAAAAATATGTCATGGAGTTTCTTTTGGTGTCTTTAGGTAGAACATCACCTAATCCGTGTTGGATTTGGTTTAGGTCTAAGGACAAGGTGAAAAATAGTCACTCATTGGGAAGGCTAAGTACATACCCAGTCCCCACGCTTGTGGTTAATAAACAGCTTGGTCTCCACATCCTATCCCCTATTCCCCTTGAGTTTTCCACAGAGGAGCCCTGAAGAGCCTCGGCTCCTGTCCCCTTGGCTCTACCCTCCCACCTGCTTGGGAGCCCTGCCCGGCCGCCCCATGAAGGCCTTCTGCACTTTCCTTCCCATCCCCTCCCAGTGCCCTCCAGGGTTGGGAGTGGAGGGGGAAGATGGAAGAAGGATGTGTCTTTAAGAGAAGGAGCTCACTTGAGGGATGAGGGGAGAAAGACAAGCTTCTCTAGAATGGTGAGCCCAAACTGAAATCCTGACAGGGAGGTGTGGAAATCACCAGGACCTGGAATTGTGGCAGCTGCCTTGCTGGGAGCTATGACACCCACCTTTAGCCACAGGTGAGCTGTGTGATGTCTATTACAGATGCCCCTCAACACCAGAGCTGGGGTCCCTGGATGACACGGAGCTGAGCCCAAGTCATGTAGCCAAGCTCATGGACAAGTTATGCATTCTTGTGCATCCAGATATGAAGCTGGACTGTGCCTTCTTAGGAGCAAAAGGTTGATGCTCTCTCGCTGAGATATGTTTATTTATTTATTTATTTATTTTTGGCAGCCAGTTAGGAAATCACCCATAGTCCTCATTGTGAGGCTGACCTGGAGAGAGAGAGGGACAAAGAGACAGCGAGAGAGGGTATAGCCTGAATCTACTCAAGTCTGAGTCCAGCTTCCTAATTTACAAGAATAGTGGAGGACAGAGGGCCATTTTAAAGGGTATCATGGGGATGCAAGCAACAAAAGCTGGACAGTCTTTCAAATCTCTAAGTCTTCACAGCCTTCTCCTTTCTTGCAGCTTGCTGAAGAATTGAGTTTCTGTTGTGTGGAGTTGTCCACTGCCTGCTCTCACGGTCCTGCAGAGTGCACTGGGGAGGGGCCTGGGGCGAGAAGGGTGCTCAGGACATGATCCTTGTCTTTGAACAATCCCTAAAGAGGAAAGAAAATGTACTTATTCCTCCAACTGGACCCAGCTGGGATCCAGGGAAGCTCCACTTATACCTTCAGCTGCCTCTGTGCAGTCCCCAAGCCAAAAGACTATAAGTGGCCTCCTGGTGGCGGTGATGTGTATCTCGCTGGGGAGATGATTTAGGGAAAGGTCCACGCACCCAGGGAGAGAGGGAGCAAGACGAGGGCAGTTTGACCCTGAAGACTCTGTGAGATGGTTTTTCAGTGAGTTTCTCTGCCTTCATGGACCTCCTCCTGTTCCTGTATTTTTCCTGAAGGCCAGTGATCTGGGATTTGTTTGAATGAGATTGAGATGACAGTTGCAAGCAATAGATATAGACTTGTTTACCTGGAGAGTACAGGGACTCACTGGCCCTTGGGCTCCTATAGGAACCTGTGTGTCCCCCATGTAGGGTCACTTAAGAGGAGCATCATCCCACACCTCTGCTACTGAGCCACCCACTCCCCTGCCCCTTGGCCTGCGAGCTATACCAATAAACCTGACCCTGCCTGGGCTGGCAGCTGAGCAAGTGACAACACCCTCAGCCCCCCGCCTGAGCGCCGGCCCCCTTCCATTTCATGCGCGTTATCCCCGCTTGCTTGCTTGCTCGTGTTTACTGAGCACTTGCTATGTGTTCTGGGCACCGAGCCAAGCACTTTACACTCTGTCGGGCTGGGCTTTGAGATGCAAGCAACAGAAATGAACTCTGGCTGATTTAAATAGGAAAAGAATTTACTCAAAAACATCTTTGATTACTCATCGCTGCTCTAAAGGGCCTAAAAACCAGGGCTGGGACTACGCACTCAAGAATAACTCCCACAGTGATGCTGCTAAGGTGGTCCAAATTTGGACACTACTGCTGTGAGCTGGCCCTACACTTGAAGCTTGTGCCACTGATGCCAGCTGGACTCTGGCCACCCAAGGAGCGTCACAGCTGCTGATTTCTCATAACTCTGTTGCAGCAACCAGAGATTACACTTCACGGTTCCCTGGGGTCTGGGGCAGGTGCATCTGATGGCAGAGCCTAGCCTTCTGTGGTGGGAGATGGGCTCTGCCACCACAGAGACTCCCCACAAAGGGCGAGAGGGAGGAGGTGCTGGCCCCAGAGAACTGTGTCTATTTTATAGGCATGATCTCATTTGCGTGTGTGTTCAGCTGCTGCAGTTATGTCCAACTCTTTGCAACCCATGGACTATATAGCCTGCCAGGCTCCTCTGTCCGTGGGATTTCCTAAGCAAGAATATTGGAGTGGGTTGCCATGCCCTCCTCGAGGGGAATTTCCCTGACCCAGGAATCGAACCTGCATTTCTTTTGTCTCCTGCGTTGCAAGCAGGTTCTTTACCACTGAGCCACTGGAAAAGCCCGTGATCTCATTCATCTCCTTCAAATGTTGTGAAAACACTGTGAAGTAAGTGGATGCATCACCCTCATGTATCAGAGCAAGTACTGAGGGTCAAGAATAGTAGCCAGGACACAGAGCTGGAGGCCCAATTGTAGGATTTAGGGATGTCTGACTCCAGGCAGTTCATCTCCTAACCCTGTTGTCATCCCTGGGGCTCCTGTTGGTAGCACAGCCATTCAGAAAAGGGGCCTGTTTCAAGAGAGTGTCTGCAGGAGAGGAAAGCCAGAACCAGAGAGAAGGGAGGGGAGGGAATGTGTGTGTCTGTGTGTGTGCGTAACTGAATCACTGTGTTGTATACCTGAAATTAACACAACATTGTTAATCAATCACACTCTAATATAGAACAGAAATTTTAAAAATGTTTATGAAACAAAAAAAATAAATGTATATGAGCTTGTGTGTGTGAATGTGTGTGTGTGTGTGGTGTTTGGGGGTGGAACAGGTTAAGGATGTCTCCTGGACTTTGTCCACTTCGGCTTCCAGAGCCCTGATCGTAACTGTCCGATGGCCTGGCCCTGTCTAGTCTTTCCAGGGGTGTGTACACAATAGCTACAGGACCCTCTACCTCACGACTTTGCAAAGCTCACCCAAGGCTCTGTGAGGTGAGCTGCATGCAGGCTTTGTTACTGGTACTCGTCACTTACACACTGCCCTGTAGGCTTACTGATGTCCATGCCCTAGACAGCAGCTCTGACCATATGCAGTTTGAGATGGATATTTAGAAACAGACTCGGAAGGAAACATGGGATCTTCTGAAATCAGTTCCCCTGGAGAGCTTCATGTCTTGCTCTCACAGCTCAGTGCTGCTGACACTTGGCATAGGAGCATGTGCCCAAGACCTGTTTATTGAATGAATGGATGAACGGATGAGTGGGGAGTGAGAGAACAAATGAACCGGCTTCCTCGGCTTCCTCGTGGATGATGTCATAGTGCCCTTAACCAGAGTGCTCAGGGGCCAGGCGGGCTACTCCTGAGGCTGGTGTGTCCCTTCTCCTCCTCATCCCCACGTGGTCCTCCTGAAGCTTTGATGTCCGTCTCTTTGTTTCTCCTTGCTTGTTCCCACATCTTGGTCTTTGCTTATTCATTTGCTTAAAAGATTCTTTCAGAGTCTGAAGTCTGTCCCCATTAGTTTCTACAGGAAAGCTTTGATTCCCTCCAACAAGCTCTGAAAACCCTGAGCAAGTGGAGGAGCTGCTCTCCCTGCCTGGAGGGGGCAAGCAGGTTGGGCTGCAGCCACCAAAGCCAGGAGGATGCTGGGTCTGCTGATGGGATGGTGCAGGCCCCCACCAGCCCTGACCGAGGGGTCAGGAAGTGCAGAAGGCAGAAAGGCTGGGGACTGTGCTGCAGTTCTCCTGACTGCCCAGCATTTCTCACTCAGGACTCTATGATTACTCCTTAGAGACCCAGGATCTCAACTCCTGGCCAGGAGGAGAACCCAGTCTTTCAATGATGTAAATGTCCAAAAGGGTCAGCCACATCCTTACTCTGTTGCTCAGAACACGGCACCCAGGGCTTCGAGGCTTCGTTCATTCATGTCTGGCATGTTGGAATTTGGAGCGGCCACAGAGGCTGTTGGCCAGCCCAGCCTGCAGCCCCGTGTGCTGGAGGAGGCCTCCAGAAAGGGAAGCCTCAGAGCTGGTGTCTGTGCTCAGCGTTGCCCTGAAGGCGCCATGCATGCTGGTTTCATCTCCCCTCCACTTGTGCCTGCCCTCTTTTCTCCTCTAGCCCAAGCTTTCTCTGGCAGCGGCAGGCAGGGAGAATGGTGTCACAGGCAGGCGAGCTGGAAGAGGACCGGCTGGGCTGGGAGAGAGTGTGACCACTGTCCCCTGGTGCTCACGGTGGGGTATGGCTTTCTCCTGGGCAGCTTTAAGTCTGCATATTTCAGCCCACATCCGTTCCCCTCCAGGGAGTCCCGAGGCATGTACCATGGTCCCTAAGAGAGGGGGATGCACTGGCGTGTTTGAGGAAGATCCAGGAGGCCGTGTGGATGGGGCCAGGGGCCAAGAAGAAAGATGGGGAGACCAGAGCAGGGCTGAGAGAGGCCAAGTGTGGTTTCCAGAAAAACTCTGCAACGCACTTTAGCATACTACCTCATGTAATCCTCTCGAACCAAAACACTCAGACATGAGGGCGATTATTATCCCCATTTTCCAGATGAGAAATCCGAGGGACAGGGAGTTTAAATATGTTTCCCCCAGGGCAAAGAGCCAGGATTCCAACAGTTCTTACCTGGATTCTGCACTTCCGACCACTTTGCTAAGTGGCCTGTACGAGTGACTCATCAGCTTTAGAGTCGGACAGATGCAAATTCCAATGCTGGGGGACTTCCCGGGGGTCCAGTGGATAACATTCCAGGCTCCCAAGGCAGGGGGCTCAGGTTCGATCCCTGGTCGGGGCACTAAGATCGCACATGCTGCGATTAAGCCAGCGGGCCACAACTAGAGAAGCCAGCACGCTGCCATAAAGACCCAGCACAGTCAAAATAAATACTAATAATTTAAAAATTCCAGTGCTGAGTCACAGCATGGGAGCTGCCTGACCCTGGCGAGTGAATTCCCTTGAGCTTCAGTGTCCTCCCGTCCCACTCCTCACAGGGCTACGGTAAAGCGTGGAGTGGAAGTGTATGTGGGGCTTAGCAGGCTCTAAGGGTCACTGTCTCCTCCTTAGCCCTCTCCCAGGCGAGTGGAGATATGTTCCACAAGCCAGGTGTAGGGACTGAAGTGTGAGGAGCAGTGAGCGGCTCAGTTACAGAGACATGGGCGGGGGGAGGGGGAGGGCATCAGAAAGCGGGGGAGCCACTTTCTGTGAAGAGGTCACCACTGAGAGGATGGGTTCTAGAAAGCATGGGGCCGTGGTTCTTCATGCAAGAGGGTGAGCACAGAAAGAAAGGGGACGGACAGAGGAGAGGAGTTAGAACCGCAGGGAAGATGTTCAGATTAAAGGAGTGAGCTCAGATTAAAGTGGAGAGCCTGAGAGCAGAGGCACAGAATGCTGGCGAAGGGGGCAGGAGGAGGGTACACCCAGGGCCTGGGTCCGACACGACCGGCCGTGACCTCCACTCTGCTGGCTGCGCTCTGGGTGCAGCTGCACTGGCTGCTTGGAGAGCTTGACACCGTGCGTCATTATTTGCAGAGCTCGGAGCTGTTTGCAGAGCTTGTCACCCCGGGTGTCACCATTTGGAGAGCGTGGCACTGTTTGTCATTTGGGAGTCTGGTTTTATTTGCGGAGCTCAGCGGCGTCAGGAGAGGCAGGTCCTGTTGCTGTTTGTGGTGTCAACCAAGGGCATGCCTCTGGGGTTCTTCTGTTTGCTGAGCCCCTCAGTGTTGACGCCATTATCTCTGGATGACAGAGTCGGTCACTGTCACACGCATTGTCTGCAGCACCCCGCCCCCACCCTGTTTGCAGAGCCCGTCACAGCTGGACTTACGGTGTCTGCACTGAGGCTGCCACAGTGTGGAACCAGTCACTTGTGCTTACTGAGCCTCGTCACGGCAGTGGTGCTGTCTGTGTAGGGCTGTGCAGAGCCTACTGACCTCGGTGCCTCTGTTTGTAGAGCCTCTCTCGGTCTGTGACTCAGTAGCAGACCCTGACGCCATGAGCACAAATTCCCCACAGATCACCAGAACCCTGCCGAAAGCCCATCTCTGGTCTCTGGCAACCACGCTCCCCCTAACCCAGACACCTGCTCCCACCTCCCCCCGAAATATCCTCCAACCACTTTTGAGCACCAGCTTCTGGGGCCTCTTAAGACCAACCCCCCACCACTGGCTCTACTCCCTGGCTCACCTGAGGGGCCCTACAACCTGCTTCTTGGAGCTTGATTTCATTGCAGAGTCCTGGCACCATAGGATGGCTTTGGGCCAAGAGCACAGGGCAACCTGCTGAGGAGCCAGGGATGGCAGGAAGGAAAAAAAAAAAAAAGGATGCAGAAAGAGAGGATCCATCAGGAAAGATGAAAGGGTTTTCTTCCGCATCTGATGGGGCTTGAAGGCTGTCACTGGGAGGGAGATGGCTCCTTGCACACAGAGTATAATTAATTAAGGGCAAGGTGCACAGAGTGCAGGCAGCTAGTGCAAGTGATAAAGAGGCATATCAAAGCCAGTCCCTACCGGTGACAGAGATTAGGGGCACCTATCGCATGCATGCACAGGCTTGCTGTGTTCAGTGGTGGGAAGCGGGCAGGGTTCTTCTGGAGAGAAGGTAGGGACTGGGAACAAAGCATTTATGGGTGAAGCTCTGGCTCCTTCAGACCTCAGTACTTTGAAGTTCAGCCCCCTATGGGAAAGCCCGAAATACCCATCATGCCACCAATCATTTCTCATAGAACAACAAGAAATGAGATCAGGTGTTAAAGGGGGAAAATTGAAAGAAACGGTTAGAAAGAAGTTAAAAAAAATTTTTTTAAGCCTAAGAAACCTGTACACTATTGAAAAAAATACAGAAAAGCCTCCCTGAAAGCCTGGAAAAATGTGTGCTGAGGATCAAAAAGACTAGTTTCTAGAAAGAAGGGAAAAAATACCCTCTGCATGGCTGACTAGCAAGAAAAAGAGGTCATACTAAAGGGGGAAAATTGAAAGAAACGGTTAGAAAGAAGTTAAAAAAAATTTTTTTAAGCCTAAGAAACCTGTACACTATTGAAAAAAATACAGAAAAGCCTCCCTGAAAGCCTGGAAAAATGTGTGCTGAGGATCAAAAAGACTAGTTTCTAGAAAGAAGGGAAAAAATACCCTCTGCATGGCTGACTAGCAAGAAAAAGAGGTCATACATGCCAAGGGGAAGGCACCAGTGAAGTATATATAATCTATTCATATATTTACATTTTGTTATTAATAATTAATCACAGGAAAAGGTCAGATATAAACTGGAAGTCAAATGTCCAGGAAAACAGTGTGAGAAGCCCTTGTGAGGAATTCCAGAGCCAGTAACAAGAAGGCCTTTAAACACTCCAAAGTCAGGGAGGCAGGGGGAAGATATGAGGGTTCACAGTGCAGAAGGTACTCCCAGGATGAAAAGGGGCTGGACCTGACTCTGTGGATGGCCCAGAGACCCCGTTCCCAAACAGCCTTTGATGCTGAGATTAAATGGATAAGAAGAAATCTTAATAATGAGGATAACTCTTTACATCATTATATGGCTTACCTTTTTTTTTTTTTTTTAACTTTGCATCCTCTTATTTGATCCACACATGTGTAGGAAAGAAATCTTCAGCAGCCCCATTTCATGGATGGGAAAACTAAGATAAAATTGGCAAAGAATGAGAACCTATTGTACAGCACAGGGAAGTCTACTCAGTGCTCTGGTGACCTAGATGGGAAGGAGATCCAAACACAGGAGACATACGTGAACGTCTAGCTAACTCACTTTGTTGTCTGGTAGAAATTAACACAACATGGTAAAGCAACTATACTCTAGTCAAATTAAAAAAAAAAAAAAAAACTGGCAAAGAGGCAAGAATTCTTAGCTAAGTTAAATCAACATTGAACTGAGAGCCAGAGGCTCTGACCCCAAGACCCAAAGGCTTAGCGGGATACCATGCCATCTTGGTTTGGTTTCCTGCAGAAGTAGACACCCAAGGCAAGGATGTGGGCACGTGTAGCTTCCTTGGGAGATGAAGAAAGTGCTGGTAGGGAATGCAGAGAAGGCAAGGAATCAACATGAGATGTGGTTAACACCGAGGACGTTGGAGCTCAGTTGCATGGGGACCTCAGGTCACAGGGTAGCACCGAGCCTCAGAGTTTCCACCCAGAGTGTGAGGGAGCTGAGGGATTTATCTGCCAGCTTCATGAAGCCATGGAGGGCTGCTCCCAGGGCTTTAATTCCCAGCACCTCTATCCTGTCCCAGCAGACTCCAGATAGGCCCTCGGGCCCAGGGATCAGTGCTGACACTTGGCATTTGGGCAGGGTAGTGGTAAGGGCTTATGGAACCCAGAGGCACTGCCAACACCTGCTATGCACACTGCCCAGATTCTGCCTTTCATTCAGAAATGGATATAACTAGGCCATCAGGATCAGAAAAGGCAGTGGCACCCCACTCCAGTACTCTTGCCTGGAAAATCCCATGGACGGAGGAGCCTGGTAGGAGGCAGTCCATGAGGTCGCTAAGAGTCGGACACAACTGAGCAACTTCACTTTCACTTTTCACTTTCATGCATTAGAGAAGGAAATCGCAACCCACTCCAGTGTTCTTGCCTGGAGAATCCCAGGGACAGCGGAGCCTGGTGGGCTGCCATCTATGGGGTTGCACAGAGTCAGACACGACTGAAACAACTTAGCAGCAGCAGCAGCAGGCCATCAGGATGGGTTGAAATCCACCTGGTCCTCCTGGATGAACTCAAGAGTGACACTGTGAAACTGGCATGCAAGTTATTTCACTTGTTGTTCTGAACATCCACTAGCTGAGCTTGCATCCTGGCAGATCGCCAACTGCCCTTGTTCCTAATAAGTGGATCCTCAAAATACATGTTACCCTCAAGATAGATATTGTTGTTGTTGTTATCTGCAAGATAGATACGACTAAGCCCACATCTCATAGGTGAAGAAACTGAGAGACGAAATCTGAGAGATGAAATAATTTGCCCAGAATCACAAGGTGGGGGAGCAGGGACTGGATTTGGACCCCGGACTTGTGAAATCCATACAGCTTTCCCCATACCTCACAGAGGTGGTCCCTGTAAACACAAAAGGTGACATTTTATTTTCAGAAACACTCTTCCCATCCTCTCCCCACTGGAGAAGAAAAAGCAGGAAGGAATAGAAATGGGTAGAGTACAGTTTAGGCCAGTTCCTGGGCACCAGGTTTTCTCTGAGATGAGAAGGGAAATTAGAAACAGAAATAGAGCCACAGATTTAGAAAAGAAACTTACGGCTACCAGGAGGGATGGAAGTGAGGAGGGATAGTGCAGGTGTTTGGGACTGACATGTGTACATTGCTGCGTTTAAAATGCAACGAGCACTTACTGTTTAGCACAGGGAATTCTGCTTAGCGTTCCATAATAGCCTAAATGGGAAAAGACCTTGAAAAAATCGTTGCATGTATATGTATGATTGNAAAAAAAAAAAAAAAAACTGGCAAAGAGGCAAGAATTCTTAGCTAAGTTAAATCAACATTGAACTGAGAGCCAGAGGCTCTGACCCCAAGACCCAAAGGCTTAGCGGGATACCATGCCATCTTGGTTTGGTTTCCTGCAGAAGTAGACACCCAAGGCAAGGATGTGGGCACGTGTAGCTTCCTTGGGAGATGAAGAAAGTGCTGGTAGGGAATGCAGAGAAGGCAAGGAATCAACATGAGAGTTGGTTAACACCGAGGACGTTGGAGCTCAGTTGCATGGGGACCTCAGGTCACAGGGTAGCACCGAGCCTCAGAGTTTCCACCCAGAGTGTGAGGGAGCTGAGGGATTTATCTGCCAGCTTCATGAAGCCATGGAGGGCTGCTCCCAGGGCTTTAATTCCCAGCACCTCTATCCTGTCCCAGCAGACTCCAGATAGGCCCTCGGGCCCAGGGATCAGTGCTGACACTTGGCATTTGGGCAGGGTAGTGGTAAGGGCTTATGGAACCCAGAGGCACTGCCAACACCTGCTATGCACACTGCCCAGATTCTGCCTTTCATTCAGAAATGGATATAACTAGGCCATCAGGATCAGAAAAGGCAGTGGCACCCCACTCCAGTACTCTTGCCTGGAAAATCCCATGGACGGAGGAGCCTGGTAGGAGGCAGTCCATGAGGTCGCTAAGAGTCGGACACAACTGAGCAACTTCACTTTCACTTTTCACTTTCATGCATTAGAGAAGGAAATCGCAACCCACTCCAGTGTTCTTGCCTGGAGAATCCCAGGGACAGCGGAGCCTGGTGGGCTGCCATCTATGGGGTTGCACAGAGTCAGACACGACTGAAACAACTTAGCAGCAGCAGCAGCAGGCCATCAGGATGGGTTGAAATCCACCTGGTCCTCCTGGATGAACTCAAGAGTGACACTGTGAAACTGGCATGCAAGTTATTTCACTTGTTGTTCTGAACATCCACTAGCTGAGCTTGCATCCTGGCAGATCGCCAACTGCCCTTGTTCCTAATAAGTGGATCCTCAAAATACATGTTACCCTCAAGATAGATATTGTTGTTGTTGTTATCTGCAAGATAGATACGACTAAGCCCACATCTCATAGGTGAAGAAACTGAGAGACGAAATCTGAGAGATGAAATAATTTGCCCAGAATCACAAGGTGGGGGAGCAGGGACTGGATTTGGACCCCGGACTTGTGAAATCCATACAGCTTTCCCCATACCTCACAGAGGTGGTCCCTGTAAACACAAAAGGTGACATTTTATTTTCAGAAACACTCTTCCCATCCTCTCCCCACTGGAGAAGAAAAAGCAGGAAGGAATAGAAATGGGTAGAGTACAGTTTAGGCCAGTTCCTGGGCACCAGGTTTTCTCTGAGATGAGAAGGGAAATTAGAAACAGAAATAGAGCCACAGATTTAGAAAAGAAACTTACGGCTACCAGGAGGGATGGAAGTGAGGAGGGATAGTGCAGGTGTTTGGGACTGACATGTGTACATTGCTGCGTTTAAAATGCAACGAGCACTTACTGTTTAGCACAGGGAATTCTGCTTAGCGTTCCATAATAGCCTAAATGGGAAAAGACCTTGAAAAAATCGTTGCATGTATATGTATGATTGAATCACTTTGCTGTACACCTGATATTAACACATTGTTAATGAATTATGTGTGTGCACGTCCTCAGTTGCTTCAGTCGTGTCTGACTCTTTTCGTGAGCCTGTAGCCCACCAGGCTCCTCTTTGTGACCCTATGGACTATAGCCCACCAGGATCCTCTGTCCGTGGGATTCTCCAGGCAAGAGCTGGAGTGGGTTGCCATGCCCTCCTCCAGGGGATCTTCCCAGCCCAGGGATAGAAACTGCATCTCGTGTGTCTTTTGCATTGCAAGTGGGTTCTCTATCGCTAGGCCACCAGGGTAGCCCATAATGTTAAAAAATAAAATAAAAAAGAAGGGAATTTGGAACCTGTGAAATGGTCTCTTTGACACCTGTCCGCAACAAAGATGTGGTGGGGGAACCTGTGGGAATTGGGATGGTCCAGTTGTGTGTGTGTGTGTGTGTGTGTGTGTGTGCGTGTGTGTGTGTGTGTGGTGGGGGAGCCCACTGGGCATAAGCATAAACATGCATGGCAGGGGTGGGGAGGGGATGGACTTCCCTGATGGGCCAGTGGTTAAGGCTTCACCTTCCAGTGTCAGGGGTGAGGGTTTGGTCCCTGGTCAGGGAGCTAAGATCGGATATGCCTCTGGGCCAAAAACCAAAATATAAACACAGAAACAATATTGTAACAAATTCAGTAAAAACTTTAAAAATGATCCACATTAAAAAAAAGTCTTAAAAATATGCACAGGGGACCTAGATGGAGAGAAGCTTTTGGATGTGGATTCAGACGACCAAAGGGGTGAAATAACCTGTGGCGCGTCTTGGGGCTGAGAAAATAGTCAGAGCCCTTCCACCGCACTGCTGCCTGCCTGTCCTTCGGCCCTACCACTTCAGGAAGGCCCTTCTCTCCTCTCGTGCCTGGAATTCCTCTTTTTTTTTTTTTTTTTTTTTAAGAGCAGTACTGAAAGGCAGTAATTGTGAATCTTTTGTTGTACACAATCTCTGCCACACTCCTGGGGTTGCAAAGTTACTTTCTACTGCCAGGCACATGGGGCTTGGCCTTTTTCATTTATTGGAACATTTATAGTCAGAAAGAGAAGGGGGTGAGGTGTGAGCAGAGGGAGAGCCCATAGAGACAGGCCTGCAGAGGGAGAGACCTAAAGAGAAGAACTGAAAGCAAAATCAGAGCTCTCAGAGAGAGAGGGGCAGGCAGAGGACAGGAGGAGAAACAGGAAGTGGGAAAAAAAAAACCCACGAAACAGTGAAAGCCTGAGAGGCAGCTGGGGTCCAGAGGAGCAGGAAGGAGACACAGAGCCCAGGGGCCAAGAGATGGGAGAAGAGGAGGGAGGTAAAAAACAGGGGGATCAGAAAGAGGCAGAAAAGACGCACACGTATGAACCCGCGCAAAACGGGGAGAGAGGGAAGGAATGTGAGCCGGGTGACCCCCAGTTCTCCAAGTCCTGCGGTGCCTGCACACAGACCAGCCCGGAATGTTAATTACAAGCTGCTCCTCAACAATCCTGAAAGCTGGCTGGTTCCCTGAAAGGAGGAGCTGGGAGGGAACGTGCATGCAGCATGGAGCGCCTCCCTGCCCTTCCCAGGGAAGGGAAACAGCGGAACTTTTGGTGGATCACAGAGAGAGGAGCAAGACAGTGTCCCTCGGGGCGGTTAGCATCCCTGGGGGACCAGAGGAGAGTGGCTGGCCAGCTGAGCAGAGGAAAGCCTGGGTGGAGAAACCAGGGCAGAGGATGCTCAGGAGGGAGGGAGGAGGAGGGAGGCAGGAGAGACGGGAGAACCCTCGAGTTCCCCCTACGCTACCCGCCTTTTACAGGGATTAATCTCCTTCTGCCTCTGCTGTCCTGGGATGAAGTAGCCCCTCCCTCAACTCCACCCAGTACATTGTTTCAAACATATTAGTACCTTCCTTCAAACCAGTGCCGGGTCACCAGCCAGATTCAAGTAGAAAAACCCGACTCTTCTCTTTAAGGGCCCCACGAAAAGTGAGAATGCAACTCCCTTCCGGGTGGTGAGACTCACCCCTCTACCCTTGGCCCTTCAGCCCACCTCCCCTCTGCGCTCCACAGCCCCAGACCCTCCAGTTAAGATCTATCTTCGGATCAGGTGGGGAGGTACTGCAGGAGCTCCAACTGCTGCTGTCTGTCCCCCTCTTGGCGGAAGGCCCCCATTTGCCTCAGCCTCTCCTCCGCCCAGGTGCCCAGGAAGCCCCCACACCCACCTCCCTCCCCTCTGTCCCCAACCAGCTACAAGTCACCGCTCAAATGGGGAAAGGAGGCCGAACTGCTGGCGTGGTTTATGGTCGGGGCCTGAGGGCTGCAATGGGAAATCCTTTGGTGGATGGAGGGCAGAGAGAGACCCTGGTCTCCTGAAGTTCCCCAAGACTGGGGAAGCTGGATTGCAATGGACCTGGGCCTTTCCTGCCCTCTGTGCCCTGAGGCCCCAGGCTTCAATAGCTTCTCTGAGATCCTGGCGTGGTTTGGGCGCTCTGCAGGACACCCTCCCACACACAGGTCTCCAATGGGTCTCATCCCACCCTTGCACCCCCTTTGCATCCTGACACAGGTGCACACTGCCCAGCACCATCCAGCCAGGTGTGCATACAAGGTGGGTGAACACAGGCTGGAGTCCATCAGTACGTGGATATATGCCAAACACACGCACACACACATGCCTGTCTGCCTGCAGACAGAAATGCCCGAAAAGAGAGCAGTCAAGCACTCAGGCCTGCATAGGCAGCCAACCCAGGGCTCCATAAATACAAATTAAATTAAATATGCATAAGCCCACTCATGGCAAGTCATCAAGCCCCTGCTCTGCCCAAGGCAAGGGTGCTGGGCTTAGCAGCCGCTGCACAGCTAAGCAGCCTTTGATTCGACAAATAAATTACACTTCTTCCCCATTAAAGGAAAGGCTTTGAAGAGTTGAGGACTCGGATCCAGGAGCAGTGACCACCCTCGGGGACAGGGCCACAGGTCAAGCGCTCCTCTTCCTGCTCCTGTCAGAGCAGGAATGCCCCTGTCCCTGAGGTCTTGAAGGGCATGGAAAGTCACGGTCGTGGGAGGCTGAGGCAGGGTCAGTGGGTTCCACGAGGCCAGCTGCCTGGTGGTGGGAGGGCGGCCCAGAGGTCCCAGGGCAAGTGGTCTGAACGCAGCATCGGTCCATCTTGGGGGTCTCTCATCTCACTATCCTTCATAGTGGCCTCCCAAGAGTCTGTCAGGCTAGCCCCCTCCAGTGTTAATGATATGACCTTTCTCATCTTTCTGGGACATCCCTGTAGGCAAGAGAAGGAACTCATTGCTGAGATAGAAGAGGCATCCAGGCAGGACCCTGCTCTGTTAATACATAAGCTGGGCTGGTTTAGGAAAGACTGGGCTTCCCAGGTGGCCCTAGTGGTAAAGAACCCCCCTGACAATGCAGGACACATAAGAGGTGCGGGTTCGATCCCTAGTCGGGAAGATCCCCTGGAGGAGGGCAGGGCAACCCACTCCAGTGTTCCTGCCTGGAGAATCCCATGGACAGAAGAGTCTGGGGGGCTATGGCTCATAGAGTCACAGAGTCGGACACGACCGAAGTGACTTAGCACGCACGCACCCAGGCCCTGTAGATTCAGGACAAGCCTTTCCTCCACCCAGCTCCCCGCCTTCCTCTCCTGAGTGTAAATGATGCTTCTTATAGCCAGTTATTGAGAGAAAGAAAGCATAACTGCCCTGTCTTACGTCCACTCTCTCAGCTCAGCTTGGTCCTGAGGCAGAGGGGCTCTCCAAGACTCTTCTCAACCAGTCTTTCTACTCCAGGACACCTGCCTGTACCCTGCTCAAAAGCCTCCCATGTTGATTTTAAATACAATTAAATCTGAAATGAGCAATTTTCTGCAAAGGTCACTGCAGCTGTCAGAGTGGTCTGCACTGCCTGGTGACCCCGAGGAAGTAATGTGGTCAGTCCCAGAGGGGTGGAGAGGGACGAAGGAAGACATGAGGAGGAAGGCCTCCTAGCCTGCAGTCCAGCTCTCGGCCAGCCCCTGCACACACCCTCCTGAGCCTCCTTCTCTCCCTCTGATCAGAGGAACACTACACACACACCATAGGTCATCAGAGGTAGAAAGAACCTCAGAGATCACTCAAACCCCTTCCTTTACAGATGAGAAAGCCAAAGTCCCGGATCTTCCCTGGTGGCCAGTGGCTAAGACTCCATGCTCCCAATACAGGGGGTCCAAATTCGATCTCTGGTTAGGGAACTAGATCCTACATGCCACAACTAAGACCTGGTGTGGGCAAATAAATAAATATACTTAGAAAAAGAAAACCAAAGTGATATAACTTGTGACATAACTGGTCTAAGGGTGCACAGCCAGTCAGGGGGCAGAGCTGAGGCCCGAACCTCCTCCTTGTCATCAGTGTTTTTTCTTTAAATGTTAATTTCTAAAACATAGCAAGGCTCTTCCTTGGATTCTGAAAAATTATTATTTACAAATACTCAGCCCCTTTGTCCAGGCTGTTACCTCTGCTTGGCATGCCCTCTTGCTCACACTCTCCCAAACATTCCTCTCTGGCAAGCTTCCATTCATATTTCAAAGCCAAGTCGAAACGTCACCTGCTCCTCCACTCACTCACCTGCTCCATTCTCTTTACTCCCACCCAACAACTACAGATGGAACCACTCCTTTCCTGGGTCTCAGTAGCATGTCATACGCCTCTACTGGGCACATAACAACCCGGGTCGACTAGTAACATGCATGCCCACTGCTTTCCCAGAGCCATGAACTCCTTCTGGGGTTGGGAGTTGGGGAATCACAGTAGAGTCTATCACAATGTTTGGTTCAACTGACATTACTAATTGAATATCAGTTGTCTGTGTCACTGGGCTGTGGAGGGGAGGGACAGTTTGAGAACCATCCTCAGGACTCAAGGCTAGCTTTCTTGAAATATCACTCAGACTGGGGATGATGACCTTGTGTATAGGGCTTTCCCTCTATGTATCTTTGTATCTGTGAGGACTCCAAGCATCACCCAGTAAATTCAACCAGGGAAGGATGGATCCAGGGAAAGGCATGTTTCAGAGGAGAGAGCTACTAGGTGACCTAAGAGGATAGCTTCATCCTTTTCTATTGGGATAGGGTTGAGACAGAAGCAGTCCTAGGCCTGAGGCCCCAGACACTGGTCTGCACTTGCTGTCACTTGGGCCTGTGGTGAGCAGGCCTGTTCTGTCCTCCTCTCTTTCCCTAGGCTGGTCATCGAAGCCTCATATACCCGGAGAGGTGTTGAGACCACAGATGCATGCCAACTCAGTACTGCAGCCAGAAAACTGGGCTAAAAATCAAGTGTGAGGTTGGGGTTCAGGACAGAGTTTGAGTAAGATTAGAGAGATCAGGTTAGGGTTAGATTTGAAAGGCTGGCTAGCACCACTCGAAGGAAGTTCCCAGGCTCGTGAAACGCTCAGTCTGACCAGGAAACAGAAGGCACGTATACAAAAACAGACATCAGGGCCCAGCAAATAAACATGCATGCATGCTCAGTCATTTCAGTCACGTCCAGCTCTCTGCAGCCCTATGGACTGGAGCCCGCCAGGCTCCTCCGTCCATGGGATTCTCCAGGCAAGAATACTGGAATGGGTTGCCATTTCCTTCTCCAGGGGATCTTCCCAAACCAGAGATTGAACCCAAATCTCTTGCATCTCTTGCACTGGCAAGAGAGTTCTTTACCACTAGCAGATAAACAGGACTAATCTATGAATGGAGAGGATGTGCAGAGGGACGAAGCCTCTAAAGGAGGGTAGTGAACAAGGGTGGCTGAGGGCTCTCTGACCTTTCTGCTTAAGCTGGTGGTGAGCCCAGCAATGTGAGTCCTCTCTCTTAGAAGTTCCTGGTGGCACTCAGTTATATCGCTCTGTGTGTGTGTCCATATGTCTGCATATGTGCCTATGTGCGTGTGTGTGTTTCTGTTTGGCAGAACAGAGAGAGATGGGATGGAAATGGGACAGGACATTCAGAGATGAAAGACTAATTTCCTGTTAATGGCTGGTTGCTAGGCAACCAGCTTCTTTCTGCCGGCTGCCCTCAAAATTGGACTGCAGAATTTTTAGTGTTAAAGCACCTCCCATGGAAACTCAATGCTGTGAGAGGCCAACCAGTCCCTACCCAGCCATGCCCTGCTCCAGCCTGCGGAGTGACAGAGCAGGGCATGTATGCCAGGAATCAAAGTCACAGACGCAGTCAGCCCCACAGCCCACCAGCGTCTCTCATTCTGGCTTTCCTGCCATCTCCTTCACAGGCAGCTGTGTGCACACGCACATGCACACTCACGTGTTTATGGAGCACTGGAGTACATGCATAGACGTGGACTAGACCCTGTGTGCGTGCTAAGTCACTCAGTTGTGTCTGACTCTTTGCCACCCTATGAACTGTAGCCCACCAGGCTCCTCTATCCACGGGACTTCCCAGGCAAAAATACCGGAGTGGGTTGCCATGTCCTTCTCCAGGGGACCTTACCGATTCAGGGATAGAACCCGTACCTCCTGCATTGCAGGCAGATTCTTTACCGTCTGAGCCACCTGGGAAGCATGAACTAGACCCTGGCTCACCCGAAATAATTATAATAGCAATGATAATAAGCTGCTACTGTATTTAGGTACTTACCAGGTGCCGAGTATTTTGTTAGGAGCTTTGTATTAATTTCCTTTGTTATTTTTCTCTGTGGCCTTCTGAACCATGTTATCCTCCACACTTCATAAAGGAAGGAAGCAGGAAAACTTTAGGGATCAGAGCACTAATTTGGAGATGTTACGGAAATCCAAGACTGAGGGAGGGCCACCCCAAAATGACTCCAAGAAGGACTCCCATCTACATCCCCTGTTCCCTTGTGAGTCTTTCTGATGCTAGTTCTATCTGGAAAGTAAGAGTCCTAAGAGCAGGTCTTCCTTTCTTCTATCCAAATGGCCCAGACCTCAAGAGACCCCCTGTTCTCTGCCATCCTCCACCTGAGTCACTGGACCTCGGACTGAAGCTCAGGCTGGTTTGTGCCTTTGCATAAGGGACAGCGGTTTATACCAAGTATCCTGTGCCCCCTCTATCAGAATCATAATTCACTTAGAATGGAAATATGCCACGTAAGCAAAGAAACAAACAAATGGACAGTTCTCAGACTTTCTTACAGATGGAGATGGCTGATAAAGTAGAAGGGGAGGTCACTGGTCGGGGTTTTTGGAAAAGGTTTTTAAAGGAGATTCTCTGTGTAGAGAAAAGGGAGCCCTGTGCACTGTTGGTGGGAAGGTACACTGGCACTGCCTTTACGGAAAATGGTCAGAGGCCCCTCAAAAATTACAAATAGAACATGTAATTGATCCATCAGTCCCACTTCTGGGTGTATATCCAAAGGAAATGAAATCACTATTTAAAGAGATATCTGCATCCCTATGTTTCTGGCAGCCTTATTCACAACAGCCAAGCTATGGAATCAAACTAAGCATCTGTTAACAGATAAATGGATAAAGAAAATGTACTGTATGTATGCAATGGAATATTATTCAGCCATAAAAAGAAAGAAATTTTGCCATTTGCAACAACATGGATGAAACCAAAGGACATTAGGCTAAGTGAAATAAGCCAGACAGAGAAAGACCAGTACTGCATGCTATCACTTACAAGTAGAATCTCAAAAAAGAAAATGTCTAATTCACAGATACAGAGAGTAAACTGGTATTGCTAGGAGCTGGGGTTGTGGGGTGAGGGAGGCCAGTAGGGAAATGGAGAGAGGTTGGTGAAAAGGTACAAACTTCCAATTATAAGATGATTAATAAGTTCTGAGGATCTAGCATACAGCATGGTAATTATAGTTAGTAAAACTGTATCCCACACTTAAAATTTGCTAGGAGAGTAGATCATAAGCATTCTCACAAAAACAAAAGAAAAACACCAAAATAAGTGATTATGAAAGGTGATGGATACGCTAATTAACTTGATTGCGGGAATCATTTCATATATGTACGTATGTCAAATCATCACATTGTACACTTTAAATAAGATAGTACCACTTTGTCAATTATACCTCAATAAAGCTAGAAAAAAATGAAATAGAATAAATTTTAAAAGGGGGATTCCTCAGCTGATACATGCTCCTTTGCCTTCCCCAAATCCTCCCGCTTCCTGCCCGGAACTCCTACGTGATAGCTGGAATTCTAGCAGCCCCCTTAAGTTATGAGGTGACCTTGAGGAACAGAAAGATGAATGGAAACTGAGACATTGATGGCACCCTTGAGTGGTGCCCTCAGTCAAGGAGTCCTCTTGCCTGGTCTGGATTGCTGACCCCCCACAGCTTCTTTTAGGTGGTGCTAGTGGTAAAGAATCAGCCTGCCAATGCTGAGTTCAATCTCTGGGTCGGGAAGATCCCCTGGAGTAGGAATTGGCACCCCGCTCCATTATTCTCGCCTGGAAAATTCCATGGACAGAAGAGCTGCAATCCATGGGGTCGCAACTGAGCAAACGAGCATCAGAAAAGCACCATGGTTTCTTTCACATGAGAGAAAAGCAAGCCCTACTTTACTTGGACCAGCATTGGGGTTTTCTGTTGTGCGACTAAACCTCATACTAACAGATACATCAGGTCTCCAAAAACAAGGTGTCACACTTCCTTGACCTCCTGGGAGCAGGGCTGAGTTGAGGTGAGCTGGGACCCCCACCTTGGCATGTGAGATCTTTTATCACAAGTCAGAGTCTGCCCATCACTGCCTTCTAGGAAAACGCTCAGTTGCTCCTGGGTCTTAGACTTTCCCACTATAAATCCTGTCCTCCCTGAGGCTGGTCCATTGACCTCTCCAGCTCCCTCCCTGGTGAGACCTTCATGAAATCTCCTGAAGCACTTTATACACAGAACAAGTGTGAGGTACAGATGCTGAACCGTACCCCAGTTCCAGCCTCAGTCTGTGGGACACAGGGATTGGTCAGCCATTTTCTGGAAGGTCAGAGATTAAGAGAGAAGGTTTGGAAAATACCAGAGGGGACCCCCGACCTGAGTTGGGCTGAGTCAGGGAGTGAGAGGCTCGATCAGTCGACACTTAAATAGGGAGCAGCCCTATTTTGTTTTCCACTCAGGCCTCTACCGGGAAAATCGAGTGAACCAGAAGAACAGGGGTTGGGGGCTGGGAGCAGCAGATTGGTGATTGGGAGACGTAAGTTAAAAATCCTAGTTCTTCTTAACTTGACCAGATAACGGGGGCCTGGGCCAGGTAAGCTATGGAGTCCTCCTTCCCTATGGACGGTGGTTCCGCGCCCCCTGCTTTAAGGAGCTTATTATCCAGTACTCAGGATTTCTTCTCCCTTACTGTTCCCCACACCGGCCTCTTTGGTGTCCTGCACACACTCCAGGTACGTCCTCACCTTTGCCTGTGCCAGGCCCTCCCCCTGGACCACTAGCCCTCCGGAACCCCACACATCCTGGCGCATCCCCTCGCTCTGGTCTCTGCTTAGATATTACTCCCTCAGAGAGGCCCTTCCTGGGCACCCTTATCCCAGGGAGCACCCTGACCACTCTCATCTCTCACCTTGCTTTGGATTTCTTTATTGATGAACATTTCTTTGTTCGCATACGATCTTTATCTCCTATGGGAAGCTAAGCTTCACCAAGACAGAGATTTTGACTGTTCTGGTGCATTGCCGAATACTCAGCACCTTCAACAGCTCTTAGAAGGCATTTTTAACAAGTAGTTAAAGGACAGAGTGAGTGCATACACATGCACAGATATCTGTATACACTACGTGTGTATATATAACACACACTTCACACACACACACACATCACACACACATAGTACAGACACACACCTATTAGCCTTTTGGTGTGAGGAGATGCTCCAAAATGCTATTCCAGAACCTCTCAGAATTACACCAGCTGGAAAGGCAATTCCAGAATCTTATTCCTAGCAGATGCCAGCCTACATAACAAAACACATGGAGTATGGCAATGAAATTTAATGTTCAAATTGCAGAATAAAATATTTGTATTTACATGCCTTTTATATTCTCTGTGTAATAAAAGTCACAGCATTTTCAAGGATACTTTTCTTATTCAGCTTGTAGCTGCTTGCCCAACCCCTCACCCCACACTTCTTCTGGTTCTGCAAGAGGCTCCACTAGCAATACCTGTGAAGAAACATTTGGAAAAAGGGATGGACACTTAATTTGATCAGTTCATGGAGCCATGGAGCCAATGGCAACTTTCTTGGACGATTCCTCATCTTCCCTGGTTGTGGGGAACAGAAGGGAGCCCAGAGGAGACAAAATATGTTTTCAGGACTTAAGTCTCCATTTCCTCCTCCCTTTCTTACTTATGCCACATAATTAATTAGTTCCTATTTGCTAGTAGTAAAGAGAACCAGGTCAAAAGAACAGAGCTTCTCATTGGGACAATCGTTCCATTTCATGGATAAATATTGGTATTGTGTTACAGAATAAAATAATTTGCCTATTTTGAATGCTCATTAAGAGCTGTTAAGCTTTATCTTTTATTAATAGACTAATAATTCATTTGATTTAAAAAATTAAGTATAGTACCACTAATGAGCTCAATTTAAGTAATAAAGTCTACTGTAAGTGGAGAGGGCCTAAAGTAAAGAATTGTGTCTTGCTGAGTGTTTTGCGTGTGTGAAAAAAAGAATACTACGCGTGGTCAGATCCAAGGTTACATGTGATGAAGACGTGTGTACTGAGCCCTGACTCTCCTGGGAAAGTGACTTCAGACTCTATGGATTACCACTTGCATGACTGGTTACCCAGGGAGGCCAGAGCTAACCAGACCCAGGCAAGACCAGGAGGAGAATGAGGCGAACGATCTGTCATTGGACCACATTCCGTTACCTGCGTGGGTTCCAACTTTCCCACCCCTGGACACTTAGTTCGGTGGTTTAATCACTAAGCCATGTCCAACTCTCGTGATCCCATGGACTACAGCCTGCCAGGCTTCTCTGTCCATGGGATTTCCCAGGCAAGAATACTGGAGTGGTTTGCCATACTAATCCCTGGGCTTTAGCATATAAAATTCTCAGAGAGGACCTTCCTGAACTTGACCCTTGCATCCCACCCCTGTGGAGCTAGCCAACTCCATGAAGTTTCAGAGCAGCCTCAGTCATCTTGTTTGTCAGAAACTCTGATATCAGTGCTGCTCACATTTTCATGTTTACACAAAGCATTAATTGGAGATGTTGTTAAAAACTCAGATTTGAATTAGCAAGGCTGGGGTGAGCATGGGGGTCTTCATTTCTGACAAGTCACAGCTATTGCACATGCTCCTGGGACTCATTTATTTTCCCCGGCGGCTCTACTCTCTCAGCCGCACATGGTCAACCCCAAGTCTGTGCTGCTCACATTTTCATGTTTACACAAAGCATTAATTGGAGATGTTGTTAAAAACTCAGATTTGAATTAGCAAGGCTGGGGTGAGCATGGGGGTCTTCATTTCTGACAAGTCACAGCTATTGCACATGCTCCTGGGACTCATTTATTTTCCCCGGCGGCTCTACTCTCTCAGCCGCACATGGTCAACCCCAAGTCTTCTTACAGCCCTGGCCTTTAGGCTCAGAGGTCATTCTGCTGGCTGAGGGTGGGATAGGTTGGAGCACGGCAATCTCTTAATTAGTGCTGAGTGACCCACTGTCTACTAGGAGCTGGATATGGAGCAGGGCAATCCCCCTGCCTCACGTAGTTCATAAACCCTTAGGTAAGAAGCCAGATTGCAAGGAGATCAAACCAGTCCATCCTAAAGGAAATCAGTCCTGAATACTCATTGGAAGAACTGGTGCTGAAGCTCCAATACTTTGGCCACCTGATGGGAAGAACGGACTCATTGGAAAAGACCCTGATGCTGGGAAAGACTGAAGGCAAGAGGAAAAGGGGATGACAGACGATGGGATAGTTACATGGCATCACCGACTCGAAGGACATGAGTCTGAGCAAGCTCCAGGAGTTGGTGATGGACAGGGAAGCCGGGCGTGCTGCAGTCCATGGGGTTGCAAGGAGTCAGACACGACTGAGTGACTGAACTGAACTGAAGAAGCCAGGACAATCCCCATGTGATGTCTGGTGTGGAGGAGATCTGCTGGGCCCAGGGCTCATGGAAAGAGTAGTTATCATGACCCAGGGCTTCAATCAAGGGCCCACGGAAGAAACCCTTAAGAGGAGACAGGAGGAGACGAGTTGGTGTTGGCCAGGGGGAGTGGGGTGGGAATGGAGAGGGAGAGAGTTTTAATGGCAAGAACATGTTCAAAGGGCTGGAGTGGGGAGAAGTCCGTTCTCTTTCCAGGATCTCCTGCTCCTGAAGCCCGCTCTGCGAAGCATCCCCACCTCCAGTCCTTTGAAGCCCTAGCGCTTTGCTTCTTCCTGCCCCATGTCATGCAGATTTCTCCCCTCTGATGTGATATCTATGAGTGAACTTGTTTAATTATCACTGTTGGCCAACGTTCCTGAAGGCAGGACTAAGAGCTGACTGGCGGTGTGACTTTTGGCAAGTGCAGTCAAGTCCCACGTCACAGGGGTGTGAGCATCGGCTGAGTCCCCGCTTGCAGGACACCTCGCACTGTGCCCAGGCACCCATCAGGGGCTCAGGAAACACCACAGAACACAGAGGATGACTAAAATGCATATTCTGGAGCTAGGCTGCCTGGGCTCAAGTCCTGCAATTCCGTTTGTGTGACCTTGGGCTACTTAACTTCTTTGATTGGCTATCTCCTCATCCATAAAACCAGGGAAATACCCAGCTCACAGGTTTATAAGCTTTAAAAAGACACTATATGAACAGTATATGTGTATATAAAAGCTGCCTAAAACATAAATCCAGTGGTGGCTGTTGTTACTTGCCATTATGTGCCTATCTGGCAGCTGGGATCAAACTGTCCTCACATCCCAAATGTCCTCTACAGTCGACTTTCTTGGTGGTTCAATGGTTAAGATTCCAAGTGTCCAATGCAGAGGTCGTGGGTTCAGTCACTGGTGGGATCCTATTTGCCACACGGCATGGCCAATAGTGTAAGGGAAAAAAAAGTCTTCTACAAGTTTTTTTCAGCTCTAAATCTGAAATCCACTACCATTTTCACAAGCAGTTACCCTGGGGCAATGCTGAGAACCTTTCCCTCACCCAGTTCTCCTTCCCAGAAGTCTCAGCTGATCACTAGCCCTGCCTGTTGTCTGAGCAATCAACACATCAGCGATGCTCCTGCCTTCCTGAATGAACCCAACAGGCTTCCTTGAATCTCTAAGGTACATTAAATTGCATCCAGAAGAGTGATGACGTTCTCTAGGTTTCGCTGCATGTTATTTATGTTTGAAAACTCCAAGAGTGTGATACTTTGGGTGACTCTGTCCTCAAAAGAAGCAGGGTTTAGAAGTCGCACAGGTTGAAGGTCTAATCCCAGTTTGGTCACTCCCACGAGGGTCACCCCCACAGCAGAGGGTGGCAGGCTGCCCTGGGGAGTCAGAATGCCTGGCTCCTGCTCCAGCTCCCTGCTAACAAAGGGCATGCCTCAGGCAAATCAGTTTTCCCTTCCGAACTTTAGCTCCCTGATCTGGGGAGTTGGACTAATGACACCTTCTCCAAGGGTTCTTTAGAATTAAGTGAGATAGTCAGTGGCCGGACTTCCAACCTGAAGTTAGACCATATTATTAGCAGGCTTTCCTCTTCCACCCACCCCTCCAGCTGGTCTTGGAGCCTGCAGAACCTGCAGGAGGAAGAGAGGCACAGTGTTATGGGTGGGAATGGGTACCCCGGCGAGCCTGTACCCTGCCTCTCTTGTTTGGAAGCATTGGCTGCAGGTATAAAACAGCTTAAAGAGGTGGAAAGTGCCGGCCCTTGAAAGGACTTGATGGAAGATGACAAGGGCCCCTGTGACAGGAGCCCCCTGGGGAACAATCTTGGGGAGACACTTTGGAACAGAAAATTCACTGCCCCTGGTCCTAGCACCTTCTAATGTGAGGTTGTCCAGGGCTGGGAAGAGGAAGATTTATTCTGGGTAGAAAATTGCATCCCTCTCCATGGTGGTATTTCTTCTGCCTCCCTTGAAAAGTAAAAGCCAGATCCAACAAACTGTGGCCTCCAATTTACATATAAATGGAGACCAGGAGCTTCAGAGGGAAAAGGATGTTGGGGACATTGTCCCTGGAGGACAGAGCCTCTGGGAAAATTCAGGAGAGCATCCCAAGAGAAAAGGACAGAGGAGGCTCCTGCACTTGTGTGTCTAGGCAGGGGGCCCCTTGCCAGGGTCCAAATGGCCAGAATCTGGGACCTTCTTGGGTCTGTGGCTTCCCAGACAGTTCCCTGCCCTGTGGTGAATGATAGTCCCAAAGTTAACGGGAGCGCAGAATCTGCGACATGCAGCGTCCAACACTGACTGCTTCACACTCACCAGCCACTTCACTCTCAAACTGACACTGCCACCATTTTACAGATGAGGAAACTGAGGCTCAGAGAGGTGAAGCGATGTGCTCTGAAGCACGAGAGAATGCAGCCTCCTAAGTGGCTGGTGACTGAAGCGGCTCCCAGCCTGGCCCCTCCCAGCCCTGCCAGCCCATTTCCTGTTGCTCCCATGAGCCTGCATCCTGCTCCACTACAGCTGGCACAAAGCCTCCCCATGAAGCTTTGGATTTACCAAATTAGTAAATTAGAGAAGAGATGTGGCTTTCATCTTGCCCATACAGAACTCTTGAGAAGAAGAAAAAAAACTTCCAGAAACCCTCACAGGGAAGGGGTGTCCGTCAACAGAGGCATGTCTTCTAATTAGGCAGAAATGAAAGGGGAAGGTGAACCAGCCCCAACCTTCTAATCAATTGGATGAATCAAAAGAAGCATGTTTCTCATGGTTAAGAAGTTGGTTGAAGGAGAAGAAACACAGAGACATCCAAGTAACTGGACGCGCGGCTGTTTTTGCTTTCGTTTTTCTAAGGACTAATATCTTTCCTTTTGACACTTTTCTTTTGTTTAATCTAGGTGTGATTGAGGCTCTGCATGGTGATGTCACATCTCAGAGCTTGCTTGTGCCTCCCCCCAAGTATGAGAACACACAAAAATGCTTAGCTCGTGCTTGCTGACGGCTGATTCTGTTTTTAAATGTCTTCTGGCTGTGGTACAGCCTCTGCCAGGGGCAAAGTTCACAAGCACAGAATTATTGGCTGGAAGAGACCTTAGAAATCCCTTTGTCCCACCTTCTACAAGGAAGGGTGTGCAGGAGGTGGGTGAGGGAACTTGCCAGGTTTGGCGGGGTGCACACGGCCGGTTAGAGACCCAGCCAGTGCGCTTCTCCTCCAGCTGTTTGGTGATGGAGGGAAATCAGGACGCTCATTAAAAACACACTCCATTAGCACACTCAGAACACCTCATCAATTCTGAAAAGCAGGGGCCTATGCATGCAGCCGGGGGAGAGTAAGTACCCATCACTTTGCTTGCACCGTCATAACATTTCTCTTTTTTCTTTTTCTCTCTCTTCTTGGCTGTGCCCCCACAGCTTGCAGGACCTCAGTTCCCCAACCAGGGATTGAACCTGGGCCATGGCAGTGGAAGCCCGGTATCCTAACCGCTTCCCCCAGGGAAGTCCCCATAACATCTCATTTTAAAACTAAATGCTTTTCTCCATTAGAGTCCTGCAAGGACAGAACACACCTTGCTGTCACAGAGAGCTAGGACCGTGTCTTGTCACCAAGGAAAGGCGAGAATGGAGGCCAAGATGGCTGCAGGCTTACTTAACACCTGGTGCTTTCGCCTCCTTAAACTTCACAGTAATCCAAAGGGTAGGGGTTTCTGAAATTCTGTTTTGCAGATGAGTATAAACTGAGACTAAGAGAGATTAGGTGACTTGCCCCCAGTCACAAAAGTAAATGGCCAAGCTGGGTTTCAAAACCAGGTCATCCTGCTTAGCTCAGGATCCTGGGGACATATGGAATCCAGAGCTGTCCCCTGAAGGAAAAGCTGAGTTTAGTAGGAAGAGCACTGGGCTTAGTGGTCAGGAGACCCAGACTGTGGCTTTCCACGAGGCAAGTTCCATGCCGTCTAGTTGAGCACATTGCCTGGCGTGCTGCAATTCATGGGGTCGCAAAGAGTCAGACACGACTGAGCGACTGAACTGAACTGAACTGAACTGAAGGCATATATAATAAAATATTAACAGTTATCCAAAAACTATGGATAAGAGATGAACAGATATGTGAAAAAAACAAATAGAGCGAAATGCTAGTGTAGAGTCAAGATGGTGGTTATAAGGTGTCCACTATGCATCTTATCTGCATATTTGTTTTTTCATAATACAATGTGGGGTATTACGAAGGAAAAATGAGTAAAACTTGGATTTCCCTCTTGATTGTAATGCCTATAACCTTTAAGGATCCAGTGGCCTCTCCCTGCCCACCTTTGCAGTCTCATTTCTCTTCACTCCACCTCTCACTCTCCACACTGTGGCCTCAAGGATCTCCTTTCACTTCATCAAACTCACTATGTACCACCTCGGGCCACGGGACCTTTGCATATGCTCTCTCCTCTAGGAATCTCACCTTGACTTTTTTTCTCAGATAATGTCTCAGACTTCAGCTCAGGTAGCACTTTCTTCTGGGCACTTTCTCCATCATTCACTTGCACCAGCTCCCCTGCTGTCATTCTTAGAGAAACATACTTTTTCTATCATAGGACTTATTGTTAAAGCCTTAATGTGACTATTCCTTTCATCCCATGCCCCAGGAGACTGGCAGTTCCCTGACAGCAGGCCCATGGCACACCCACACCCAGCACAGGGCGTGGCTGGAGCCCATGCTTGTGAAGGCTCTGCAGAATTCATGAATTTTTCTAAGCAGCCTGTGGCCCTGCGAAAGACACAGCCTTTCTTCGCCCATTTTCTTGGCTATCGAATGAAGATTGGGGAAGAACAGCCTTTCTTTTTGCACAGAGCCATTTCAGACTAAATATTCAGACACTGGGTGTTTTTAAGTCCAAATGAAAACAACTTTAATGAATCCTACAGAAAACATAATACATATCCCTTTCACTAAGATTATTCACTTTGTTGAATAAAAGAATTTCAATGAGAAAATTGATGCTGTTTCTCAGCCACTAAAATGTTCCTAGTTGGGTGCTTTGAAAAGGAGCCCCAAGGCTAAGAGGCAGTTCTCTAATCTCCCACCTCTTACAGTTTAGAGGGCATTAGAATCACAGGCTTATCCACAGCTATTACCTCATTCCTTCTTCTAAAATAGGCAATGTTGTCATCCATTCATTGAAGATGGTGACAGTGACTCAGAGAGGTAAAGTGACTTGCCCAAGGTCACACAGCAAGTTGAAGACAGAATGCACTTGAGTTAGTTCAATCCATGGAATACTTTCTGAGCATCTGCCCACCCTTCCTGTATGTGGTACCATGTCAGGTGCTGAAAAAATAGTGACAATAAGATGCATCTTCTTGTCTTTCCCAGGTCGGTACCCTCATCTCTTGGTTATATGACCTTCTCTTTAGCTGGTCAGAGAAGGAGAGACATTCACCTCAAGGGTCTTGGACTGAGTTCTCCAGAAACAGACTGTGAGACAATGATGTGGGGACAAGTAGTCCATTGGGGAAATAACCTCAGAAAGTACCCACAAAGAAAAGAGGAAATAAGAAAGTGAAGAAAGCTCATATAGGGAGTGAGTCATTACTGTGGGCAACTACTGTAGGGGGCTGATCCCACTGGGGAGCTTTGGGAGACTGTATAGGACATGTCTCAGAGTTGTTATGAACAAGTCATAGAAGTGTAAAAAATGTCATTACAGAGGTTAATATATTCTACATTCAACACCTGGGTTCTTTCTGTTCCTATCTTTTTCCAAGACCCCACAGTAAAACAGAGACACGGAGTGCATGAGCCAAAAGGAGAGGCAGGCCAGCTCCTGCAGAGAACGTTCCAGTGCTCTCCCCAGAACGGTGGATTCATCTTGGCTCCAACATTTATCATAGCGAATCAAAAAACTTTCATGTATCTGTCTCCTAAATAAGATAGGTGTTCTTCAGGGACAAGGACCATGTCCTTTTCTTTAGATGAATTCCCCAGTGTTTATCAGAGCCTGGTTGGGCTGTGTCTCCCCTCAGACTGGGGCTCCCTAAGAGCTCCGTCTTCTCAAACCCCACACCCACCACCACTCCTGCATGCGTTCTTCACTACAGCCCATCTCAAGTCCTTCCTCCCACCAGTGGGCTCCTTCTGTTGATGAGCTCAGCATAACCCTGTCCATGTCCTGTTGATGAACATTTTTAATGTTTCAATCTGAATATTTTAAGGAAATGCAAACGCAGGGAGGAAAAAAGAGAGAGCAAAATGAAAACGGGAAAAGAAAGGCCAAGTAGTGGCTAAGTTCGTTCCAGCAGGCGGCCCTCAGCCTCGAGGGGAAACTCTAATGCATGCACAAAAGCCTCATGAATAATTATTTCTAAGCGGCTCAATATTTTAAATGCTGGAAATTTTTTTTTCCCTCCTCAGGAGCATTCCACAACTATTTGTCTCAGTGCAGACACTGGATAGAAGGTGATTAAGTTTGATTCCTGGGTTGAGGGATGAGTGGAGGTGGTGAGCATAAGTGGATGGGCACGTCGGTGGAGGGGTGGATAGCACATGGGACCCCCCTGGCCAGCATCTCATGGGCCAGAGAAGAAAGGTCACCACCCAACAAACAAGCTAGGTTGGATTCTAGAATCTTTTTCCCCTAAGAAGCTTGGAGCTTGGTGTTCCTGTTGTCACCAGCCCTGACACTGGGCGGGTGGGGTGGGGGTGGGGAGCAGACAGCTGAGGTAGAGAAAAGATACAAATTCCAGCTACTTGACTCATGGTTAATGTCAAGGGAATGGAAAAATTAAAACTCAAATGCATAGGAGACCTCTCAGCCTGTGTGATGATATGACTGTCCCCTCCCCAGTTTCTCCTTTAGAGTGTCTACACTGAGTTCTCCCAATAGTTCTTGGGATTGGCTTTTAATACAGTACATTGGCTAAACCGTACCAAGTGTAGCAACACCTCGAGTTCATCCTTATTGGTTTATTTTAGCTCAGCTCCAATCCTGTGAAGTGGAAAGGATAGGTACCATTATTCTCTCTCTTTTTTTTGACTTCATTGAGTGGCATGCAGGATTTTATTTTCCCCACCAGGGACTGAACCCATGCCCACTGCAGTTGAAACACAGAGTCTTAACCACTGGACCTCCAGTTCAGTTCAGTTGCTCGCTCAGTCATCTTTGACTCTTTGTGACCCCATGNCATTCGTTCACCCACAAATTTGCTACTATTTATTGAGCACCTATTTTGTCCAGGGCACAGTGTTTGTGCTCTACCTACACCTCTAATTCTCATTTCAGACTGCAAACGCATTGCTATTATTATCGTTTTATAGTTGAGAGGGGCCAAGTTGCTTCCCCAGGGTTCCACAGCTGGTAAATAGTGGGGCTGGGATTTCAACCCAGGTCTGGACTGAGTGGTTCCTGTCTCTTATACACATCTGGTGGGGGTGGGGAGCAGACAGCTGAGGTAGAGAAAAGATACAAATTCCAGCTACTTGACTCATGGTTAATGTCAAGGGAATGGAAAAATTAAAACTCAAATGCATAGGAGACCTCTCAGCCTGTGTGATGATATGACTGTCCCCTCCCCAGTTTCTCCTTTAGAGTGTCTACACTGAGTTCTCCCAATAGTTCTTGGGATTGGCTTTTAATACAGTACATTGGCTAAACCGTACCAAGTGTAGCAACACCTCGAGTTCATCCTTATTGGTTTATTTTAGCTCAGCTCCAATCCTGTGAAGTGGAAAGGATAGGTACCATTATTCTCTCTCTTTTTTTTGACCTCATTGAGTGGCATGCAGGATTTTATTTTCCCCACCAGGGACTGAACCCATGCCCACTGCAGTTGAAACACAGAGTCTTAACCACTGGACCTCCAGTTCAGTTCAGTTGCTCGCTCAGTCATCTTCGACTCTTTGTGACCCCATGGACTGCAGTACGCCAGGCTTCCCTGTCCATCACCAACTCCAAGAGCTTGCTCAAACTCATATTCATAGAGTCAATGATACCATCCAAACATCTCATCCTCTGTCGAATCCTTCTCCTCCTGCCTTCAATCTTTCCCAGCATCAGAGCCTTTTCAGATGAGTCAGTTCTTCCCATCAGGTGGCCAAAATATTGGAATTTCAGCTTCAGCATCAATCCTTCCAGTGAATACTCAGGACTGATTTCCTTTAGGATAGACTTGTTGGATCTCCTTGCAGTCCAAGGGACTCTCAACAATCTCCTCCTACACCACAGTTGAAAAGCATCAGTTCTTCGGTGCTCAGCTTTCTTTATTGTCCCACTCTGACATCCATACATGACCACAGCCTTGACTAGACGGACCTTTGCTGGCAAAGTGATGTCTCTGCTTTTTAATATGCTGTCTAGGTTGTTCCTCAGTTGTTGTTTGCCCAGTTATGTCTGACTCTTTTGCAACCCATGGACTGTAGCCTACCAGGCTCCCCTATCCATGGGATTCTCCAGGCAAGAAATCTGGAGTGGGTTGCCATTTCCTTCTCCATGGTCCTCCAGGGAAGGCCCTATCACTGTTTTATGTTGAAGGAAACTGAGCCTCAGAGAGGCAAGTGATTGCCCCAGGTCTTCTGTTTTTCCAAAGATGAAGCCAAGGAAAAGGCCCCCGGTGTCTGGACTCCCAGGCAGCCCTTGTCTGTTACACTGTCACTGTCTTAACAGTTGCCCTCATGGTAGCAGTGATGAGACACCAGGCATGTGCAGACTGACTAACACACCCTGTGCGTCTTTCAAGTAGGCGTCCTTTCCCTTGAAGCCTCCCTCCACTGGCTCCTCTGCTCCCTACGGCATCGGCTGTCTGAATTCCCCTGGGCCCTTGTTTACATTCCCGCCACTCTTGCCCATCATCTTCGCATCATCCAGCCTCCTCAACAAGCTCCTTGAGGCCAGCTGTCATGTCTTATGCTTCTCACATGTCTTCCCCAAGGCCCACGGCAGTGCTGGACACAGAGATGGGGTGGAATGGCATCCCTTAGCACATTGGCATTATCATAATGGCAAGCTTTTATGCAGCACTTAACTCATGCCAGGTACTGCTGCTGTCTGAAGCTTGTTTACATGAACTCATTTCATCCACAGTAGCTCCATTTAATGGACACCCTTCTCCTCCTTCTCACTGTACCCATGAAAGATCCGAGATCTAGGGAGGCTAAATAAAATTTCCACTGCTATCTAGCAAGCGAGTGACCAAGTCAGGAATGCAAGGCCATTTGGCTTCAGCCTTAATTGCCATGCGGTGGAATGGTAATGAATGAGCCAGTGCAGGAGACACAAGAAATGTGAGTTCAATCCCTGGGTCAGAAAGAACCCCTGGAGGAGGAAATGGCAACCTGCTCCAGTTTTCTTGCCTGAAAACTCCCATGGATAAAGAAGCCTGGTGGGAGTTGCAAAGAGTTGGACATGGCAGAGCGAATGAGCTCACAAACACGCATGCTGCCTTTCAGTGCCGAGTCCAGGCACGTGTGCTTGTCCCAGCAAGTTTTCTGTTGTTCAGTCACCCAGTCGCGTCTGACTCTTTGTGACCCAATGGACTGCAGCACACCAGACTTCCCTGTCCTTCACCATCTCCCAGAGTTTGCTAAATTCATGTTCATTGAGTCGGCGATGCTATCTAACAATCTCATCCTCTGCCTCCCTCTTCTCTTTCTGCTTTCAATCTTTCCCAGCATCAGGGTCTTACCAATGAAACGGCTCTTTGCATTGGGTGAAGTACCAAAGCTTCAGCTTCAGCATCCGTCCTTCCATTGAATATTCAGTGTTGGTTTCCTTTACGAGTGTCTGGTTTGACCTCTTTGCAGTCCAAGGGGCTCTCAAGAGTCTTCTCCAGCACAGTTCAAAACCGTCAAGTTAGCCCATTCGTTCACCCACAAATTTGCTACTATTTATTGAGCACCTATTTTGTCCAGGGCACAGTGTTTGTGCTCTACCTACACCTCTAATTCTCATTTCAGACCGCAAACGCATTGCTATTATTATCGTTTTATAGTTGAGAGGGGCCAAGTTGCTTCCCCAGGGTTCCACAGCTGGTAAATAGTGGGGCTGGGATTTCAACCCAGGTCTGGACTGAGTGGTTCCAAAGCCTGAGCTGTTTCTCCCGGTTGTGCTGTATCCACCTTCAATTATTCTCCACACTCAGCCCAGCTGAGAACACGGCACCGAGGGACCTGCTAGCAGGAGGAGCCTCTGGCAGTGGAAGTGGTGATCATAAAGATGATTCTGGGCACGCCACCATGGCCTCCAGACCATATGGCCTTGCTACGCTGACCCCGGTGGTGGCCATTCTCCAGCACTTATGGGAAATCAGACAAGAAAGTATGAGTGTGGCAAGGTCACAGATGTACTCACAGTGTGCTCAGATGTGTAAGAAAGCCCTTTTGTTTATTTCCTATCAGCCAATTGGAGAGAGTGTTCCCAACCTGTGGGTGATGAGGAAAGGGAGAAGCTAAGTTTAGCCCAATATGGTAATCTAGGTTTGAGTCAATAATTTATTTATTTTAAATATTTATTAATTTAGCTTAATTCACTTATTTGGCTGTGCTGGGTCTTCACTGCAAAATGCAAACTCTTAGCTGCAGCATGTGGGATCTAGTCCCCTCACCAGGGATTGAACCCACGCCCTGTGCATTGAGAGCGCAGAGTCTTAGCTATGACACCACCAGGGAAGTCTCCTGACTCAATAATTTCAACAGCCTTTTAAAGGAACCACACAGTTCCTGGTGGACAAAGCGCTGACCTCTCTGTTTTCTATGTGCCCTCCAGGATGGCACCTATGTGGATGGGCAGTGGCCTGCATGACGCTGGGAGAAAAGGGCACCTCTGGCCTCAAGCCAGTCTGTGCATGTGTGGTTTGGTACCCAGCAAGATGGGGTGGTACATTCTACCCTGTGTTCAGCAGGATTGCTCTGCTGATGGTCAAGGCTGCTAAACTTCCCACTCTTTCTCCCCTCCTGCAGGGCTGGGACATCCTAGAACTCCGTATAGAACTGGTCCCATCTTGTCTCTTGCTGGTGCTGAGGACCCACCGAGGTCCTACCCTGCAGTCTTCCCTGAACCCTTTAAGAAACTCCCCCATCAGACTCACATAGATAAGCAGAAGCATCTGGGCTCCTTTTCCGGCACCCAGGAGCTCAGGGGTGTGCAGAGACCTGAAATCCTGCCCTCCATCACCCGGCTGACCTCAGTGCAGACACTGGCCATCGGGGCAGGAGCAGCCTGGGAGGTGATGACCTTCTCAAGCCCAGAGGAGAAGAGGATCAGACTCCCCTCTACTCTCAGTGTCTCCTTCCCTCACCCAGCATGTCTTTCTCCTTGGGGAGCTCAGCCTGAAGAAAGATCAGCTGAGGGTCTCATTGCCCACCCACTTATCTCCAGCTCCCTTGTCCCCTGAAGATCCCTAGGACAGGAATGAATGGGATCCCCATGCTGTCTGATGGATGTCCCCTGGGTGACGCTCTGTGACAGTGTCCTCCAGGCTTGCCAATAGGTGTGAGGCACACACTCAGCACCAGACACTGTTGACCTCACAGCTGCTCTAAGGAGGCCTTGGAACAGCCCCTGGTGCCTATAAAAAGGGCTCAGCATAGAGAAGTTACCTGCCAGGGTCACAGTGCATGAGCCACAAATCCCGCTGGGTTCTCCAGAGCCCTGGAGAGCATGGAGTCTTTTTTCAGAGTAAACTCACCCTCTCCTTCATGGGGCTGACAGACTCACAGCCCAGCCTTGACGGAGGAAGGCTGCGTGAGAATGCAATTTAGTGAGGAAATTAAAATGCATTGATTTTACATCTGTGAAAGAACATCCCCATTACAGATTAGGTAGGTGTTATAAACTGTAAAGCCCTAAACAAAGGTTAGGGTCATTGTCCTTACTGAGGCATCCATTTTTATTGGAAAGGTGGAAGAGGTTGTTCTTGCCCAAAGAATGGAATTGGGAAATCTGGGTTCAACTCAAGCACTGAGATTTGGGGAAATAACTCTCCCTCTCTGAGCCACAGTTTTCCATTTGGCTCTCTAATGCTTCTGAGCTCTAAATTCTATCTGCTTCTGCAGGTCACTGAGCAGCTGAAGGCCCCCTTGCCAACATCTCCAGACTCAGTCCCCCTAGTGGTTCACAGTATTCCTGGCCCAGGGATGCTGATGCCAAGAGGCCCCAGGTTTGGTCCCACAGGGTCGCCTTTGCTGAGTCTGGCACAGGATCCGCAGGGCCCACAGGCCTCTCTGCCTGTCCCTCCAGGCAGCAGAGGGCCTCATCCTTCCGGCTCCACAAGCTGCACCCCTGATGTACCAGCTCCAGTGAGCAGAGGCTGGCATCTGCCATCTGCCCACAAAGCCCTTCTTGTCCTCTGATTTGACAAGATTGCAAAGGTCAAGGTGGTCGTCCAGGGGGACGGTGAGGTGACGAGAGGCATTTTCCACGAGAGCACTCTGCATGGGTTCTGAAGTCTGGTGTGGTCTCCTGCAGATACGTCGTTTGGTGCAGCAGCACACGCGGAAATGAGCATCCTCTCCCTACCACACACACACACACCCAGATTAAACAGGACAAGGCACAGTTCACTAATAAAAATAATGCCTGTGCATTTATTACTGAACGCCTGTCATGTACCAGGCAGGTCTTTGCTCTTCACACACATGACTCATATAGACCCTCATTTTACAGATGGAATTCTCTTTCCCCCTCGTGCCCCGCACCCCATCCCCTCCCCTCACAGCTGAGCTGCTCATGTCCCAAGTGTGGGCTCTACATCCACATTGTGGGAAGAGGGTCAGAGTTCGAGTGGGGTGAGAGAGGGAGGTTGTGGGGTGAAGAGTGCACGTGGCCCCATCTCCCCCATTTCTGCACAGGAAAGTGTTTCATCCTGGCGTGGGACCAGGTTCCCTCACCTGCTCCTCCAAGCTCCTCTCCCCACCCCCAGTCTGTTGCTTCAGAGACTTGGATGCACTGCCTTTTATCTCTACCTGGAGTATTTCGAGTTCTAATTAAGTTCATTTCAGCCCTCTGATTTGAGAAGTCTTATCAGGAATACTTAACCTGTGCAAATAATATGAGGAGCCAGCCGGCACGGGCCCCGCATGCTAATGGGACTACACACAGGAGCAGTGGGAGGGCAGAGGGACCCAAGCGGAGAGGACACCACGAAGCTCCCAGGAGGAGGGAGCGAGGAAAGGGCCCATCAGAGGACAGGAGAGGAACTGGCCTGGGCCCTCTGTGGCCCTCAAAGCCTCGGGCCAGCTGGCAACTGGACGGCTCGGCAATTGGGGTTTAGAGGGCTGGAGTAAGTAAAGAGATGCTGGGTGTCCAGCACCGCCCACTGGCCTGGCCCAGCTTCATAGGCTGTGTTCTGCACCCTGCATGCCTGGCTTCCTGGAGCACATCTGACGGGCAGGGCAGAGGGCCAACCAAAGATGGCCAAGGGAGATGATCCTGACCCCAGCGTGGTGACTCGTGGGGACCTTCAGAGGAAGCAAGGGTCAGGGGAGGAATGTTGCCAGCCTGGAAATGCCCGTCACTGCTTTGCCAGTAACCTGCTCAGGTGAGGCACCCCCTCTGTTGCCTCTGTGTTCACACCGGGGTTGGACACGCTGGGGGCTTTGGCCTGTGTCACATGGAGCCCTTGGTTCTCCAGGGCTTCGTGACCCTGAGGCTGTGTGACTGGAGCCCCAACCCCTACATCTCTTCAATCAAAGCAGCTGCTCTTTATCTGAGATCTATTGGAATGTTTGTAGGAAATAAAAGATCATGCTTGTGCAAAATAAAAGAGTCTATAGCTAAAACTTAGTGCAAATCATGGGGCTAGGTGATTTCTTTGCTTCTTTCCAAGTCTAACAGTCTTAGCTTCTGACATCCGAACAAGACCCTGGTTCAGTGGTCTCGCTCTGTTCCCGGGACCATGGGACCCCGAACACACTACACGTCGTCGTTTAGTTGCTAAGTCATGTCCTACTCTTTTGAGACACATGAACTACAGCCCACCAGGCTCCTCTGTCCACGGAGTTTCCCAGGCAAGAACACTGGAGTGGCTTGCCATTTCCTTCTCCAGGGGATCTTCCCAACCCCGGGATCAAACTCACGTCTCGTGCAGTGCAGGTGGATTCTTTACCACTGAGCCACGTGGAGAGCCCATATGACAAGTTACTTCTCAGCAACATTTCTCTGGAGTCTGCATAGATGCTTCTAAGAGCATCCTGCCTTCCCCCTCACCACACACGTGTCCCAGAGACATTGGCTGAGGTGGTACAGATACTAGAGGGAGAACTGGGGGAGATTCCCAAGAGCCTCTCCTAGGGAGTGATCACAGTCTGGGAAATCTGCAACACGTGTCGCCAGAGCCACTTCCAGGAATAACCTGAACCTGTGAATGACGAGGGCCTGTAGAGCAGAGGCAAACGATGCAGGTGGGGTAATCAAGGAAGGCTTCCTGGAAGAAAGGGGCAGGGAAGGACCAGAATCCACCAAACTGAATGAGTGAAGAGTGTGAGAGGAGCATGTGCAAAGGCTGCCCTGCTCCAACAGCTCCTCAGAGCCTGGACAAGATGAGAGCCAAGGCGAGGCAGGCCTGATATACCTGAAATAGGTTGATTTTTCCCATCCTCAGAGGGGCCGCGTCCAAAGTCCTCTGAGGTCTGAGGCAGGTCACAGTCTGTGCGTTGCTTCTTCTCTGTATGAACATGAAGGGAAAACATGTTCAAACCAGGTTCAGTCTGTCAGACTAGTTCCCCTTACTTAATGAGCCCCGAGAGACAAGTAAGCTTTGATGAAGGTAAGGAGAGAAGGAGAGGGCATGGAGACACGGCCAGGAAAGGCCAAGAAAGAGGGAGGCCAGGCTCAGACAGCGAAGGCTGAGGCTAAAGCTTGGCTCCCACGCCTCCCACCCATTGCTCGTTCTCTGCTGCCCACAGCCAACTATCCAGCAAGAGAGGACAAGAACGTGACCGTGGAGAGCCATGCTGGGCACCTCCTGTTGCCCCTCTTTCTCACCCCTGCCTCCCCTGTCTGCACCCCAGGAGACTGCTCTACGGGGAACTCCTCAAGGGACCCCCTGCTCCCGGGCTTCCAGTGGGCTTTGGTCAATGAAAAACACCAGCGAGAGATCAGGGGTGGGAGACCGGGGTGCTCATCTCTCAGGCCCCACCGGGTGGGGTCACAGCACCTGTCAGGCAGTGGTCCCCCACACAACTCACTCCGCCTCTGGGTGCTGGTGATTCTGACCTCCCGCTGCCCCTTCAGATCTAGGAGTGGGGATAACCCCGGATACTGGCCCCCTCTGGTTTCTCTGCATCCTGTCCTCACCTCTAAATGGACCCTTTGCTAAACTCTCTTGAAATTATCCAATTTGAATGTGACCTCTTTTTCCTGCCTGGACCCTGGATTTGATGTGAGTCTCTGCTTCAACCCGAGGCTCCCAGGTCTCGGAGCACTTAATCCACTCACTCTCATCCCGGCTCCATTCCCGAGCCCCAGCCCCGTTCCGTCTCTCCGAGGCATTATTTCCAACATTCAGGCTCTGCTCTTTGGGCTTGTACCTGGTAGCTCGCTTCTTTGTCAGCCTGTCCCTCTCATTACAGACTCAGGCACAATCTGGTCACATTGAAGAATGAGTACAATGCCAGCGCTTAACTCCTGAAAACGCAGCTTTTCTCCTGAATTTCCTGGGTGTAGGCTTTGTTGAGCTGAACCAGGTTGATCTAGAAATTAAATAAGGATTAAGAAGTTGGAAGGCACCTGCTAATCCAGCAATCAGACAAACCTATGCAAAATCATATTGCTTCCTTTCCTAAAATATGAATTTGAAAAAGAAAATCAAACAATTGGCTGTTTTGTTAATTAGAAGATCAGCAAAAGGTGGACCAGTCGGGTAAGCACGTCCAGGGGGAAGGGAAAAGAAGTGAGGGAGAAGGCCCCCAGAGATCCATGTTAATGGGAGACCCATGTGCCTGGTGGAGAAGGCAATGGCAACCTACTCCAGTGTTCTTGCCTGGAGAATCCCAGGGACGGGGGAGCCTGGTGGGCTGCCGTCTCTGGGGTCATACAGAGTTGGACACAACTGAAGCGACTTAGCAGCAGCAGCAGCATGCGCCTGGGGGTCTGCAAGGGTGCCTTCTCACCATCATATCTAGCCTGGACCCCTCATCCTCTCTGGCAGTCTGGATTTCAACCTGTCTCCAAAGCTGATCCCTTTATGGTGTCCCCATGATTAGAGGGGCTTCCCTGGTGGCTCAGATGGTAAAGAATCTGTGTGCAATGCAGGAGACACGGGTTTGATCCCTGGATTGGGAAGATCCCCTGGAGAAAGGAATGGCTACCCACTCCAGTATGCTTGCCTGGAGGGTTCCATGGTCAGAGGAGCTGGCAGGCTACAAGTCCTTGCGGTCGCCAAGAGTTAAACACAACTGAATGACTAACGCTTTGCACGTTCCATGATTAGAAACTCAGAGGCAATGCCCAATTTTATTTTCTTCTCCCAAATTCACTTCCCAGGAAGACTACACATGAGGTACAAGATAGCATGGGAGGATCTACCCTAAAGTCCTGGGATCAATTTAGCTCTGCCACCCAATGCCTGTGTGATCTCAGGTAAGCTGCCCTACCTGTCCCAAACCTCAGCTTTCTCATCTGTGAAATGAGTCTTAGATCATGGGGCTCTTGTGAAGATAAGAAAAATGACCTAACTATCTGGCATGTGGTAGCTTAAAAATTCTTTCTTCCTTTATTTCCCATCCTCCTTCTTTATTTCTTTCTTTATTCCCCATCCTCCTTCAAAGATAAAACCATTTTGGGGGCTTTTCCCCCATTTAGATTATTGCAACAGCGTCTACATTAAGCATCTGTTTCCCCTTGAGTCCTACCGCCTCCCTTCTGCATTTTCTGGCAGCAAATCCCTGAAGGCCCCACCACCTTCGCAGACCCTTCCCTCACGAAGGCAGCCCCCAGTCCTAGCTCTCTCTGGTCCAGCCACTTCCAGGCCTCTATTCTCACAACTTGGAGAGTGTCTCAACTTATTCTTCCTTAGAAAACTACTCAAACTTTGCATCTTAGGGAAAGACTTGTTTCCTCTGGGACGCCTTGCCTAATGCACCTCCATCCTTTCCCCGATTTGGTCAAGCCCTGCAGCAGGTTCTTCTCACCATTCATAGTCACTTAATGATTAGTATCATTGCTGCATTAATGTCCATCCCCGTAACCAGACTGCAGGCTGCAGGAGGACAGGAACCACACGTTTCACTTCCTCTGAATCACATCTGCTTGGAACATGTCGGCATAGTAGGTGCTCATCAAAGCTTGTTGAACGAATGAATGAGCGCCCCACTTCCAGCCTGTGGCCTAATTTTGGCTCTCTTCATTCATGAAATCTCTCTTTCAGAATGCTTTTCCAGGCTCCCTGGAACGACAGTGCACGTGTGGTAAGTCATGTTCAACTCTCGTGTGACCCCACGGACTGTAGGCCTCCAGGCACCTCTGTCCTTGGAATTTCCCAGGCAAGAATACTGGTGTGGGCTGCCATTTCCTTCTCCAGGGGATCTTCCCAACCCAGGAAGCCACCTGGGAAGCCCTCCGTGAAACTACACTGACTTCTTAATTAATATTTCCCTTCCTGCCTCCAACCAATCCATCAGATTCCTTTTGCTTTAACCTCCAAAGTCTTCCTATGTGCTGCGCTTAGTCGCTCAGTCTTGTCCGACTCTTTGTAACCCCATAGACTTCAGGCCACCAGGTTCCTCTGTCCATGGGGATTCTCCAGGCAAGAATACTGGAGTGGGCTGCCATGCCTCTTCCAGGGGATCTCCCCAACCCAGGGATCAAACCCAGGTCTCCCGCTTCCTAGTGCCCAGTATATACAGAAAGCTTCCACTCACTGGAATTCCCCAATCAACCCCTGCTAGAAGGCAGCCCCAGTAGCCCGCTTGCCATCCCCTGACCCCACGGTTCTTCACACGGCTGCTTGTGCTGTTTCCCCTGCCTGGAGGTCTTCCTTCTCTCTCTTGCCATCTGTATCACACACCTTCCACAGATCTCTGTGCATAACCACTGCCTCTGTGGAGCTCCCTTAATTAAACTCTCCCCACAGTAAGTCCTCCTGCCTCTGAGTTCTCCTTGCAGCAATCCACTGATTATATTTAAGCTTAGAACTGTTTTCCAGATATTTCCTAATTGCTACAGTTCCTTCCAGGTCACTGAGCCCTTTCAAATACACGATCTGATTTGATCCTAAAAACTTGACAGGGAAGTAGGGGCAAGTATTTTAAAGAAAAACTTACTGTAAGGATCAGAAACCCACCGAGTTAGCTTAAGTAGAGGGCTTTTATCACAAAGACACAGGTGAAGAGCTTGGAACCTCTCTTCAGGAAGCGCCAGCTGGTCTCAGGGGCCTGGAAAGGCATCCAGAAGTCTTTCTCATCTCTTGATCTCTCTTTACCCACAACCCCTTCACTCCTGACCTTCAACGTCTGGGGCAAGGCACTGACTACCTAGGACACTGGGCTCTTCCCACTCGCAAGCACTCAGGACTGATGAGGCTTCTCTATGCCTCTTCCTGCCACTCTAATTGCTCCATGCCATGTTTTATGTATTTTAATTAGTGCTTTAAATTTTACACCTACATCTCAAGGCACTCTAGCAAAAGGCCCCTCTTTAGAAACTGGAATAAATAAATAAAATCTTCCCAGGCAGATGACAGCCAGGAACCTTGACATCACTCATATTAATCTATCTTTCAGCTACCACCATTCTGTCATCTGGGTCAGCTTTGAGGACGTGTGTCTGGGGTCTCCCTGCCAGTCCTTTCTGCTCTGCACTCCTCCTCCCCAAGGGGCACTGCTCCTCCAAAGGTGGACTCTTGATGGCCACCACAGCCCCACCCTCTAATTCTTCGCTTTAAGACACATGTTCTTGACTGGCTTTGCTCAAGTGCAGTCATGGTTGCCATCCAGTGGTGGTCTCCACCTGCGGGCAGATACGATCACCCGGAGAGTTTGTGGAACACAGAGCCACCCAGACTTCTCCCCAGAGGCCAGGTTCCATTGGTCTGGAGTGAGGTCTTAGTGTTGCTGATTCCAGTAATGCCGCAGGCCGGGCTGTCTTGCAGCCGAGTGCAGAACCAGACAGCGCTGTGGGAACCTGGAGCTAGACAAAATGCAAGCGGCACACTCACCCGCCTCATTAACTGTGGGCTCCATGAGGCTGCGATCCCGTCTGTCTTGCTCACCGCTGTGTCCCCGGTGCATCAGTGGGTTGCCTGGCACACGGGGGTGGTGTGTGTGCTCAGTCATGTCCAGCTGTTCCTGACACCTAGGACTATAGCCCGCCAGGCTCCTCTGTCTGTGGAATTTTCCAGGCAAGAATACTGGAGTGGGTTGCCATTTCCTACTCCAGGGGACCTTCACAACCCAGGGATCAAACCCACGTTTCCTGCATTAGCAGGCAGCTTCTTTTCCACTGAGCTACGTGGAAAGCTCCTGGCACATGGTAGCTGCCCCAGAAATATTTTCAGATGAAGCTGGAGCCACCCCTTCTCACAGGCGCCCTCTACGCTTCACACTCCCAGTTGTAGGTCCTGCCACTTACTGCTGCTGCTGCTGCTACTAAGTCACTTCAGTTGTGTCTGACTCTGTGCCACCCCATAGACGGCAGCCCGCCAGGCTCCCCCGTCCCTGGGATTCTCCAGGCAAGAATACTGGAGTGGGTTGCCATTTCCTCCTCCAATGCATGAAAGCGAAAATTGACAGTGAAGTCGCTCAGTCGTGTCCAACTCTTCGCGACCCCGTGGACTGCAGCCTACCAGGCTCCTCCATCCATGGGATTTTCCAGGCAAGAGTACTAGAGTGGGGTGCCATTGCCTTCTCTGCCACTTACTAGCTAGGTGCTTTTAAGCAAGTCAACCCATACTTTGAAGCCTCACTTTCCACATCTTTAAAATGGAGATGACATCAGTCATCTACCCATGAAATGATCCTGTGGATTAAAAGAGAGCGTTCACTTCCCCTAGCGCCCAGCACCTAACAAGCAGGTGGCAAACCTCGGTGGCCAGCACGGGACACAGTCACCGCCTCAGAGTAGTCCCTCTGCTCCTCCATCCTGCTCAGGGCTCTTTGGGCTGCAGTCACACCCAGGGAGGCCAAGGGTGGAGGTGAGCAGGAACTCTGTGGAGCAAGGCCTGCCCTGGGAGCCCAGAAATGCAGATTTGGGGCGTTGCTTCTGCTGACTTACTCTGTGACCTCGAGTTTGTCTCTGAACATCTCTGGGCCCCTGACCCCCACCAGCTGCCCTTCTCACACACCTCCCAGTGCAGTCCATGGCTCTCCGGTTTGAAAGGTCCCTTTGGTGATGGTGGCAGCTGCCCTTGAAACCTCCATGCAATGTCTGACCAGCAGTCGCCATCCCTGGATGCTCTTTGGATGAAAGTGAAGCACATAATTGCAGCTTCGGAGAGAAAAGTCCCTTGATTTGACAGCTCCTGCAGAATTCCTGTTGTAACACACAGAGAAGCTTGGTACCTCAGACACAACCTGCAGAGCCAGTCAGATCTGTGGGCCTTCTCTCTGTTCTATATGCTCTGGGAGGGGACCAGGGGGCATGGAGGTCATTTCTACTCAATCATGGCATGACAGGCTTGCCACCTGTGATGGAGTTCCCCACCTGGATGGGAAGAGCCTATTGGTTGCAGACTCCTCCTGCAGGTCCTGGGAACTGGCTGGCCCACCTTCTTCTGTCACAGAAGAAATGTGGATTCCTAGGATGGGCTCATGGTGGGGAAGGTAAGAAGGAAACCTTGCTCATCCTGGAGGTGGGGAAAGAAAGAAGCCAGCATCAAGATTTTTAATAAACTACCTCAAAGCAGGACATGCTTGCTGCCCAACCCAGCCTGCTGCAATCTTCCTGCTTAGAACTTCCAAGCATTACATGCCGTCTGCAGAATGACACACTCCTGCCTAAGATGCGAGGCTGGCTATTTCCATCTCTATGTTGGTGCCTTTCTAAAGGAAGCTAATAGACTGGGCCGCATAACAGCTCAGAATCAGGAGGAAGACAATCAAAGCCCATTTTGCTGATATCTAGCGGTACAGCCATGGACAGTTTACTTTTACTTCTTTAGGCCTCTAATTCCCCATCTGTAAAATGGGGATGGGGATGAGAACACCCATTACTAGGATTACTAACAAGATGATATTAAAGAATCCATCATGTGCTTGGTACAGCGCCTTGCCATAAGATATGCTCAGTAAACGAATGGTAATGATGATGAAGATATTGTGTTCTTGTTTACATTCATCCGAGTCTGACTGTTTAGCAACCCCATGGATGGACTATAGCCTGCCTGACTCCTCTGTTCATGGGATATCCCAGGCAAGAATATTGGAGTGGGTGGCCATTTCCTTCTCCAGGGGAGCTTTCTGACCCAGGGATCCAACCCACATCTCCTGCATTGGCAGGTGGATCCTTGACCTCTGCGCCATCACAGAAGCCAGTGGTGATATTAACAAGTCCCAAAGGTCCTTCAGCATCTCGAGGACAGGAGCATGTTTTAGAGCTCTTTAGATCCGCTCGGCACACTGGTGAGGTCAAAGAAAGCCAGAGAAGACTGGAAGGTTTGCAGAGCTAGGGGAGGGGCCTGATAATTTAACTGCAAGAGTACAGTTCATGCCCACCTCCATGTACATCTACCCTGCAGATTCCTTCTCCCAAACACCGTAATTAATACCCACTTATTCTGCCCCAGTCCTCAGTCACTGTCACCACTTAAGCATGGAGGACACATGCTGGCCTTTTCCCAAAGAAGGCAAGGGAGAGTAGCTAGGGCCAAGGGCCATGGTGGCTGGCTGCAGGGGAGCGTACTGTTGCCTTGGCAAAAAAAAAAAAAAAAAAGAGGCATAATTAATCTGCAGAGCTCTCCTCTCATTAAGCCTTCACGTTTATACCTGAATTAACTTTTCACATCCAGTTAAGGTGCGTAGGAGGCTCTGTCCACCACCGGCGTGACAAACGCAGCTGTGACTATCAGGGAAAATGGGGGCTGTGATGACCCACCGCCTAAGCTATGGGCGGGTGTGGGGGTGGCTGAGTTTCCAAGCTCCAACATGTCCCCCTGGGTCCAAACCAGAAAGGGACCTCTGGAAGAAGATGAGGGCACTGTCTCTGGCCCAGGGACAGCGGGAGAACAAGTCCACATGGCCACATGGGCAAGCGTTGACCTCCCCTCCCACCTCTCCTGTTGGAACAGTCAGAGTCCTTCCTTCGGGCTCAGATTTTACCAGCCCAGGCAGAGGTGGGGGGATGCCCGTTCCAATGAGGGAGGCTTATTCCGTGTCCCCATCTAGCTCAAGTTGGGACCTAGTATGGCAGAAACACACACAGACAGATGTTGGTGGAGGTCACCCCAGGTCCTGTTTTTCTCCAGTGGGGACTTAGCTCTCTTTAGCTCCCTGGATCCTGACTCATTAAACCGCCAGCGTTCTCTTGGCAGCATTCTGGGATAAATAGTTAGCTGCTGGCACCTCCTCTCCGGGAGCTGGGCTCTATGAGGGCATTACTTTTCAGATGCCAGGAGTAGGAGGCCACCCTGCGTACCCAGTGTTAACAAAAGAGGATGAATTAACATTCCCACAAATGGACTCTCTAGAATGTCCCTCCTCCTCCCCTCTACACCTCCCTCCCCCACCCAGTTCAAGACACTCAGATCTCCTCAATAAGCAGCCCTCCCCACAGCAGCCTTGAGTGGGCACTTAAAGATGTTTGATTAAAGGAGAGAAAGGGACATGCAATGTCTTTGTACATGCACTGTCTCAATAAAGTACAGGCAAACCTCATTTTATTGTGCTTCAATTTATTAAGCTTTAGCAGATGTTCTGTTTTGTACAAACTGAATATCTGTGGCAACCCTGCATTGTCAGATGAAGGTTAACGTATTTTAGCAATGAAATGTTCTTAAATTAAGGTCTGTACATCGTTTTTTTAGACATGATGCTATTGCACATTCAATAGACTACAGTATAGTATAATCATAACTTTGATATACATTGGGAAACCAAAACATTGGCATGACTCGCTTTATTGCAATATACGCTTTATTGTGGTGGTTGGGAACTGAACCCAAAGTTTCTCTAGGGGTGTCTGTATTTTCTTCATGATCTTTGTCCTCCAGTGGCTTAAAACCTAGTGGGGGAGACAAGACAGACAACACAGATAGACATGGTTTGCACGTTGGGGGGTGATGAATACTCAGAAGTGGTGAATGGTTAAATGCCAGGATGAGCGTTTGGGACTCATCACACGCTTCAGAGGAGGAAAACTATTGTGGGCTGGTTCTGAGTCACCAACAATTTCTCAGAGGAGGCAAGATTTGGATGAAGCCTACGTGAGAGCCTCTGCACCAGGCAGTGAGCTAAGTGCATGACGTCCTTCTCACTTAGTCTCAACTAATCCTAACAACCACCCCATGATCTGGGTATTATAATTATCTCCCCCATCTGAGAGATGAGGAAACAGTTCAGGGACTCAGTGAACCACCAAGGTCACAACGCTGGTAAGAAGATTTCAAGCTGGGCCTGTCTGACTCCTAAACCCTCTGGATCTTAATGCTTGATGGCCTCCTCCAACCTGGAAAACATGTAAAATCTCAAAGGAGAGGAACTAAGATCCACAGCACTCCTGGAAAGGCAGACTACAAGAAGATGGGCCGTGCTGGTGGTTCTAGCTCTGGCTGAAGAGGATTTCCAGGCCAGTGGTAAGAACTTGATTCTTTTTTAAGAAGTGTGTGCTGCCGTCCCCAGCCCTAAGAGTTCTCCATCAGAAGGGAGGGGCTTTAGGCTTGTTCATTTTCCAGGATGCCCTCCAGGAAATCCACCTTTAAGTATAAACAGAAAGGTCTCCCTGTAGGTCCCATCCCCCAAAACTTCAGGATATCAGGGCTTTCAGAGACTCTGCCACCCAGCTGATCCAATACTTTCTACTCAGTTCAGATCAATACACATTTATGTGCCAGACACAAAGTGCTAGAAATGATTAAGGGACAATCCTTGCCATTAGGAAGATTATAGTCTAGTGGGAGTGATAAGACACAAAGGAAAAAAAATCAATATGAATGATAAATGCAAAGATGGAATATATGGTCCCCACACTTAAAACATCAGCCCGGGAGGAAAGGACACAGGCTTGAAGGCTAAGGAAATGATTAAAACAGCACTCTGGGTTAGAGGCGATCACATAAGCAAGGTCATGGACATGTGGAACAGGACATTTTGTGTTTGAAAGTATAAGCCAATCAATTTATTAAGAGCATGGCCATGGAGACAGGGAGTGAGGCACGAGTTGAGGTTGAAGAGGTAGGCAGGGATGAAGCCATAAAAGGTTTTGTGGGCCTGGTAAAGGAGCTTGGGTTCAATCCTGCAGAAGACTGAAGGGCTTCCAGCAGAATCTAACATAGTTGGTTCACATTTTAGAAACATAACCTTGGCTAAAAGGGGGGCAGTGGCTTTTTCTGGTCAAGATTGAAACCTAAGAGGCTGGAAAGGAAGCTACTGTCTATCACCCGAGATATGATGAGGTCTCAGATCATGGCACAAATAGTAGGGTTGGGGAAGAGAAGACTGGCTCAAGAAACACTTAAGAAGGGAAAGAGATGGAAAATCCCAGGGGGCAAGAAGGAAGAGCCTGCTGGCTGCTGACTTGGGTGACTGAACAGGTGGTGTTGCCTTCAACTAAGACTTGGAACACAGGGGGAAAAGTGGGTACTAGTGAGAGGGGGTGATGAATCACTTCTGATTTTGTTGAGTTGATGATACTTAAAGTGACATCCAGATGGGTGCTTCCAGTAGGTACCTGGAATCAAACTCAGGCAAAAGACTGGAGGTATGACATCAGGAGAGTAAAGAGATGAGGTTAAAAAACGGGGAGAGGGTGGATGATCTCAGCTATGGAGATCAAGTCAAGAGAAAAGAGGGAAAATCCATAAACAGAATCCCTGGGGAACAGCCATGCTCAGGAGGTAGATGGAAGAGGAGACACCCAGAGGGAAACTAAACAGACAGCCAGAAAGTTGACATCCAAGGGGTCAGAGGCTATCGAGGAAGAAGTTGCCCCAATGTCGAAGGCAGCCAAGAGGTCAAAGAAGATCAAGAGAGAAAGGGGTCCACTGGCCCTGGCAAAATGGAAGTTACTGTGGCACTCATTCAGGGTCTTGGCAGGAGCGAGATGGCACTCTTAAGTTTGGAAACTTCAGGAGGATTTAATAAAGGGTTTTGAGAACAGTGGCCATGATGGAGGGAGAGCCTCGAGGAGGATGTAGTGCCCTGGGAGAGAGAACAGCAAATAGCATGAGTGGTCACCGCCCTGAGCAGAGGAACCAAGAAGAAGCAGAGGTTAACAAGCCTGGAGACAGGGAGAGCTGAGAGGAGAGAGCTGTCTGACAGGCTTGTGAAGTGGGCAGAGCGGCAAAGCAAACCTGCTGAGACCCCACAGTTGGGGAGCAGGGGAGATAATCCCGGACCTCACTTCCCCCTCTCATCGCCAACTGAGGCTCCCTATTGGGAAAACCCAACTGTAGGCGAGTGAGGCAGCAGTTTGATGCAGGTCCTCCAGGTCAGCCTCTGGAGGAGGGTGGACAGTGGACATGGACAGACAGAGAGGAGATGCCCAGCTTGGAGCCTCCGCAGAGCTCTTCAGTGGAGCAATGGAAGAGACCCGAGGGCCTCCAGTAGGGGAAGGTGTGCAGAGTGCTTGTCTTGATGCCAGCATCCTCTGAGCGCTCTTCCTATGCATGGTCAGCTTCTCAGGTGCAAGTCAGAAGCCTCTCTTTCCCAGCCTCCCTTGCAGCTGGGGTACCGTCCTGTGACGTGGGCTCTAGCATCAGCCAGACCAGAGAGCCGCTGGATGGAGGAGGGAATGAGGGGTGGAAACAGAGGCCATGTGGAATCCATTTTCAGCTGAGGAGCTCTTTGGGGGTGAATCTCTGGGGCATAGCACCTGAGGCCAGCAGAGCCTCCAGCACAGACAATGTGGAAATGCTGGACTGTGGGCACTGCTCCCCATGTTCAGGATCCAGTCTTCTCTGACCTTCCTCAAGCTTCTGGAAGATCCACAGGATGCCTTCATTTATTTCTTTTCAGCTTAAACTATCTAGAGTGTGTTTTGTTGCTTGGCTCATGAGGAGGGAGTGGGAAGTGAGGACATGGGCACAAAAAGGCAGATTAAGCGTTTAGGGAAAAGAGGGAAAGGAAAGAAAGAGGATAGAGTTGGGTCAAGGAAGAATAGTTTTAGGAAAGGAAAGTGCGGGGCAGATTTATGAGATGAGAGACTCAGAGAAATGGAGAGTTATTATCATCCCCACTTTAGAGCTAAGGAAACTAGGATCCAGAGAGGTTAATTACCTTCTCAAGATCACAGACAGTAAGTAGGGGCACAGGAATTCCAGATCTGCTGGCTTGAAGACTTCCTACTATAAGCATCTTCTGTAATAGCCACCCAGGCAACCCCACCCAAGGTAGATTTCCTTAGAAGTTTACCAGTTGTACTTGAGGCCCAATTTGAAAGGACAGAAAGGCCCCTAGGGACAGAGGGCAGAGTGAGCTGGTTGGCTAGTTAGCGTGGAAGAGACACCAGTTCATAGTGAGTGAGTCAAGCTGGCTTCAGAGGGGAGACCCCATTGTGTATGGTGCTTAATTCTCCCCCAAGATGCCTCATCTCGGAGTCAAACCTTTGTTTCTAAATAGCTGTTGGGCTGTATGAGTTGCCACTTTGAAAGGGGCTCCCAGAGAGAAGCAGGAAGGAAAAGGTTCTGGAGCAAACCCTCACCAATCCCTTGGGAAGTGAGCATTCCTGAACACGGAGGAAACTCCTCTAAGTGCCTGGATGGCCTCATCAAAGCCAGCTCTTGCATATGTGGTATGTCTACGTGTGTTCAAGGAGAGGAGAGGCAGGAAGGTTAGGATGCATAAATGCATGAGAGATTCTGAATTTTCACTTAGAGAATCTGGAAGTCGGAACAGTTTACAGAACAAATGTGTTGGGGTTGCATTTGTGCCCTTATGCATGGAGGGTTTTTGGAAATGTTGGCAGGGTTCACTCACCCTGGAGGTTTGGGCCTCTGGGCAGGCCTGCCCACGTATGCATGCAATTTGGTCCACATATGTGAAGCCTTTGTCTTACAAGGTTGGCATTTACTCCCCACAAGCCTCAGAGAGACCAGCTTTATATAGAGAGCCTGTTTCTCTATCACAACTAAGGAGCTAATTTCTCAGCTGTTTTTCAACTGACCATTATCGATTAAGTCTGGAAATGTGGTTATTTTAAAGCAACATATGAAGCTTTTTCCTAGGTGAACACACTTGAGTTTAATTTCAGTAATATTTTCATGAACAACCTATAATTAAAGCATCTAATAAAGCTCAGTAATTCATTTAGCTGGATTTGTGTTTAAAAGAAAAGAAAAAAGAAAAAAAAAATGCAGTCGTGGAAGTCAAATTCCATTCTTCTGTTAAATGAACATTATGGTTTTCCTGGGTATCTTAATTGAACCTCATTTTTTAACAGGAATATTAAACAAATTAAATTAAGCAAGCAATTTCCCTTTTTAGGATTAAAAAAAAAAAAGAAGCCATCGAGTGGAAAAGCTCCTCTAAAACACCCATTAGTGGGAGGTGCTGGGGCAACAGTGTGGGCATTTGCTTCAATGTATCAGTACAGAAGCTCCAACCCTGAGAAGTCACTATCTGAGGCCAGGTCTGCCAGGCTCCAAGGCAGGGGTGTTAGACTGGGTCCCCCAAGAAGCAGACTCCAAGGTGGGACTAGATGTGCACGTAATTAATAAAGGGCAGCACCTGTGAGGGGGAGCATGCAGAGGGTGCTGGGGAAGGCTGGGAGAGCTGCCAGACCCAACCCGGGTGCAGGTCTGATGCGGGAGGGAAGCAGAGTGGCCAGGAAAGAAGGTTGTGTGGGAGTATCTCAGGCTAGGAAAGGATCCAGCGAGTCTGCCAGAGTCCTTGAGCCAAAGTGGCCCATCAGAGGGGTGCCCCCCGCTCTGGAGTGGGTTTGCCATGCTCAGACACTGACTGGGAGCCAGTGGTTTCAGGCAGGAGCTGTGGGTCAAGTATGAGTATCGTAGCCAGAGATCTGGAAGACGCATTTCCACAGTCACCCCTTCAGTGTTCTTCCATGCCACATGGCCTCCTTGGGTTCTGACGGGTTTGACACCAGGGACTGGCAAGGACAAGGCAGCTGAGGGATATCAATTCCCAAATCAAGTGATTTTCAGGCAATATTTGGGAATTGGCTCCAGGAGGCGATGACCTTTTGATGAACAGAGGGGAAGGAAGGACCCAGGCAAGGCTGGGGAGGAAGTAGGGCAGGGTGGACGGTGTGGACAGCAACTGGAGTCCCTAGTCACTGGCTGGGGAGGAAGACTTCCTGAGAATGTGCTAGATGCTCCATAGGACTGCATAAAACCAGAGGAAAGAAACTAAGCAGGCTCCAGGCTTTGGAACTGGCCCACATGGAGGTCAAGAGAAGTCCCTCAAGAGGTGAGGGACTCAGGAGCCACACCCCTAGCGCATTGGGCCTGCAGGCTGGTGGGGAGCATTGTCTCAACAGGAGAAGGGACCAGAGACGCAGAGTTCATGGCTGGACCTCCACACCCCAGGCCTGCAGAGCGCTTTGCCTCCCTTCACCCCACTCTCTGACTGTGGTTTGCAAAGTCTTAGATCCAGGGCAGAGTCAATCTGGCAAGGACAAGGCAGCTGAGGGATATCAATTCCCAAATCAAGTGATTTTCAGGCAATATTTGGGAACTGGCTCCAGGAGGCGATGACCTTTTGATGAACAGAGGGGAAGGAAGGACCCAGACAAGGCTGGGGAGGATGTAGGGCAGGGTGGACGGTGTCGACAGCAACTGGAGTCCCTAGTCACTGGCTGGGGAGGAAGACTTTCTGAGAATGTGCTAGATGCTTCATAGGACTGCATAAAACCAGAGGAAAGAAACTAAGCAGGCTCCAGGCTTTGGAACTGGCCCACCTGGAGGTCAAGAGAAGTCCCTCAAGAGGTGAGGGACTCAGGAGCCACACCCCTAGTGCATTGGGCCCGCAGGCTGGTGGGGAGCATTGTCTCTACAGGAGAAGGGACCAGAGACGCAGAGTTCATGGCTGGACCTCCACACCCCAGGCCTGCAGGGCGCTTTGCCTCCCTTCACCCCACTCTCTGACTGTGGTTTGCAAAGTCTTAGATCCAGGGCAGAGTCAAGNCTGGTGGGGAGCATTGTCTCTACAGGAGAAGGGACCAGAGACGCAGAGTTCATGGCTGGACCTCCACACCCCAGGCCTGCAGGGCGCTTTGCCTCCCTTCACCCCACTCTCTGACTGTGGTTTGCAAAGTCTTAGATCCAGGGCAGAGTCAAGAAAAGTAAGTATAATGGAGTAAGAGGCTCCTTCGTGGTGAAGGCACTGTCTCTGCCTTGGGGTGGGAGGGTGGTGGTGCAGGTCTCCAGTCTAAAGGAGAAAATACTGTTCCAGACCTTGAAGAGTCCCTGATCTGAGAAGAAAAATGCAGCCCCTGTTTATTCACTGCACAAACATTAATCGGGCATCTACTGTATACTTGATATATATCAGTGGTCAAGCAAGAATGATCCCTGCTTTCTTGGAGGGAGATAGACAATAATTAATACGTTATACTAAATACATTTTCTAGTGGGTTAGAGGCTGAAAACTACCATGGGAAAAGAGAAAATTCTGACAGTCTAAGGGAGATGGGGTGGAACAGAGAGGAGATCTCAATTTTAAATGAAGTAGACAGGGTCGGCCCCATGGAGTACGGTGGTGTGGGACAAGCCATGTGGAAACCTGGGGAAAGAGCTCTCAAGCAAGGGAAACAGACTGTGCAAAGCCCTGGGGATGGGAGTGGGGTTGATATGTTTGAGGATGGCAAGGAGACTGCTGATTTCGGGGCAGAGTGAGTGGAAGGGACGAGCCCTGTGAGGCAAATGGGGGGCCATGGCAGGATTTTGAGCAGAAAAGAGATTTAAATTTTAATAGGGTCCCTCCCACTATTGTGTCGAGAATAGACGGTGGGGGTGAGGAGTAAGTGGGGAGGATTGGGAGGTGATAAATCAAAGAGCAATGAAGTGCCCTGACCAGTGATGGCAGAGTGGCTGGTAAGAAGTGACCCACTGCGTCTGGGAATGGCTTGAAGGATTTGCCAATACGTTGGATGTGGCCTGGGAGAGGAAGGCAGCATCTCTGCGAATTGAGGAACANTGGGGGTGAGGAGTAAGTGGGGAGGATTGGGAGGTGATAAATCAAAGAGCAATGAAGTGCCCTGACCAGTGATGGCAGAGTGGCTGGTAAGAAGTGACCCACTGCGTCTGGGAATGGCTTGAAGGATTTGCCAATACGTTGGATGTGGCCTGGGAGAGGAAGGCAGCATCTCTGCGAATTGAGGAACACGGCTACTCAACCCTCTGCCCCCGAGGCCCCCTCTCTGCACCATCACACAATAACCACAACACACAGGGCTCCTGAAGCCACGAACGCAGAGTCAGAGGGTCAGAGGGAGGAGCCGGTCAGCCCTGGCCCACCTGCACCCCATCCTGGGAAAGGCATCTTGGAGAGAGTCCATCCCGAGCCCGACACCCACAGACACCTCTTAGATCAACACCCCCAGGAAAGCGCAGTAACTCAGTTCAACTGCACCGCTCCATAATCTCGTGTCAACCTCACAGCTGATGATTACTGTTTTATCACAGGCTCGTAAAGTCCCCACATTGCCGTGAATCATGGACACTCCGCCAGCGAGAGCCAGAAAATGCGGCCAACTCCAGAGAGTGCCTGCTTGACAAGCAGCTGCTGCAGTTCACCTGCGGTCACCTTTCACCATCGCAAGGGGCTTCCACCTGCTCGCTCTGGAAATCAGGGAACAAGTCTGAATGACTCCACTCCCAGGGGCGGAGTCTCCAGTTCCCTTTTGCTGGAAAAATGTTAAATGCCTAGTGTTCTCTGGTGTAACCGACTAAATGGCTGACAGCATGGTATAGAGGGCAGTGCCCGGGGTTTTGAGTGCAGACATTCAACTCCTGCGGCTGCTCTTTACTCGCTGTATGACCTTGGGCGAGCCATCGAAGGCATCCTAACCTCAGCATTGTCCTCTGTAAAAAGGTATTGTGAAGCTTAAATGAGATAGTGTCTGCAACACACTTCGAAAATAGTAAATCGCTGGACATTTAAATTGCAGTAGCTATTAGGTCACAGCCCAGACTACCAAGCCCCAAACTAGGCAGACACCTTGAACCAGGGAGAAGGCCAGAACTGAGGCAGGGCAGTGGGATACAGCCAGGCAAGGACAGCTGGCATCACAAAGTAGAGGAAGAAAGAGAGAGAAAGAAAGATTTGTTTTAAGGAATTGGCTCACATGATTATGGAAGTTGGCATTTTCAACATCTGCAGGGTAGGCCCTCAGGATGGAGATTAAGTTTCAGTCTGAAGGGCTTCTACCGGCTGAATTCCTTCCTGCTCTGGTGTTCAGGGAAGATCAGTCTTTGCCTTCAACTGACTGGATGAGTCAGGAGGGCCGAAAGGAGCTACTCCACATTCAAGGTCAGGAGGGGCAACCATGAGAAGATATCCCTTGTCCAAGGTAAGGAGCAGAGGCTGCACTTTGCTGGAACAGCCGTGAAGACATACCCCACGTCCAAGGTAAGAGAAATCCAAGTAAGATGGTAGGTGTTGTGAGAGGGCATCAGAGGGCAGACACACTGAAACCATAATCACAGAAAACTAGTCAATCTACTCACATGGACCACAGCCTTGTCTAACTCAGTGAAACTAAGCCATGCCATGTGGGGCCACCCAAGATGGGCGGGTCATGGTGGAGAGGTCTGACAGAATGTGGTCCACTGGAGAAGGGAATGGCAAACCACTTCAATATTCTTGCCTTGAGGACCCTGTAAACAGTACAAAAAGGCAAAATGATAGGATACAGAAAGAGGAACTCCCCAGGTCAGTAGGTGCCCAATATGCTACTAGAAATCAGTGGAGAAATAACTCCAGAAAAAATGAAGGGGTGGAGCCAAAGCAAAAACAATACCCAGCTATGGATGGGGCTGGTCTTGATCCCTGTCTCCTGTACAATGTCATGAACCTCATTCCATAGTTCATCAGGCACTATGGATGTGACTGGTGATAGAAGCAAGATCCGATGCTATAAAGAGCAATATTGCATAGGAACCTGGAATGTTAGGTTCATGAATCAAGGCAAATTGGAAGTGGTCAAACAGGAGATGGCAAGAGTGAACGTCAACATTCTAGGAATCAGCAAACTAAAATGGACTGGAATGGGTGAATTTAACTCAGATGACCATTATATCTACTACTGTGGGCAGGAATCCCTCAGAAGAAATGGAGTAGCCATCATGGTCAACAAAAGAGTCCGAAATGCAGTACTTGGATGCAATCTCAAAAACGACAGAATGATCTCTGTTCATCTCCAAGGCAAACCATTCAGTATCACAGTTATCCAAGTCTATG
>SJYX01022435.1:236951-283950 GCA_006410675.1 Oreotragus oreotragus
TCAAGGCTGTATATTGTCTCCCTGCTTATTTAACTTCTATGCAGAGTACATCATGAGAAATGCTGGGCTGGAAGAAACACAAGCTGGAATCCAGATTGCCAGGAGACATATCAATAACCTCAGATATGCAGATGACACCACCTTTATGGAAGAAAGTGAAGAGAAACTAAAAACCTCTTGATGAAAGTGAAAGAGGAGAGTGAAAAAGTTGGCTTAAAGCTCAACATTCAGAAAACGAAGGTCATGGCATCTGGTCCCATTACTTCATGGGAAATAGGTGGGGAAACAGTGAAAACAGTGTCAGACTTTATTGGGGGGGGGGCTCCAAAATCACTGCAGATGGTGAATGCAGCCATGAAATTAAAAGACACTTACTCCTTGGAAGGAAAGTTATGACCAACCTAGATAGCATATTCAAAAGCAGAGACATTACTTTGCCAATAAAGGCCCGTCTAGTCAAGGCTATGGTTTTTCCAGTGGTCATGTATGGATGTGAGAGTTGGACTATGAAGAAAGCTGAGCACCAAAAAATTGATGCTTTTGAACTGTGGTGTTGGAGAAGACTCTTGAGAGTCCCTTGGACTGCAAGGAGATCCAACCAGTCCATCCTAAAGAAGATCAGTCCTGGGTGTTCTTTGGAAGGACTGATGCTAAAGCTGAAACTCCAGTACATTGGCCACCTGATATGAAGAGTTGACTCATGGGAAAAACTCTGATGCTGGGAGGGATTGAGGGCAGGACGAGAAGGGGACAACCGAGGATGAGATGGCTGGATGGCATCACCGACTCAATGGACATGAGTTTGAGTGAACTCCGGGAGTTGGTGATGGACAGGGAGGCCTGGCATGCTGCAATTCATGGTGTCACAAAGAGTCGGACACGACTGAGTGACTGAACTGAGCTGAACTGAACTGACTGGATGAGGCTCACCCACACTACAGAGGACAATTTGCCTTACTCAAAGTCTACTAATTTACTTATTAATCTCATCCAAAAAAAATACCCTCAGAGAAACAGGCAGGACATCTGACCAAGTATCAGGTGTCTGGTCCAGCCAAGCTAACACATAATCTTAACCATCATAGGCCTCACACAAAACTCGAGTATATCAAGTAGATAAAAGAACCCATCAGAGCTGAAGAGGGAGAGGAGGACCAGCGCCCACTGACTCTGCAGCCCCTCGTCTTCTGCAATGACTGCAGAGACTCCGAAGAACCCAGTTTGAAAAAGCACCGGTCTAGTTTCCATTAGAGGTGACTCCACGCAGGACGTAAGGTAACCACACTGCACGCAGGTCACTGGTGCTAGCTTCGCCGTGTCATAGCTCTGGCTTAACGGCAAACTCCTTGAGCATCCAACCCACTCGCCCCTGCAGGCCCAGCTCATAGCACTGAGCAGGTACACTGGAGGTAGACACTCAGTGTATGTGCTGAACGAATGAGTGAATGGAGGGATACAGAGACAAAGACCATTCAGAATCTGGAGATCCAAACCGAGAAAGAAGTTTCTCAGATTTCTTTGGATTCTGCCCGGAATCAGTGGCAGTGCCTCGGAACTAAAGCCTCCCTCCCCCTGGCATAGGCGGGACCGCTGACTGAGCTCTAGCGGAGGCCCAGGTGCTGAGACGCTGCCATTTGCACCCCAACAACAAATGCAGACAAAACTCCCCCTTGGCTTTCAAATTCACTCCACAACGGTTCCTGCAGCACATTCACTGTAGGCTGCTAGTGAAATGCGTCTGCATCCTGGGAACACGTTCAGAGTGATGAGAGAAGGCAAATCGCCCAGAGAAGCTACTGCAGAAGGAGAAAAGAGACATTACCCCGGGGTGGCAGAGTCTAACAAGTGGGAGAACCAGGACTTATCTGTTGAATAAAAACCAAATGCAGGATATTAGTCAGTCTTACAGGCATGCCCTCTGCCAGCCACTGGTCTGAGGGTCTTGGGCACAAGGCAGGACATGCGGCCTGAAAGAAAAAGTTGTTTGACACTGAGTGAGGCCTAGGAGCCACCTCTGGGTGGAGAAGGGCCGGGTAATTAACCAGGGACAGAGGTTCCATCCGCCTGGTCTCCTCTGTAGTCCCCGGAGGCTGAGAAATTTCCTGCCAGCTGTCAGCACAGCTGCTCCGGAGCCCCAGGGGGCCTCAGGTAAAGGGAGAAGGGGGACGGCCAGGGCAGAGGAGGAACGACGAGCCAAGGGAAAAATAATGACAAAGGAACATTTTGGCAACTCTCTTCTCCCTCTGCCTGATGGTAGGAGACTTTCCTTTAAGGAGTCTAAGATCAGTGAGGGAGGGGCGCTTTCCTACAGGGTTGCGTTTCTATTTCTGAGCAAGACCAATAAACCTATCCCCATCCGCTCTCTGGACAGTGACACTGTCCTGGTGGCCCATTACAATCACCTGGCACCTTTTAAAAAGTTCTGATGCCTGGGCCCTGACCCGGGTGCCGTCTTACTCAGTTGATTGGGGGAGGAGCCCACGCGTTGGCATTTTTTAGTCAGCCATACTATTCTAATGTGCAGCCAGGTTAGAGAACCTCTGATTTAGAGCTCTAGGCCCCCACCACTAAAACCTGCCCCTCCACTCCCTCTCCCTGACCTCCAGATGCACAAAGGCACCCTTGGCCGCATCCCTACCAGGCAGGATTTTTCAGGATGGCCTGCATTTATTCATGCTTCTGCGCAGTTCCAGTCTTCCCACTTCCCCATCTTTGTTTTGCAAATTCTTCTCCGTCCTTCAGACCCTAGCCTCGTGCCATCTCCTCTCTAAAGCCTTCCCTGATTTCTGCAGGCTGTGCTTTTGAATCCCACCCCCACTTCTGTGCTGCTGCCTCTGTGAGTGTGTCTGGTACTTCTTCCTCTCTATTCATCTGACTCTCAGTTAAACTCTAAGCTTTTTGAGGACAGGGATGATCATGAATTAGCATACATTAAATGTAGATTGTTGCTATCCAGTCATTCAGTCCTGTTCAACTCTATGCGACCCCATGGACTGCAGCACACCAGGCTTCCGTGTCTTTCACCGTCTCCAGGAGATTGCTCAAACTCATGTCCACTGAGTCAGTGATGCCATCTAGCCATCTCATCCTCTGTCATCCCCTTCTCCTCCTGCCCTCGATCTTTCCCAGCATCAGGCTCTATTCCAATGAGTCGGATCTTTGCATCAGGTGGCCAAAGTATTGGAGCTTCAGCTTCAGCATTAGTCCTTCCAATGAATACTCAGGGCTGATCTCCTTTAGGATTGACTAGTTTGATCTCCTTGCAGTCCAAGGGACTCTCGAGAGTCCTCTCCACATCATCATTTGAAAGCATCAGTTCTTTGCTGCTCAGACTTCTTTATGGTCCAACTCTCACATCCGTACATGACTACTGGAAAAACCATAACTTTTAACTATTCAGACCTTTATTGGCAAACTAATGTCTCTGCTTTTTAATATGCTGTCTAAGTTTGTCGTAGGTTATCTTCCAAGGAGTAAGCATCTTTTGATCTCATGACTGCAGTCACCATCTGCAGTGATTTTGAAGCCCAGGAAAATAAAATCTCTCATTTTCTCTATTGTTTTGCCATCTTTTTGCTATGAAGTGATAGGACCAGATGCTATGATCCTAGTTTTTTGAATGTTTAAGCCAACTAAGTTGATGTTCTAATATGATTTATATAATTTAACATTAAAATATGTGTATATTTTAATATATTCTATTTACTTACTGCTTTATTTCATGTCTCTTATATGATGGATGATCTGAAGCCCAGGAATGTGACGTTATATAAGGCTACTGTCTTTCTTTTATGTTCCCTATAGCGCATCTGCCACAAAGAAGCTCGATAAATTTCTGGCGAATGAGTGAAGGACTTTCTGACTAGGGAAAAACAGACAAGATGGCATGTGAATCAGGAAGTGTGGTGCAGACAACGCTGTGTGTGCCCATTTCTCAGCGCCCCCGTGTATTTAGATTGGGTGGGTCCATGGGATGTGGCAGACGTGATGTAAGCCACTTCGAGCCCTGGCCTGTAACACAGCCCATGTGAGTCTGCACTTCTCTCTGCCTCTGCTCAGTGACCCTGGGGGCCACCCTGACATAGCCATGGGACACAGAAGGGCTGTTCCAACTCCCAGCGGTCTTAAAAGAGAAGGAGAAATAAACCTTTTGTGCTTAACCTACAAGATTTGTGAGTCAGTGTGTTACAGGAACAAAGTCTAGTTTATCCTGACTGACGTAGGATGATTTTGGCTACCAATAACAGTTCATGACTAAAAGCCGGATAAAAATAGGAGTTTACTCCTTTTGTAATAAAACTTTCAGAGGTAGGTAGTTCCTGGGGTTGAGCAGGAGCGTGTCCACATTAAGAGGGACTCAGACCATTCCCACCCATCAATCCTGCCACCTTCAGTGCATCCACCACCCCTCCACTCACACTGGCGAGGTGGCGAGGTGGTGTCCACGGTTCCTATTATCACATCCTTACATCACAGCACAGTGTCCTAAGCAGTAAAAAAGGAAGAGGCAAACGCACCCTCTCCTCATCTTTCCCTTTTTAGGAGAGAGCAAGGATTTTCCCAGAAGCCCCAGCAGACCCTTCTTGATACCTCATTGGCCAGAACTAGGTCACCTGAGCAACTCTGGCTGCAAGAAGAACTGAGAGGAAAGAATGAAGTATTTCCCTATTTTCTCTCAGGAAGTGGGCTGTGCCAGGTGGGAACAGCTGGGTGTTTCTGCCTCCGCACCAAGCCTGGGGACACAGAAACTGTCTGAAGGAGCCAAGCCAAAGGTGGGAGGTTTGCCTACTTGGCATTAACTATGGCACATCCCATGCAAGAACCTAATTAGTAATTGTAATTTATACCTGAGTTTGTGATTTGGGGAGAGCACCAGGGGACTCACTGCTGCCTCTGAGAGGCAAGATACAAAGGCAGGATCACTTGTTTTATTTCTTCCTTCAAAAGATTCTCATGAGGCATGTCTTTAATGGCTATATACTCATTATATTTCCAATACATTCAAGCATCCTTGATGTATTGCCAAGAGTCTGGATGAACTTTTTTCTCCCTCCAATGCACTTGTATACTGCTACTGCTAAGTCTTTTCAGTCGTGTCCAACTCTGTGCAACCCCATAGACGGCAGCCCACCAGGCTCCCCCGTCCCTGGGATTCTCCAGGCAAGAACACTGGAGTGGGTTGCCATTTCCTTCTCCAATGCATGAAAGTGAAAAGTGAAAGTGAAGTCGCTCAGTCATGCCCAACTCTTAGCGACCCCATGGACTGCAGCCTACCAGGCCCCTCCGTCCATGGGATTTTCCAGGCAAGAGTACTGATACTTGTAGGCAAAACTGGGCAAGCTCAGGGCAGAGTGGGCTTTGCTCTCTTACAGGAGGTCTGGGTTGGGGGAACTCCTCTGACTATAGTAGCACTGATAAACCATGTGGGCCAGGCCACTGGCATGTGGGCTAAGGAAATGGTCACACAGACACTGTGATTTAGGGGCCCCCAGGGCCATGCTGCAGCCAGGAAAATCCCTCTTCCAGATCTCTAAGTCCAGCAGGGCATCACCCCTTAGGTCAAAGCATTACCTCCCCGCCCCCTCCCCGAGTTTCCTGCAATGTTTACGTAATGGAAGATGAAAGCCAGTGGGCTCCCTGCGGCTGCTAGGAGGAGAGCCAGGACAGATATTCAGCCAGTTGTTGAAACAGTGACGCATTCCCTTACCAGGCAGGGAACAGCTGCCCTGAGTCCCTGAGTGCCCTTTCCTCACTGCCACCCCAGCCTCTCCCTTTAGGGCTCCCGTCCTCCCCATAACCCAGCAATTAGAGGGTTCCCTTCTGATGTTACTGGGGTCCTTCAAAATCCTTCACTGCTCATACTGGTTACTGAAAATTTTGTTATTTTTTCCACTTTACAATATTGTGTTGGTTTTGCCATACACTGACATGAATCTGCCTCGGGTGTACATGTGTTCCCCATCCTGAACACCCTCTCACCTCCCTCCCCATCCCATCCCTCTGGGTCAGTTTGACTGTCACTTCTAAACACACTCGTGAGTGGTCTATCTGAAGGCTCCCTTTTTAGCTGAAAAAGAAAAAGATAGCAAATACTGCATTCTATGCCATAATTTACCAGTAATTGTTTTCATTTGAAAGCAAAGTTTCGAAATACTGTCCACCAAATGAAAATGTTGGTCCAAGAAGATGCACAATGGACCCCCTGCGGCTTTGGTCCTTCCAGCACAATTGCAGGGTGTCCCTGGGTAGTCGGGGAACCCAGCTGGAGAATCAGGGGGTTAAAGTGTTGTTGCCAGAACATCACTGCACAATTACACATACGGCTCCTAGGAGGTGAAAACCAACTCCCTCAGTCACCAGTGTGTACCCAAACCTTGTTTAAGACAAAACTCCACGGGTACTCCCAGCCGGTCGGTGCCAGGGCACCAGCCTAACAGGGTCATTTCCAGCTCCTCCAATCTGCTCACGCCTTTCTGACTCTTGCTGTTTCTGACAGCAGGGCTGCTCTTTCTTTCAGCGCAGGCTTCAAAGTCAAGCTCAAAGCTACATCATCCCCCTCCAGAGCAGACCCCCAGGCTATAATCTCTTCTCCTTCCATGTTTTTTTTTTTTGTGTTTTTTTTTACTTTTAAACCTATACTGTGGCTCACAATCCTTTCTATTCAGCATTAGAGTTATTTATATTGATCTTTTGAACTTGACTGTGAACTCCTTGAGGGAGGGACCACGCAGAGTTGAACTTTTTACGCTGCACAGTATTTAGGGCTGTACTAGACATGGTGTGAGCATGCGGGAAATGTTTGTTTAGGAACTAAAGGACAACATTCACCTTTTACATATCGACATTGGTTAATTACATTTTCATTTCATGAGAAGATGAAGAGAGCATGAAAAGGGAAAGTGAAGGTCACTCAGTCGTGTCGACTCTCCTGCGATCCCATCCATGGAATTCTCAAGGAACACTCCAGAATATTGGAGTGGATAGCCAGCTGTTCCCTTCTCCAGGGGATCTTCCCAACCCAGGGGTCAAACCCAGGTCTGCCACATTGCAGGTGGATTCTGTACTAGCTGAGCCACAAGGGAAGCCCAAGAATACTAGAGTGGGCAGCCTGTCCCTTCTCCAGTGGATCTTCCCGACACAGGCATCGAATCGGGGTCTCCTGCATTGCAGGCAGATTCTTTACCAGCTGAGCTACCAGGGACGCCCCAAAGGAGCAGGCCATTTTGATGGGAAGGCAAGAAAAGGTTTAGGTGAAAGTGGGCCCCGAGACCACCCTGAGCCAGCAGGAGGGGGAAGTTGTGAGGGGCACTTTCCATCCATATCACAGGTCTGAAGAGACAGCTCAGTCCTGAGTGTGGCTGTGGGGCCACACGCTTGGGTTCAAAGCCTGGCTCTCATACGGTGTGACCTTGAGAACTTTCAGTTTCCTCATCTACAAAACGGATGCTAGTTGTTCCTACTCATTCATTTGTTTGAAAGGATTACTGAGTTCATACATGCAGTTTCAACAATGACTAGCCAATCATGCTCACTTGATATATATCTACTATTATCATATTCTCTGGATCTGTTCAAATCTCAGTACAGCCTAGACAAGCTGAGTCTCCCATGTTTTCATCCCCCTTTCCTTTGTGATATTGGGTGATACATAGTCACCCAACTCCATTTTCCTTCACCTCCAGATATTTTTAACATTCTCAGATTAAGCGCACTGGACTTACAGCTTTTAGAAGCCAAATTTCTCTGCTGACTGTGTAGGATGTTTTTGAAGTTAACAACAACAACAACAACAACAAAGGCACATAAAAAGTTCACTATATGTTCCAGTGCCCACCTTCTGCAAATTTTCTTTTTCCTTCCAGAAAACAATCCCTTCATTTTTGTTATGGTACTCAAACATTTACACTTAGAAATTAATTCAGGGAATTCCTGGTGGTTCAGTGGTTAGAACTCGGCACAAGGCCTGGGTTCAATCCTTATTTAGGGAACTCAGATCCTACCAGCCTCAGGGCGTGACCAAAACAAAATAAATTAATTCAACATAATAGGTTTACTTTCATGAAAAAAAGGGGGGGCGGATTTTTTTGTGTGGGAAAAGTCAGCAGTCACTCACAATTTAGCATAAATTTGTTCAATCAGATTGCCTTTGTAGCACTGAGACCAATCCACTTGGAAAACAGAGGTATGGGTGGATTGCAATTTAAAGCAGGAAAAGGCAATTTCAGAGCATATTCAGAAAGGACGGGGGAATATCCAGAGCAGAGTAGCAGAGGTGGAAATGGGTGAGGTCAGTAAGCCAGGAAACCTGAGTCCAAGAGCTGGGTACGGGCAGGGGAGCCAAAGAAAGACAAGAGGGGGCTGAATAAACACGTCCCGACTGAAAGCTTAGCCTGCAGCTGCTTTGGATTTGAATGGAAGGCAGATGTTGGAGCCTAAAGCGACCCATCATTTCCAGCTGCACAGAGTGGGTGCTGCTGGTCCATCTCCAAAGCCAGAGGGTTCAAAGAGCCACACAGCTGACTCTGGAGCGTCTGCCCTCCCCACTGCTGCCCCTGCCCTGAAATGAGGCTGACAGTGTTCTCTCTGTTGTGCAGAGCTTAGTCACGGCACAAACATAGCAAGCAGTCGCCCCAAGCTTCATCCTATCCTGATCTCTGAGAGAGTGGACAATTCCAAATCCTCCTGCTCCATTTCTATAGAGAAAAATTTTTCTCAGCCAGTCTTGGTGACTCAAAGGCAGTCACTGGAATAAATTACCCATCCACCACCCCCAACTTTAGCTCTCACCATCCCCCGTTTTAATTTTTTTTTTTTTTTAAGTAAAGCAGCTTTTAGGTTTAGACAGATGACAACTCATCAGAGAATCAGAGAGCTGGAAGGACCCTAAAAGAACATCTAGTCCAACCCTTTCATTTCACAAATAATGAAGCTAAGACTCAGAGAGGTAGATGGCTTCCCCACCGTCACACAGCAAGCTGAGTGTGGAGCCACATGCAGAACCCAGAACTGCTGGCTCCAGGCTCCCCTCGACCACCCTTTCAGTCTGCCTTGGTCATAGGGTGGAGAGCCCTAACTAGGGCTGGACTGGAGTGTCTGCCTATGAACTGTGTCTTGTAAGGATACCAGAAGTTTCTCTCCAGTTACCACTGCATGGTATAAGATGCTGGGTATAAGATGCTGTATTAGAAACCCTTCACAGCCTAGTTCCAAAAGTATCATGGGATGCTTCGGGTTGAAAGTAACAGAAATCCTCACCTCAAGTACCCTCAGCCAGGAAGATTAATGATATCATTCCACCAGATGCCCCAGAGTAGAGCGCCTGCCAAAGCTGATACGTTCTGTGGTTCGACTGTGCTTCTTCGAGATCCTCTGCCTCTTTCCAACCCACCCTCTTCAGCATATCAGAATAGCTCCTCCTCCTGGTTGTAAAATGACTGCCACAGTTCAAGGGGTCATTTCTAGATGTGTTAACATCACATCCTAGAAAATAAGTCATTTCCTCTTGAATGTCTTTTTTTGTTACTGCAGATCCTTTTCCCCAAAGTTCCCCAGTAGTGTACACAGCATGAACTCTGGAGCAAGAATGGCTGAATTCAAACCCCGCCTCTGCTGCCTGCTGGCTGTGTGACCTCAGGCAAGTTTATCTGCCTCTCTGTGCCTCAGGTTTCTTAGGGAATATAATAGCATCTACTTCATAGGGCTACTATGAAGTCTGTGTAAGTAAATGCATGTAAAATAGGCAAATATATGTAATACGCAAGAGACTGGACCATCACAAATGTTATATAGAGGTATCTGTTGTTAGTTTCTTCCTAAATCTCTCCCCCACGCTCACAACCCATACGCCTACCATCGCTGTCACGAGAGTCTCATCATTATTCCAGAGCTGACCTACATTTTTCAAAATTTGGGGCTTCACATATGCCAGCTCTTCCACTTATAAAGATAAACTTCCCACCATCTTTCCTGTTGACATTTAAGAACCAGCTCAACGCCACCTCCGCCATAAACCTTTCCTGGTTGGCATTCATCTCTTCTCCTGCCCCACCTTCAGTCTCTCTAAACTCCAGTGCTTCCACCCAGACACCTGTAGATCTGCCTTGCTTTGTGGCCCAGACGAATGTGTCAGTCTCCACCCTCCCCTAGACATGACCCCTTTAAGGGCAGCAACCCACTCTTGACCTAGTCTTTGGCCGCTCCTTAGGAAACAACTCAGCGCTCTGCATATAACATATTCTCAATAAATGTTTATTGAGTCATATAGAATCGAATCAAAATATAGTCTCTGCTTTCAGGGAGTTTCCAGTCGGGTTGGGGAACAGGACAGACACACGTACAGCTGAGCATATGAGCATTAGCACATCAGTGTGCCCCACGGACCTGGTGCTCCACCATACCCAGCTCTGCCATCCCCTCAAGGAGTTGGGTTCCCTCATGCCCCCTTGCCTTTGCACATGCCGTTTCCCTGCCTGGAAGTTCCTTCCTTGCCCCTAGAATCCTTTTGCACCTGACAAAGTCCTCTTCACCCTTCAAGTCTGTGTGCTCCAGCATCGCCTCCTCTGTGAAGTGCTCCCTGCTCTGAGACTTCTCTACTGTAGCACTCGGCACGTGCATCGCACCTACCTGCCTCTCCAGCCTGGGCACTCCTGGGGAGCCGGGACTGTACCTTCCCATCTCTGCATCCAGAGCCCAGTACAGGGCTTGACGAGTAGCAGATGCTCAGTGCATCTCTGCCTCATGGGTCCCAGGCAGCCCGTGGACATTACAGTGGGATTTACATTAGCTGCCTTTGTCCCTGTCTCAGAGCTGCAGCCCTGGGGCTTTGGTAACAACTTAACAAGAGGCTGGGTTCTCAAGAGGGGCAGGCAGCCTGGGAAGCTGAGCCAAAGAAGCCGGCATCCTGGTCAAGGAGATAGCGTACAATTAGCACAGTCCCTGAGAGCAGCGTGACAACACCTGCCCGAGCTCGCCTTCAGGGAGAGAAGCTTCAGTGTGGAGGGCTTCGTGGAGTAGGGATTACATGCTTCCCTGCATCAGGCGGCTGGGCTGGGATAACAGGAAGTGATCTTCTTCTAAGGAGCATCCACTGCTGAGCACAGCCAGGCATCCGTTGCGCCTCCCTCTGGATTCTGGTTTTTGTTTCCATGAGTAATGTATGTGTGTGTGCTAAGTCAGCCTCAGTTGTGTCTGACTCTTTGTGACCCTACGGATATTATAGCCCACCAGGCTCCTCTGTCCATGGGATTCTCCCAGCAAAAATACTGGAGTGGCTTGCCATGCTCTCTTCCAGGGGATCTTCCCAACCCAAGAATCAAACCTGCGTCTCTTACATCTCCTGCCTTGGCAGGCAGGTTCTTAACCACTAGCGCCACCTGGGAAGCCCAGAATAATGTCTGCTTTCTTGTAATCGTTGCTGTTGGCTTTTCGTGGTAATGCCTTGCTTTACAGTTTCCTGAGTCCCCTCTCACTTCTTACCTCAGCCAAGACTCATATCAACTCTGCAGCAACTATGCTGCCCATATTCCAGATGAGAAAACTGAGTCTCAGTGGGCAGTCAAAAGGCTTTGTTCAACGGCACACTGTTGGCAAGTGCAGGGACTATGGATCCAAGCCTAGAGCTTGCATGAGCTGCTCTGGCTGGAAGGAGATTTGACAACTGAAGTTTTCTTCATGTTTGAGTGAGACATTGTCTTACATGCCCCCCGCCATGGTCTCGGGGGCCACCAGCTCCCTACTCATTTGTCCTTTAGGGTCTGTTGAAGTGTGAGGGGGAAGAATGGGGATGCAGGATTACAGGAATGCTGTGGGGGAGGTTGTAGTGTGTATGTGTGTGCATTTGTACAGGTGTGCGTGTGCCTAGTGGGTGAACTTCCAGCATCCCTCATGTCTTAGGCACATTCAGTGGGGACGATGGTCCCTTCTGACTGCCTTTAGCGCCATACATGCTTCAAGGGCATGATCAGGGGCCTTGGTGTTTTACAGCCTCTCCCGTTCACATGTCAATTCATGCTAGAAGGGTGCAGGAGAAACCAAAGCCGAGGTTCTGCTGTAACCTCTCATCATGCTGTCACTCCAGTCACCTTCTCCAGGAGGAATGGAGGGTTTCCTCTCTCGCCACCCTGGGACCACAGCGTCAGCAGACCCTCCCCCAACAACTCCTTTGTCTTCCAGTCCTTTCCCTTGTTCGGAGGGAGGCATTGACATGCAGGAGTCCTCAGGGGCCCCCATCCAGCTTCTAAGCTGACCTGGCTTACAATAATGTGATTTCTGGGTGGCTGTGTTGGATCCATGACTCCCGCCACCTGGAACAAGTCAGCTGCTAGGCTTTCATCTGTAAAAATCAGAGTCATAATGTGTCATGAGAGGATGAAACATGGAGATGCTTCCCAGACTGGAGAAGGCCCTGGACACCAGCGTTAACCGGGCACCCCTTAGCGGTTGCTAGTGCCTCCCAGAGGCCAGAGGCCCCACTGCAGTGCCTCTGCCTCTAGCCTGCCCTCCTCCGGCTCCGACTTCCCTCAGGCCCAGCAGAGTCTCCTTCCTTCTGCCCCCATCCACCTGTTAGTCAGGCAGAAGACAGGGTAAAACAGCGGCTTCCGATTCCATCTGGCACAGGTGGAACAGTCCCGATTTCCAGGTTCCCTGGAGAGGGGTGACTTTTCAGAATTCCCTCTGAGGCAGCCATGTGAATTGAGCTCAAGAGGTGCTGCCAGGATGTGTGTTCTAGACCTTCCCTACTCAAAATCTTGCTCCGAGACTGGGAGATTTCACATCACACGGGGGTTGTTAGCATCGCAGAGTCTCAGCGCTGCACTTGAACAAACCCCCAGGTGATTTGTGTGCTCAGCATGGAAAGGGCTGGACTGGGAGAAGGAGAGTAGCAGGAGGGGGAGGGGGAGAAGATGATGAAAGCAACAAGGAATATTAGCCCAGCCTGGGGAGGATGCCTGTCGGCTGAGCAGGTGCAGGAGTGGGTTGAGTGACCGAGAGAGGCAGGAGAGAGTCGTAGGGGACATTCTGCAGTAAAGACAGGGCACTTAGCAGGGGACTGAGGAGGAGGTGGAGGTAATGGTCCCAGGTGCCTTCAGCCCAGAGTCTCCATTTGTGACAGGTCAGCTACGCTGGCCCTCTGGTGCCTCAGCAGTCTGTGGCTATGGGCCTTGGTATCAGGGAACCACTGGCCTCAGTGGTTCCTCCTCTTTGATTTTTGGGTAGAGTTTGAGAAGGATCAGTGTTCATTCTTCTTTAAATGTTTGGTAGTATTTACCAAAGATGCTGGGAAAGACTGAAGGCAAGAGGAGAAGAAGGGGCCAGAGGATGAGATGGTTGAATAGCATCACCGACTCAATTGACACGAACTTGGGCAAACTCTGGGAGATAGTGAGGGACAGGGAGGCCTGGTGTTCTGCAGTCTGTGGGGTCACAAAGAGTCGGACATGACTTAGTGACTGAACAACAGCAGAATTTACCAATGAAGCCTCTAGTCCTGGACTTCCCTCTACAGGAAGGGTTTTCATTTATTTATTAAGTCTTTATTGAATTCATTACAGGGTTGTTTCTGCTTTATGGTCTTCGTTTCTTTTTGGCCTCGAGGCGTGTAGGATCTTAGCTCTCTGAGCAGGGATTGAACTCAGACCTCCTGCATTGGGAGGTGAAGTCTTAACCACTGGACCACGAGGGACGTCCCTACTAGAAGTTTTTTTTAGATGACTGATTTCGTCTCTTCCCTTGTTAGAGGTCTATTCAGATTTTCTATTTCTCTTTGAGTCAGTTTTAGCAACTTGTGTGTTTCTAGAAATTAGTCTGCTGGAAGCGTTTTGACCTGAAAACCAAAATCCACCTTCCCTAAGCAGATGGTAACAGGTAGATAAGGCCTAGGATTCCTGCTGCCAGGCTGGGCTGGTTCCCTGGTGTTCACCTTAGCCTGGCCCTGTCCCCACATCCAGAAAGCTTGTTCCTTCATTTTGCCCCAGAGCAAGGCAGGAACCTTGCTGACTGCCTTGTTTGGGACACAGGAGTTTCCTGCCAGAGTCCTCACCCCTATTATCTGTTGGTGGGGGAGAGCCAGTTCACAGGGAAGTAGGAACCTTGGCCAACTCAGCTGCATTCCCTCAGCTCTTTCCCTGCACCTGGACTCCCAAATCCTGCCCCTGGATATGAACTCGTGAGCATCTCTGATTGTTCTGTGAGTGAGTAATTAAGACTCTTCCCAGGCAGTCTGTAACTGAACATACTGTCAGTAAGTACCCGGTGACCCGAGCTGTCTTAGTAAAAGCTTTATTGAAGAATGAAAGAAACCCACGGTGTTCGAAGACTCTTCTGCAGAGACAAATAAGCTCTAACATCCCAGTGACTTAACACAACAGTCTTGATTTCTCTCTCACACACAAAGTCCCCTGCAGGTCCAGGAACCCACCTTGGCAACTCGCCTCAAACATAATCAGGACTGGGCTGTTCTCTCTTTAGCACGAAGATCCCAGTGTTGTCCACTTGCAGCCACAGGGTGGGAAAGAGAGAGTGCATGGAGCTCACACACGCAGCATTCACTGCCCAAGAATGGAAAAGACACATCCCATCTGCTCACCTTCTCATCGGCAAGAATCCAGCCACTTGGACCACTCTAATGACAAGGGAAGCTGGAAAGCATGGCCTTAATAGGAGTTCACCTTTCAGGCCAGTTAAACAGAGAGAGATTGGGAGATTATGCGGCGGTCCTTCTGCCAGGACTGGGAGCAGTCTACTAATGCTTTTGAACTGTGGTGCTGGAGAAGACTCTTGAGAGTCCCTTGGAGTGCAAGGAGATCAAAACTGTCAGTCCTAAAGGAAATCAACCTTGAATATTCATTGGAAGGACTGGTGCTGAAACTGAAGTGCCAATACTTTGACTACCTGATGCAAAGAGCTGACTCATTAGAAAAGACCCTGATGCTGGGAAAGACTGAAGGCAGGAGGAGAAGGGCGCAACAGAGGATAAGATGGTTACATAGCATCACTGACTCAGTGGACATGAATTTGAGCAAACTCCTGGAGATGGTGAAGGACAGAGGAGCCTGGTGTGCTGCAGTCCACGGGATAGCAAAAAGCTGGCTACAGCTTAGCAACTGAACAACAAATGATGTGCATCGCTGTTCAGGGAAGATCCTCTGTCCCTCTCTGGGGCCATCAGTCTCCTTTCTCTGGGATGACCAGCTCATCGGTTTGCCTGAGACCTGATTCTAGCACTGAGAGCCCTGTTGTCCTAGAGCAAACCATACCTCACTGGCCACCCCACGTTCTCACATGTCATCTTCAGTTTTTAGCTTTCTGTTCTGATTGAATTCCTCTAGATCCGACCACTAACCTAATGCATATTCTAGTTCCAAATTTTCAGGAGGGAAAAATGATTGCTCTATCTTAGGTGTGACACTCACCCCAGTTGGGTAGAATAATCTTGGTCACCTGGGTCCATTCCTTTACGTGAAGGGACAAGGCAGAAAAGGGGAAGTATGACCCATCTGGAACTTTCCACTGTTTAATATAAAAGACAAAAATAGAAGAGGACTGTAATTGTTCTGCCAAAGGACAGTGTACCTGGGATTGCAGCTCTCCCTGGCCCCTGCCCTGAAGGCCGGAGCACACAGAACCCATCCCTGAGTTGGCAAAGGTGGTAGGCAGAAATCCAGAACACCATGCACTGCCGTCTGTGCCTGTATAACCGCCTCTGCTTGACGGTGGGTCAGACTCGGAAACAGGATGAGATAGTCACTCAGGTGGTTAGGTTACTTTATCCAGCTAAAGTAATCATGACACTCACCTAGACAGTTACTCTTCCTTCATATAAGACTGTGGTAGCAGGCTGGAGCGGGGAAGGCAATGGCACCCCACCCCAGTACTCTTGCCTGGAAAATCCAATGGACGGAGTAGCCTGGTGGGCTGCAGTCCATGGGGTCGCTAACAGTCGGACAGACTGAGCGACTTCACTTTCACTTTTCTCTTTCATGCATTGGAGAAGGAAATGGCAACCCACTCCAGTATTCTTGCCTGGAGANACCCCACCCCAGTACTCTTGCCTGGAAAATCCAATGGACGGAGTAGCCTGGTGGGCTGCAGTCCATGGGGTTGCTAACAGTCGGACAGACTGAGCGACTTCACTTTCACTTTTCTCTTTCATGCATTGGAGAAGGAAATGGCAACCCATTCCAGTATTCTTGCCTGGAGAATCCCAGGGATTGGGGAGCCTGGTGGGCTGCCGTCTATGGGGTCACACAGAGTCGGACACGACTGAAGTGACTTAGCAGCAGCAGCAGCAGGCTGGAGAGAAGCTCTTCCACTGGCTTCAAAGACGAAAACTGCCCTATTGTGAAAGACCCATGAGGCTAGGACCGAGGGCAGACTCTAAGAGCTGAGCATGACCCCCAGCTAACAGCCAGCAAGAAAACAGGGACCCCAGTCATAAGAGGACTTGGGAGGAACCCAATTCTGCCAACAATCCGAATGAGCTTCACCCCTGCCTCACCCCTTGGTCTCTGTGTCTGTTGAGATTCTAAACAGAGAACTCAGCTTTGGCACTGTGCCTGGACTTCCAACATATAGAGATTAGGAGATGATAAGTTCATGTTGATTTAAGTTATGAAATTCATGGTAATGTGTCACACAACAATAGAAAACTAACATATCTAATTTAGGAAAGAATCATGGGGTGCTAGACACACCCAGGGGAATAAGTTTCAAATGTTCGATTTCAAATCAAGGGTCTACATGAACAAAATGTGAAGAAAGGCCTCATTTACCTGCTTTACTCCAGAGTTCACCTTCCCAGGGTCACTACATTCCCTACCCCCCAGTCTTCACAGGTCTGGCCTGTGGCCAAGAGAGCCATCTACCCCATGGGGACACTGAAGGGAAATGGGCAGCCATCCAGTTCAGGAAAAGAAGAGCAGAATGCTGGTTTCACGTTAAATATTTGGATTTACGTAAAGGATTAATAACAACCAGTTGGCAAGCGGGACAGGAATCCAGCACTCCCATCCATCCTTAATATGAGTATAAATTGGATCAGCTTTTCAGAGTACACTTTGGCAAGATCTATGAAATTGCAAAATGTACCTATCCTTTAATCCAGCAATTCCTCTTTTAAGAATTTGCCCTACAGAAATTTTAGCACAGAGCTCAATTATATATGTACAAGGATGTTCACTGCAGCATTGTTTGCATTAGAAAAAAACTGGTAATAACCCAGATGCCTATCAATAAGCAATTGGTTAAATAAATCGTGACACATTCATACTGGAATACTATTCAGTCATTGAAAAAAAACGAGGTTCATTTATATGTGGTGGCATTTCCATGTCGTATCTATGATATACTGTTAAGAAGAAAAAGCAAGTTACAGACGCTAGGTATAGTATATCATTTTGGTTCAAAGTAATTACATATTTATATGTTAAAATATGCATAGGAAAAATGGAAAATATAAACCAAATTTTTAAGAACAGTTATTTCTTGAATTATGGGGAACTTTCTGTTTTATATATACTTCTGGATTATGTTATATGATGGGGAACTGTCTATATTATACATTTCTGTACTGTTAGAAAAATTTACTATGTGCATTTGTTAATTTTATAATAAAGCAAGACAACAAATATGCTTTTAAAATTTGGATTAAATACCTCTAGATCCTTTATCTACCATCCAAGAAACTGATGCAGGCCAGCTAGACCATAAGGCTCACAGTCTGAACACGGCTTTCCATGGGCCTGGAGAGCAGTCAGGGGGTACCCAGAGGTCGTGCACAAGGACTCATGTGCAGTGAAGAATTAAATTTACCTAAGGAGAGGTCTGGGCTTCCCAGGTGGCACTAGTGGTAAAAAAAAAAAAACAAAAACAAAAACCCTGCCTGCCAATTCTGGTTAGACGTAAGAGACACAGGTTCAATCCCTTGGTCAGGAAGATCCCCTGAAGGAGGGCATAGCAACCCACTCCAGTATTCTTGCCTGGAGAATCTCATGGACAGTGGAGCCTTGCGGGCTACAGTCCATAGCATGGCAAAGAGCTGGACACAACAGAAGCAATGTAGCATACACACACACGAGGAGAGGTCTGGCCTTTGCCCTCCGCTACTAGAAGGGGATCTCTAGGCCCTTGGAATGGAATGTGTGAGAACAGTGCCTTTCTTTGCTGGGGCAAGGGGACTTTCCTGGCGGTCCAGTGGTTAAGACACTGCACTTCCAAAGGAAGAGGTTCAGATGCCTAGATGGAAAAATAGATTTCCCTATTCCGCATAGCTGTTGTTCAGTCACCAAGTCATGTCTGACTCTTTGCAGCCTCATGGACTGCAGCACACCAGGCTTCCCTGTCCCTCACCATCTCTCAGAATTTGCTGAAGTCCATGTCCATTTAGGCGATGATGCCATCCAACCATCTCATCCTCTGTCATCCCCTTCTCCTCCTGCCCTCGATCTTTCCCAGCATCAGNGACTCTTTGCAGCCTCATGGACTGCAGCACACCAGGCTTCCCTGTCCCTCACCATCTCTCAGAATTTGCTGAAGTCCATGTCCATTTAGGCGATGATGCCATCCAACCATCTCATCCTCTGTCATCCCCTTCTCCTCCTGCCCTCGATCTTTCCCAGCATCAGGGTCTTTTCCAGTGAGTCGGTTGTTCACATCAAGGTACAGCCAGAAAACAAAACAAAAGATTCAGGTTTGATAATTCAGTTCTTCTTGGTTGGGGTTTTGCCCACTGGACAGATTTATGATGGGGGCCCTGGGCCATATGGTATCAGACCTATCTCCAGAAAAATCTGAAAACTACAGGTGTGCCTCATAGGCTGTGTGTAATGGAACTCCATTAAAATTCTGGATCCTATGGTCTCGGGTGAACTTCCCTGGTTGGCATTATTCCAAGTAGATTATCACACGTCCATGGCAAAAAAGTAGTGCTTTGTAGGGAGAGCAGGTTGGAAGGTCCAAATGTGATAACTTTCCTGGACTCTGTACTTTCTCTCATGGCTGATTTGAATCTGTATCCTTTTCTTTAATAAGCTATAACCTTAAGCATCACAGCTTTCAGTGCATTCTCTGAGTTTATCCAGAAAATCATCAAACCTGAGAGTGGTTTGTGGACCTCTCCTAGGCCTGAAGAAGCAAGAGGAGAAAGCAGTTACTAGAATCTGGAGAGATGTGCTTATACGTAGGAGAAGTGGGAGCTGTGGCCTTGGGCAGAGGAATGCAGATCCTGCCAGCCTACAGCCCAGCAGGAAGGAAACCACAAGAATGAAATCCTCAGCCTCTGTCTCCTCTCACCTCTTGTCTCCCACCTCTGCCCACTGACCAAACCCAATCAGAAGGGAGAGGGCAGGCTGTCCAGGTGATGCAGTCCGCACAGGCAAGCCTGCAGGGCACAGGGCAGGGCGGTGGAGGGTGGAGAGAGTGGACTGGAAGCGGAAATGAAGACGCTCAGCACAGCAGGACCACACCATCGTGCTCGCTCACGCCTGAGTCCTTAGTGTATCGCCAGTTCCTAGCACCAAGTTAGTACTTAAGCAATATTGCTGTTGAGTGAAGGAATGAACCCATGAAGGAATAAATTCCTCCCTCACCTAGAGCTCAGGGATATTGGAAGATCAAATGAGACCAGATACATGAAAATAGTCTATGAACCATCAAGTGGCAAATACATAGAAAAGATTATCATCTTACTCTGATTCTTCTTCCATTTATGAGATCAACCTCTGAAAGAGAGTCAGAGCTTTTAGAAGGAGCCAACTGGCTACATTTACCCTCGTGGCCAGAGCACCTGCTCCTGAGAGCCCTGTTGATCTGAGCACTGGACCAACTGAGGCATCTCTGCAGAACAAACTCACCCTCTGTCCAGGAGTAGCTTCTGGGGAGAGAACAACTTCACCACAAGGGCACTTATGTTTCCTGTGCTGAGTTGAAAATAAAATAATGACATTTTCCAGCAGCAAGATGCTCCCTGTCATACCTGGGGACTAAAGGTTTATTGCGACTTTATTAAAATATGTGAGATAAATTGAAGAGCCGTGCTCTCCAGCCAGCTGATGGAGCCACTGCCTGCCTGTAGATGTTTTGGCTTTTGTATTAAGAAAGTTGTCACAAGTAATTTGGACCGGAGCATGTAGTTATAGACTGCCAAATGTTGATTAATTAAGCCGATGTTTGGATTAGTTCTGCCTGATAGTTTCATTAGGAAAAAATGACTGAAAATGTGGAATAAAGGAGCAAGGGAGGAAAAGAAAGCATCATCCCACAGTGAGACTTAATACGAGGCGATTCACCCTGCATTCATGGACGTGTGCATATGGACACACACAGGTGTGTCTTTTCAAGTGTTCCAGCAAAGGATGGGTCTATGACTGCAAGAATTACAAGTAGTTAATATGAATTCTACCCTTAAACTCCTTCAGCTCCTATTCTGCTACCACCATTGACCTTGATCTCTCTGTGTAAGCACTTCCACAGTGAACTCAGTGTTCACTGAGCCTTTAGCCACTGAGCCAGAGGCTCCCAGGCTTCTGTGCTGATCGTCCATGAAAGCCTGAGGGTAGTCAGGCAAAGCCTGACAGGGAAGCCTAGGGCTCCATGTCACCCACCCAGAAGCTGGCAGAAATGCTGGGTAAAGGGCAGGACTCTCAGAGAGACAGGAAGATACTTTTCCCCAGTCTCAAAGGAGGCAACATTGATGAAAATGTGAGCTGACCTCAAATGTCATGGTGCTTTTAGGAAATTGTATTTGACTTAATTTCTAGCCCATAGAATGAAGGATGAGCATTTTTAGGAGTTTATAAGGATGCCTGTGGTGTTTTGCCCTCATAAATTCATTCACGCAAGCATTAACAGCAAGCATTAATATTCAGCCCTGAGCTGTTCAACTCACAAGAAGAGCAAAAGACATAGTCCTTGCCCTCAAAAATCTTCAATATGTACATGAAGGTGAGTCTTCTGTGTGTGTCTCACTAGCCCCACCTACCCCAACCAACATGCTTGTATTTTCTGACCATATTGTACTTGTTTCAATTCCTTACATGCATCATGCTTTGTCTCATTGCCAGGATTTCTCCCACGCTCTTCCCCTGCCTGCAATGTTTTTCTCCCAATCCCACTATCGCATCTCAGTTCTCCTGGATGATTCATACTTACTCTTCTGGTTTTATTGTAGCTTAAATGGCATTTCTTCCAGGAAGCCTGCCTGGATCACAGATGTACAGAGTAGATACAAAGTCTTCATTCCACCTGTGCTTCCCTGATTGTAGGACTTACCACATTATTACTGCTTATTTCATTGTCCATCTTCCATCTGTATCATAAGCATGAGGAAGACAAGGCATTTGTCTGAATTTCAATATCCTCAGTGCTTAACATAATATGTAATAGGAGCTAATATGTGGAGAGAATGGAATGAAAAGTACTTAAACCAAGAATCTAGATGGTTTCTACCAGTGCAGTTCAGTTCAGTTCAGTTGCTTAGTCGTATCCGACTCTTTGCAGCCCCATGGGCTGCAGCACACCAGGCCTCCCTGTCCATCACCAACTCCCAGAGGTTGCTCAAACTCATGTCCACAGAGTCGGTGATGCCATCCAACCATCTCATCCTCTGTCATCCCCTTCTCCTCCTGCCCTCAATCTTTCCCAGCATCAGGGTCTTTCCCAATGAGTCAGTTTTTCACATCAGGTGGCCAAAGTATTGGAACTTCAGCTTCAGTCCTTCCAGTGAATATTCAGGACTGATCTCCCTTAGGAAAGACTGGTTGGATCTTTGGTGTCTTCTCCAACACCACACTTCAAAAGCATCAGTTCTTTGGCACTCAGCTTTCTTTATAGTCCAACTCTCATATCCATACATGACCACTGGAAAAGCCATAGCTTTGACTAGGCGGACCTTTGTCGGCAAAGTAATGTCTCTGCTTTTTAATAAGCTGTCAATGTTGGTCATAGCTTTTTTTCCAAAGAGCAAGGTCTTTTAATTTCATGGTTGTAGTCACCATCTGCAGTGATTTTGGAGCCCCAAAAGATAAAGTTTGTCATTGTTTCCCCATCTGTTTGCCGTGAAGTGATGGGACCGGATGCCATGATCTTAGTTTTCTGAATGTTGAGTATAATTAAATGACACAGGATTACTTGTGATTGATGGAGTAATGAAAACGTTCTAAAATTATGGCAATCATTGTACATATCTGTGAATATACTAAAAGCCATTGACTTGCAGGGAGAAAAGTATTTAATAAAAGTTATATGTCCGGGGTATGGGAAGAATATAATAAAAATTATATGCCAAGGATATGTGAAGAATATCTAAGACACAATTTTTATCCTTGAGCAGTTAAAAAGAAGAAAACAAACTATAAGTGAATAAATTATAAAATGTTGCAGGTATTTGGCTTCCTGGTGGCTAAGCAGTAAAGAATCCAACTACAATTCAGGAGACTTTGGCCAATCCCCAGTCAGGAAGATACCCTGGAGGAGGAAGTGGCAACCCACTCCAACATTCTTGCCAGGAAAATCCCATGGATAGAGGAGCCTGGTGGGCTACAGTCCATGGGGTCATAAAGAGTCAGGCATGACAAACCGACTAAGCACGTAGGTATTTAAATAATAGCATTTATACGGTACTATATATAGGGCACAAATCAGGGAATGGCCAATTCTACCAGTTTGTGGAGCAGTCAGAGGGCTTCACAAACAAAATGGCATAAAATGAATCTTGAAAGATTAGTGAGTGTTCACTAAGCAGGCAAAAGAGGAAAACATTTTAGACTATGTAAAGGGAATTAAGACATAAAGGAATAAAAGAGCATGGGCTATAAATAAGCATGGAATACAACGTTTTGAGGCTGGAAAAGTAGGCAAAGACTTTGTGATAGGCTTTGAAGCTTGGGTTTGATCTTGTGAGCAATAGGGAGTCATTTAAGAGTTTACTCATTGAACGTGAATAAAATTATGCTTTTAAAAAAATGACTTTAGCAATTGAGAGGTAGGTGGGTTGGCTGTGTAACTCTGGTGACCATGTAACCAGTAGCAGACTATTAAATGATCCAAACAAGAAATGACGAGGACTTCAACTATAGCGACAGCAGTGGGGACCAAGGAATACTGTAGATGGAAAACAAAACTAAAGAGAATCATAAGAGTTCAGAGTGAGAGTGTGCCCGGAAGATGAGAATAACCAATAGTGCCAAATGCCAGAGAGAGTAGGGAAAGGAAATAAAGGCCAGTGAGTGAACACTGGATTTAATAGCTGGAGAATCTTCGCATTTCCAAGACACTTTTATCAGAGAAACAGAGAAAACACTTGATTTCAATTGGTAGGAGTGAACAGGAGGAGAGCAAGTAGAGACAGCCATGATGAGTACAGAACACTTCCGGGATTCTCACACTTCATAGGGTCAGAGGAGTTTTCAACAGATCATTTATCGGTTGCAGGTATATAGAGACCCAGGGGAGAAGTTCATAAGGGAGAAGTGAAGTGAAAATTGCTCAATCATGTCCAACTCTTTACGACCCCATGGACTATACAGTCCATGGAATTCTCCAGGCCAGAATACTAGCGTGGGGAAGCTGTTTCCTTCTCCAGGGGATTTTCCCAACCCAGGGATCGAACCCAGGGTCTCTCACATTGCAGGTGGATTCTTTACCATTTGAGCCACCAGGGAAGCCCAAGAATACTGGAGTGGGTCGTCTATCCCTTCTCCAGTGGATCTTCCCGAACCAGGAATCGAACTAGGGTCTCCTGCACTGCAGGCAGATTCTTTACCAACTGAGGTATCATGGGGGAGAAGACAGTTGCTTTCCAAGCAAGTACTAAAACACCTAAAGGTCTATATGTAAAATCAGTCCTTAACCCCACTCTATTTTTTCTTCCTGACTCTCTACCCCTAGTTTTCAAGGCAAAACAGGTCTCACCTTTTACATTCACATATACCTTGCGAGCTTGCATATTGCCTTCTTATGCTTTTTTCACTTATATTCATTTTACTTTGACTTCAGTTCAGTTCAGTTCAGTTCAGTTCAGTCGCTCAGTCGTGTCTGACTCTTTGCGACCCCATGAATCGCAGCACGCCAGGCCTCCCTATCCATCACCATCTCCCGGAGTTCACTCAGACTCACGTCCATCGAGTCGGTGATGCCATCCAGCCATCTCATCCTCGGTCGTCCCCTTCTCCTCCTTCCTCCAATCCCTCCCAGCATCAGAGTCTTTTCCAAAGAGTCAACTCTTCGCATGAGGTGGCCAAAGTACTGGAGTTTCAGCTTTAGCATCATTCCTTCCAAAGAAATCCCAGGGCTGATCTCCTTCAGAATGGACTGGTTGGATCTCCTTGCAGTCCAAGGGACTCTCAAGAGTCTTCTCCAACACCACAGTTCAAAAGCATCGATTCTTCGGCGCTCAGCTTTCTTCACAGTCCAACTTTCACATCCATACATGACCACAGGAAAAACCATAGCCTTGACTAGGCGGACCTTAGTCGGCAAAGTAATGTCTCTGCTTTTGAATATACTATCCAGGTTGGTCATAACTTTTCTTCCAAGGAGTAAGCGTCTTTTAATTTCATGGCTGCAGTCACCATCTGCAGTGATTTTGGAGCCCAAAAAAATAAAGTCTGACACTGTTTCCACTGTTTCCCCATCTATTTCCCATGAAGTGATGGGACCGGATGCCATGATCTTCGTTTTCTGAATGTTGAGCTTTAAGCCAACTTTTTCGCTCTCCTCCTTCACTTTCATCAAGAGGCTTTTTAGCTCCTCCTCACTTTCTGCCATAAGGGTGGTGTCATCAGCATATCTGAGGTTATTGATATTTCTCCCGGCAATCTTGATTCCAGCTTGTGTTTCTTCCAGTCCAGCGTTTCTCATGATGTACTCTGCATATAAGTTAAATAAGCAGGGAGACAATATACAGCCTTGACGTACTCCTTTTCCTATTTGGAACCAGTCTGTTGTTCCATGTCCAGTTCTAACTGTTGCTTCCTGACCTGCATACAGATTTCTCAAGAGGCAGGTTAGGTGGTCTGGTATTCCCATCTCTTTCAGAATTTTCCACAGTTTATTGTGATCCACACAGTCAAAGGCTTTGGCATAGTCAATAAAGCAGAAATAGATGTTTTTCTGGAACTCTCTTGCTTTTTCCATGATCCAGCGGATGTTGGCAATTTGATCTCTGGTTCCTCTGCCTGTTCTAAAACCAGCTTGAACATCAGGGAGTTCACGGTTCACATATTGCTGAAGCCTGGCTTGGAGAATTTTGAGCATTACTTTACTAGCGTGTGAGATGAGTGCAATTGTGCGGTAGTTTGAGCATTCTTTGGCATTGCCTTTCTTTGGAATTGGAATGAAAACTGACCTTTTCCAGTCCTGTGGCCACTGCTGAGTTTTCCAAATTTGCTGGCATATTGAGTGCAGCACTTTCACAGCATCATCTTCCAGGATTTGAAACAGCTCAACTGGAATTCCATCACCTCCACTAGCTTTGTTCTTAGTGATGCTTTCTAAGGCCCACTTGACCTCACATTCCAAGATGTCTGGCTCTAGATTAGTGATCACATCCTCATGATTATCTGGGTCGTGAAGATCTTTTCTGTACAGTTCCTCTGTGTATTCTTGCCAGCTCTTCTTAATATCTTCTGCTTCTGTTAAGTCCATACCATTTCTGTCCTTTATCGAGCCCATCTTTGCATGAAATGTTCCCTTGGTATCTCCAATTTTCTTGAAGAGATCTCGTCTTTCCCATTGTGTTGTTTTCCTCTATTTCTTTGCATTGATTGCTGAAGAAGGCTTTCTTATCTCTTCTTGCTCTTCTTTGGAACTCTGCATTCAGATGCTTATATCTTTTCTTTTCTCCTTTGCTTTGACTTCACTTTGTGAAATTATTGAGACAGGGATGATGCCATAACTGCAATTTTTCCCTGACTCTGCATTCATCTCAGGAGCATTCTGAAATAGTTACTGACCTTAGGTTTCCCTTTTAATAAATGCTCAAAATGAAGTAGTTGATGCTCATGGAAAGACCAAGCAGTCTATCCCAAAGTGTACCTTAGAAAATGGAAGTAAAACAATGGTCTGTTTTCTCTTTATCCACCGTACCTGTTCAGCTGCCATTTTAAGAGGTAATATAAGGTACATAGGGGCTTCTCCAGTGGCTCAGAGGTAAAGAATTCACCTGCAGTGCAGGAACCACAGTCTGCCTGGGTTGAGAAAATCCCCTGGAGGAGGAGGGCATGGCAACCCACTCCAGTATTCTTGCCTGGAGAATCCTATGGACAGAGAAGCCCGGTGGACTACACTCCCTAGGGTCGCAATGGTCGGACACTACCAAAGCGACTTAGCACACGTGCACACATAAGGTATATAACTGAGGCAGAAAGAAGACATTGCCAGAAGTTCTGGCTCTAGATCACTCAGGATCCAAGGTTTCTCTATCCTATCTCACTTTCTGGTAGTAATTTCTCACTATCATAAGCTTCTACAATTTGAAAAAATAAAGTAAAAGTAAATTAAAATACATGCTAAAATAAAAAGTTCGCAGCAACTCTCTCCACTGTTACTCTCCCACCCAGCAACTGTCTTTCCCAGTTGAAAAAGGCAAGAAGCTTATGGATCTCACGCTAATCAGAGGTCAGAAGCAATTGCCTGGCAATCACATCTGCATTCTTGGAGAGTCCAGAGAGGAGCCACATAAAGGCTAAGTCCTGGACGTGTTTTAGAGGATGCTGGGTATAAGCAGTAGAAGTAGGCAACGTCTTACTGCTTCAGAAACGTACTTTTGATTACCAGCTCTATTATATTTTGAATAACTTGTGAAATCCAGGAGTTTTAAATTACCTTTGTTTCCTTTCAGTCCCTTACATTATGCCTCTAAATAGGGAGAGAATAAATTGCCAGTATCTGGAGCATCTCTCCTTGCAGAGAAGTGGGAATGAGCAGGTGTGTCATGGGGTAACCACTGACTACTAGAGAGAGCTTTGGTTTCTATGTTATGTTAGAGATCAGTAAGGAAGCTCATTCCTCTTGTGAACTGTCCTGAAATATGTAAGCCTTTTCCTTGTATTCATATCCTAGAATCATCTGAAATATTTCTATATTAACAAGTTACTATTCCTCTTTGGAACCATTCAGTAGGACAGCACTTAGTGGGGAGAAGGCAGCCCTCAACCTGAGGATCTAGGGCAGGATAGACCCCTCCCCGAGCTGCTCCCATGAATGCCCTGGCATCAGCTTTATTTCTGGTTCTCTGTCTGCTTTGAGGAACTAACTTCTGCCATGTCCTTTTGTCATATCAGAAATCATTCTTTCCAATTCTACTCCATTTTCTCCATGCAAAGGCTCATGTCTCTCCTACCCCAAGAATCCTCTCTGCCAGTGATAACTGTCTGTGCATGTGTGTTAAGTCATTTCAGTTGTGTCTGACTCTTTGCAACCCTATGGACTGTAGCCTGCCAGGCTCCTCTTTGCAACCCTATGGACTGTAGCCTGCCAGGCTCCTCTGTCCATGAGGTTCTCCAGGCAAGAATACTGGGGTAGATTGCCATGTCCTCCTCCAGGGGATCTTCTCCACCCAAGGACTGAACCCACATCTCTTCTGTCTCCTGCACTGGCATGCAGGTTCTTTACCACTGGCACAACCTGGGAAGCCCAATAGCTGTCTACCTGTTCTTAACTGATTCTAAGATCTACTTCCCATCTATTGAGACTGCTTTCTTAAAGAACACCAATAGCTTTTGATTACCAATCCAGGGGCTCTTACTGTTCTTACTACTTAAACTCTCTGCAGCATTTGACACTGTTCACTGTATTCTTTTCCCTTCTACCTCTGTACAATCTTCTTAGACACTTCCGCTGGTTTGTCTTCCTCAACCCTCTAAAAGCTAAGCCCAAAGTTCATTGCATAGCTTTCTTAGTCTTCATATTCTGTGCTTCTGATGCTCTCTCCCAAGCCCCAAGCTTCAATTTTTTTTTATTTTTTAATAATTGTGACTTTTATATTTATTTTATATATTTAATTTGTCTATCTACCTGGCTGTGCTAGTTCTTAGTTGCAGCACATGGGATTTTCATTGCGACATGCAAGATCTTTAGTTGTGGCACACGGGGACTTTAGTTGCGACATATGAACTCTTACTTGCAGCATTTGGGATCTAGTTCCCTAGCTAGAGATCAAACTAGGGCCCCCTTCATTGGGAGCATGGAGTCAGCCACTGGACCACCAGGGAAGTCCCCCAGGGCTTCATTTACACCCTAGACCTTCCTCCAGATCTCTTGACCTGCATATTAGCTGCATGATTGTCATGAATAATGTATAATCTGCAAACATCTTAAATTGACCATTTTTTCTCCAAGTTAGTTTCTCTCTTATGTTTCTTGTCTTCTTAATGACATCAACATCTCTCCCAGCATCCTGGGTTCTCAGGTGCAAAACCTCAAATTCTTGATCATATGGTTAATAATGCACTGAAAAAAGAAAATGTAAGGTACTCAGTTGTGTCCTACTCTTTGCAACCCCATGTACTGTAGCCCGCCATGGAATTCTCCAGGCAAGAATACTGGAGTGGGTACCCATTCCCTTCTTCAAGAGATCTTCCCAATCCAGGGATTAAACCCAGGTCTCCTTCATTGCAGGCAGATTCCTTACCATCTCAGCCGCTTGGGATGCACTGAGAATCATCTAATTCAATGTTTTTACAGGTGATAGGACTGTCTTCCAGAGTCATGAAATTAATTCACCACCATAAATCCACAGCATAACATACTACTAATCTTTAAAGGTCCATTTCAAGTTTTACTCTTCCAATAAAAAGTGTTTCCAAGCCCTTCTTCATAGAAAATTGTACCTTTATTTTCTTATGCATCACAGTCTCACAACTGAGTTAGTTTTAACCCTTCTCATTAAACTGTCAACTACCTGAATGTAGAGATTGTGTTTTCCTCACCTTTAATATTTCTTATAACTCATTGCAGAACTTGGCACATGCTCAATTAGCACTTGTAAAATAGGGTCATAACTAATATCCATGTAACACTTTAAAACTTTGTAAAATGCATTCCCAAAACCTATGAAATAAGTCATGTAAATATTTTTATTATTCTAGATTTACACATTTTCAAAACTCTAAAATCTAGAAAACCCAAATCCTCCAATGAGAATCAAGTTTTGCTTTTTTGGTTTTTTACTTGCTATCATCTGTTTGTTATTCTATGTATTCTCCAAAGTAGACTGTTCAGAGTATTTGCCTCATTATCATATTTACTTGCCACAAGCTATTTCTACATACTACCAAACAATCAGATGAAAAATATAAATTCAATCAATCATCCAAATATTTTCAAAGGTAGTGTATATTTGCTTCTGTATAGAATAAACAGCTAGGTGATTGATTTGGATTACTTACTTTTCAACCAGTTGTTCTAGCAGAATGATGATTACATACACTTCAACAGTGGCATTTTATCAGTTTTTTGTTGATTCTGTAATATTACTCCTGTATTTTTTAGCTATAACCATCTACTTTTATTTATATAGTTTATCACCAAAGAGATATGGTAGGCAAGGAAAACTGGTTTCTTTTAAGACCCTACAGACTTGGAGCCAAGGCTACCTGGGACTGAAGAGAATATTCCCAGACTGGAAAAAGTAATATATACCCTGCAGCTTCCCTCACAGAAGAGTTGTTTTTAAAGAAAACAGATCATCAGTTCTGAGAAACAAATGTCTGTGTTGAAATGGAATTAAGAATACCTAAAGGACAAGAAATAGAAATGAATTGAAAGAAGAAACTTTTGCCAAAAAAATGTTAAAAGCGAATATGGCTAGAAAAAAATGTACACATGGATTTAGGAAGAAGGAGAGGAGTCCCAGGGCAAAAAAAAAGAATTGTTGGTTGGAAAGATTAGAAGCAGCCTAGCAGTTCTGACCCCTACTCCCCTCATCACTACATGGCACTCCCACCGGATACAAAGGAAAAGGCAACAGGTTGATTGCTAGTAACAAAAGCCTAGGTGAGGGGCTATTTGGACTAACCCACCCACTGAAAAATATGACACAGAAGCATACAAATGTGTTGAGAAGTTAGTAAAGGACTACTAGATTTTTTTTTAATAGATAAGAAATTGCTGGAATGAAACAAGTAAATACAGAATACCTGAGCAGGGCCAGGACTTGCCTTACCCTGCTCCCAGCCCTGTACCTGAACAGCAAAACAGCTTTTGCCCTGAGCCAGATAAACCTGGGCTTTGTTTATAGTTGCCTCACAAAGCAAGGAGGATGGAATCTAGTCCTCAAGACCGGTCTGAGGTAAGGCGTCTAATAGGAATCCTTGTCAACATTAACCTAAATCCTTAAAGTGCTGTACTCTTAGGACAAGGGCAAACCAGAAATAAATACACCTCTTCCAAAGTCCAGGGATTTGCAGAATCTTGACACTTAGAATAAACTATGGAAAATTCTAAGAGAGATGGGAATACCAGACCACCTAACCTGCCTCTTGAGAAACCTGTATGCAGGTCAGCAAGCAGCAGTTAGAACTGGACATGGAACAACAGACTGGTTCCAAATAGGAAAAAGAGTACGTCAAGACTGTATATTATCACCCTGCTTATTTAACTTATATGCAGTGTATATCATGAGAAACGCTAGACTGGAAGAAGCACAAGCTGGAATCAAGATTGTGGGGAGAAATATCAATAAGCTCAGATATTCAGATGATACCACGCTTATGGCAGAAAGTGAAGAGGAGCTAAAAAGCCTCTTGATGAAAGTGAAAGAGGAGAGTGAAAAAGTTGGGTTAAAGCTCAACATTCGGAAAACGAAGATCATGGCATCTGGTCCCATCACTTCATGGGAAATAGATGGAGAAACAGTGGAAACAGTGTCAGACTTTATATTTGGGGGCTCTAAAATCACTGCAGATGGTGACTATAGCCATGAAATTAAAAGATGCTTACTCCTTGGATGAAAAGTTATGACCAACCTAGATAGCATATTCAAAAGCAGAGACATTACTTTGCCGACTAAGGTCTGCCTAGTCAAGGCTATGGTTTTTCCTGTGGTCATGTATGGATGTGAGAGTTGGACTGTGAAGAAGGCTGAGCGCCGAACAATTGACGCTTTTGAACTGCGGTGTTGGAGAAGACTCTTGAGAGTCCTTTGGACTACAAGGAGATCCAGCCAGTCCATTCTGAAGGAAATCAGCCCTGGGATTTCTTTGGAGGGAATGATGCTAAAACTGAAACTCCAGTACTTTGGCCACCTCATGCGAAGAGTTGACTCATTGGAAAAGACTCTGATGCTGGGAGGGATTGGGAGCAGGAGGAAAAGGGGACGACCGAGAATGAGATGGCTGGATGGCATCACTGACTCCATGGGCGTGAGTCTGAGTGAACTCTGGGAGTTGGTGATGGACAGGGAGGCCTGACGTGCTGCAATTCATGGGGTTGCAAAGAGTTGGACACGACTGAGTGACTGAACTGAGCTGACACTTAAGAAGAGCAGGGAGAAAAGGAAAAAGAAAAAATACATTTCTAAGAAGTTGTGACCTCCAGCCCTCCTGGAGATTTTCAGACTTGGTTATCCCAGGTACTCTAAGTCTAGTACTAGATCTGAGATGGTCCTGTACTACAGTGCCCCAGGCACTTGACAAAAGCAAATTCATGTTCTCTTCACAGGAAGGTGATTTCATTGTAGGTCTCAAAGAATTCACTCAGATAAGGTTTTTAGTACTTAATAAAATAATTAAGCACACAAGGAGAAAAAACACCCTTAAGTGGGAGCATTTTGGGGTGGGCACTTGAGCCAGAAATACAGGTTACAGCTGCAAATGTCTAGTGATACTCAGGGAACCTTTATCCCAGAAGACTAGCCCATGTCACATCCTAATAGCATATCCTACAACACTAAGTTACTAGTGGCAAGCTAAGTTCATTGTTACAGAATTCACATTCAGGTTAAAAGGGAAAATCCAAGTCCAACATGAATATAATCAAGGCGCACCAAACATTTGAGAATGTGGCTCGGATGGTAAAGTGTCTGCTTACAATGTGGGAGACCTGGGTTCAATCCCTGGGTTGGGAAGTTCCCCTGGAAAAGGAAATGGCAACCCACTCCAGTATTCTTGCCTGGAAAATCCCATGGACAGAAGAGTCCAGTAGGCTACAGTCCATGAGGTCACAAAGAGTCGGACATGACTGAGCCGCTTCATTTCATTTCAACAGCATAAGAGAAAAGCATCAGCCTACACACACACACACACACACACACACACACATACACACACACACCTGATAACGCCTGAGGAAACAGAAAAAGTAGAACAGATGGTTGAAGACTTTAAGATGTAAAATGATTGTCATAAGATGTATTTAGAGAGGTTATTGTATCCTTGAAACAAGAGTGCATCTTAATAAAAAGAAGATGAGCTATTTTGTAAATGAAATAAATAATGGTAAAAAAAAAAAAAAAAAGAAGAAGAAAACAAAGCCTCAAAGCTAAATAGCAAAATTAAGGTCTGGAGAGCAACTTGGATACTGAAATATCAACCTGAGAAATTATCTTAGACCACAGTGTGAATGCACAGAGAAGATATGTATAAAATAAAAGTTAAAGGCCTTGGAGGACCCATCCAAAGTTACAAATCCACAAAATGGGATTTCCAGAAAGAGAAAAATCAAAGCAATTAGAGAAAGAAAAAAAAAAAAAAAATCCTCAGTGTGAAAGAAGACTCACATTTTAAAATTAAATTCCACTGAGTGTCAAGTAAGAAGACTGAGAAAAGACCCATCCCTAGAAAGTAATGGTAAAATTTTAATATTTCATGGATAACCAGAAAATCCTAAAGACTTCTAACATGGAAAAAATATTATTTATAAGGAAAAAAACACCATATTGACTTCAAATTTATCAGCAATGTAGGGTAAAAAAAGATACTAGAGAAATATTTTCTTTGTACTGAGATGAAATTATTTTGAATCTAGAATTGTATAATCTGACAAATGCTCAGACAAGTGTAATGGCTAACTAAGACATTTTCAGACAAGAATGGATTCAGAAATTTTGCCACCCAGAAATTTTAGATGAAATATTGACTAGAAGATATGCTCTATCATAAGGAAAGGAGGAAAGAAAGCTCAGGAGGAACACTAAAAATCAATGGTAACCAAAGAAATCCTTAAGACTTAGGATTACTCATAAATGTTCATTTTTATTTTTAAAAATAGAGCAGTCACAAATTCATTTTTAAAAATCCCTTCCACAATAGCAACAGAAATTATAAAATACCCAAGAATCAATTTAATTAAATTGAAACAATACATACATAAATAATACAGATGAAATTTTTCTGAAGATTATTAAATAGAAAATTTGAATAAATTAAGGCTACACAACTGAATATATCTCACTAATGTAAATATCACAAGTCTTTGTAAATTAATATGTAAATCCAATGCAATCTCAGAGAAAATATCAACACATTTTTTTGAAATGGATCTGACAACCTTATTCTAAAGTTTTTCTAAAAAAGAAATTATGCTAGAATTCCCAAGATAAGTTCTTAAAAGAGGAACAATGAGGGTGTACTTCTGTGGATCTTCACAGAAGTTTTTGTGCAACCAGATTGTATAATATGCAATTATTCAGTTCAGTTCAGTCACTCAGTCATGTCCAGCTCTTTCCAACCACATGAACTGCAGCACGCCAGGTGTCCCTGTCCATCACCAACTCCCAGAGTTCACCCAAACTCATGTCCATCATGACTAGATGGACCTTTGTTGGCAAAGTAATGTCTCTGCTTTTGAATATGCTATCTAGGTTGGTCATAACTTTCCTTCCAAGGAGTAAGCGTCTTTTAATTTCATGACTGCAATCATCATCTGCAGTGATTTGGAGCTCAAAAAAATAAAGTCTGACACTGTTTCCCCATCTATTGCCCATAAAGTGATGGGACCAGATGCCATGATCCTAATTTTCTGAATGTTGAGCTTTAAGCCAACTTTTTCAGTCTCCTTTTTCACTTTCAAGAGGCTCTTCAGTTTTTGCCATAAGGGTGGTGTCATCTGCATATCTGAGGTTATTGATATTTCTCCCGGCAATCTTGATTCCAGCTTGTGCTTCTTCCAGCCCAGTGTTTCTCATGATGTACTCTGCATATAAGTTAAATAAGCAGGGTGACAATATACAGCCTTGACGTACTCCTTTTCCTATTTGGAACCACTCTGTTCCATGTTCAGTTCTAACTGTTGCTTCCTGACCTGCATACAGATTTCTCAAGAGGCAGGTCAGGTGGTCTGGAATTCCCATCTCTTTCAGAATTTTCCACAGTTTATTGTGATCCACACCTGTCTCTTANGGTGACAATATACAGCCTTGACGTACTCCTTTTCGAATTTGGAACCAGTCTGTCGTTCCATGTCCAGTTCTAACTGTTGCTTCCTGACCTGCATATAGGTTTCTCAAGAGGCAGGTCAGGTGGTCTGGTATTCCCATGTCTTTCAGAATTTCGACAGTTTACTGTGATCCACACAGTCAAAGGCTTTCACATAGTCAATAAAGTAGAAATAGATGTTTTTCTGGAACTCTTTTGCTTTTTCCATGATCCAGTGGATGTTGGCAATTTGATCTCTGGTTCCCCTGCCTTTTCTAAAACGAGCTTGAACAGCTGGAAGTTCACGGTTCACGTATTGCTAAAGCCTGGCTTGGAGAATTTTGAGCATTACTTTACTAGCGTGTAAGATGAGTACAAATGTATGGTAGTTTGAGCATTCTTTGGCATTGCCTTTCTTTGAGACTGGATTGAAAACTGACCTTTTCCAGTCCTGTGGCCACTGCTGAGTTTTCCAAATTTGCTGGCATATTGAGTGCAGCACTTTCATAGCATCATCTTCCAGGATTTGAAATAGCTCAACTGGAATTTCATCACCTCCACTAGTTTTGTTCATAGTGATGCTTTCTAAGGCCCACTTGATTTCACATTCCAGGATGTCTGGCTTTAGTTGAGTGATCACACCATCGTGATTATTTGGGTCATGAAGATCTTTTTTGTACAGTTCTTCTGTGTATTCTTGCCACCTCTTCTTAATATCTTCTGCTTCTGTTAGGTCCATACCATTTCTCTTTACCACCACCCAATTTCTCTTCACCTTTTGCCTTTACTTGAAGCAAGTACTGTATGTCTCAATAACTCCACAGACACAAAAAAAGTTTTCCTGGTAGAAACTCTGGGCAAGTAAGGAACAGAGGAAGCCAAACCTCATCAAGGATCTCACCACTATGGGTTTCCTGCCATCCACATTCTGGGGTGGATCCTTTCATGTGTCTCCCTGGCTGAGTCTGGGATCACATGTTCCTACAGTTCTGTGCACAGTCCTATCCTGTGGTCTATGCTGCCTGAAGGTGTGTAGATCCCATCCTTTGTCCCCTACCCTATCCTCAGACTTCCACACCCCCAAAAATGCCTTTCCCCAAGGGCAGCACCAGCTTTCTTGTCACAGACTGAGGCATAATTTTCCAGGCTCGTCTCACTGAACCTCAAGGAATCTGACTGCACCCTGACCCCTGTCTGGGCACCCTTCTCTCTGACTCCTCCTTCTCCAGATCCTTCTTCCCTTCCCTTTTAAATTTGTGTTCCCTGTGGCCCATTCCTCAGCCCTGCCGCCCTGCTGCAGTTGCTTACGTCTCCCCACATCACCATCCCTCCAGCCCAGACCTGGCCCTGTGGCTGCAGCCTCGCCCACATGGGACCCCTCCTCCAGAAAGCTCACAGGCCCTATACACCAAACAGCCTGGGGTGGGCCGTTCCTTGCCCCCTGGTCCTCTCAGTGTGGCTCCTGAGGCCCCACCGCCTACACCTCGCACCTTCATTCCCCTCCTAGATATTTATCACCTCCCCTCCCCCAGGCCACCTCTCCCACCTCTGCCCCAGCTAAGTTATGCTCCCCATTCCCCTCAGCTTCTTCCTGCCCATCAGCCTCCTCTAATGACATGCACCATGGGGTCAGGGTCCCCCCATCCTCACCAAGGCGTTCACAGCCCTGCTACCAACTCAGTCCAAGGCCTCAGGCAAGTCTCCCGGTGTGACACCAGCTGGTCTCCAAGAAACTTGGCCTGAGTGGCTGTTCCTCCCTAAGCCATCACTAGAGGGAGCCTCTTGTCCACAGAGCAGGAGAGAAGGGCCTGGTGAACAGAAGGGATACCCCTGCCCCACCTCCGCTCCAGCCACCCTCCACCCAGGGCTCTCGCTCTCAGGGCTAGGGTGTTGGGAGCTGCCACATGCATCCTCAAGGGCTCAGAATACAACAGAGGGAACAGCATTCCCTGGGCCACACAGCTCTTCAGGACAGAGGTACTGCTGCTGCTGCTAGGTCGCTTCGGTCGTGTCCGACTCTGTGCGACCCCATAGACAGCAGCCCATTAGGCTCCCTGTCCCTGGGATTCTCCGGGCAAGAACACTGGAGTGGGTTGCCATTTCCTTCTCCAATGCATGAGTGTCTTCTCTTGTGTTGCTGGAAGAGGGTGTTTGCTATGACCAGTGCATTTTCTTGGCAAAACTCTATTAGTATTTGCCCTACTTCATTCTGCATTCCAAGGCCAAATTTTCCTGTTTCTCCAGGTGTTTCTTGACTGCCTACTTTAGCATTCCAGACCCCTATAATGAAAAGGACATCTTTTCTGGGTGTTAGTTCTAAAAGTTCTTGTAGGTCTTCATAAAACCGTTCAACTTCAGCTTCTTCAGCGTTACTGGTTGGGGCATAGACTTGGATAACTAGCTCAGCTGAAATTCCATCATCTTCACTAGCTTTGTTTGTAGTAATGCTTCTGAAGGCTCACTTGACCTCACAGTCTAGGATGTCCTGCTCTAGGTGAGTGAACATGTTTTGTCAGAACCCTTCACTATGACCTGTCTGCCTTGGTTGGCCCTGTGGTGTGGCATGGCTCATAGCTTCATTGAGTTATGCAAGTTCGTTCACCACGGCAAGTTATAGGCCTGCTTTTTTGTTAATTTCAAGTCTTTGACATCTAATTAAAACAAAATGGAATAGTAGAGACCAGATTTATCCTCCTGCTTGGAACAGCTGACAAAATCTATGAAAGTGATTTTTAAGACATTGGCTATTAGGCAACAAAGGACAATCATCTCTGAGAAATAGAAAATAGATGAGGAGACCTTTGCAATTGCCCCAGCTTGCTTTCTTGAGAGAATTTCTAGACCATGGCTTCATTGGTGAAATCTGCCAAACATAGGAAAAATATTGCTAATTCTATAAACTCTTCCAGAAAATTGAGAGGAGGAAATACTTCTAAACTTATTCTATTGGGCCAGCATTATCCTGATAAAACCAGGCAAAGACATTATAAGAAAAGAACATTTCAGACTAACATCCATTACGAACATAAAAATGGAAATTGTAAGCAAAAAGTGAGTTGAGCTCATCAGTTTATAAGAAAGATATTACATCATAATTAAGAGGGTTTTATACCAAGAATGCAAGTTTAGTTTAAACTTTTAAAATCAGTGCAATTTACCACACTAACAAACTAAAAAAGGAATATCATATGGTCATCCAACAGAAAAAAAAGCACTTGAAAAAAATACATTATACGTTTCTGATAAAGAAGAAAAGTCTCAGCAAACTGGGAACAGAAAGGAACTTCATCACCTTGGTAAAGGGCATTCAAGGAAAGCCTAACATTATACTTAATGTAGCAGCAGCTCATTCACATTTGTTTTAAAGCTGCATTCACAGGCAGTTTTAAAAATAGACATTTAGGTTGCTTCCAGTTTTAGGCTATTACAAGTAAAACACTTTTCCCAAGTGTCTTCTGCCTCCTCCTCCAAGTCCGAAAAACTCTAGATATATATTCTTTTCTTCTGGCTTCACTGATAAATAATTGGCATATAACGTGTAAGTTTAATATATTTATCACATTTCTTTATCTATTTGTCTGTGTGTGGACACTTAGGTCATTTCTGTGTCTTGGCTATTGGGAATAATGCTTCAGTGAACACAAGTGTGTAGATGTCTTTGAGATCATGGTTTAATTTCCTACTTCTGGATATATACCCAGAAGTAGGCTTACTAGATCAAATCATAGTTTTATCTTTAATTATTTAAAAATCTTCATATTGTTTTCCATAGCCATTGTATCAGTTTACATTCTCACCAGCAGAACACCAGGGTTTTCCTTTTCTTCACATCCTTACCAGCATTTGTATCCCTTATCTTTTTGATAATAGCCATATTTAGCAGCTATGAGGTGATATCTCATGGTTTTGATTTACATTTCCCAGGTGATTAGCGATGTTGAGCAACTTTTCATGTACTTGTTGGACATTTATATGCCTTCTTTAGAGAAATGTGTATTTAAGTCTTCTGCCCATTTAAAAATCAGATTTTTTTGCCATTTAGTTGTATGAATTTCTTCTTTATTTTATATATATTAACTTTTAATCAAATATATGGTTTGTAAATATTTCTTGCCATTCATTAAGTTGCGTTTTCATTTTGCTGATTGTTTCTTTTGCTGTGCAGAAACTCTTTAGTTTGATGTTCCATGTTTGTTTTATTCTTTTTTTTTTTTGCTTGTGCTTTTGGTGTAATATCCAAAATATTATTGCCAAGAACAATTATAAGGAGTTCTTTTCTGTATGTTTTCTTCTAGGAATTTTAAGGTTTAGGTCTTACATTTAAGTCCTTAATCCATTTCAAATTAATATTATGAGTGGTTTAATAATACGGGTCCAGTTTCATTATTTTGCACATGAATACCCAGTTTTCCCAACACTATTTAGAGAGACTAGTGTTTCTCCATTGAGACTTATTATCTCTTTTGTCAAATATTAGTTGACCATATATGTATGGATTTATTTTTGGGTTCTCCTTTCTGTTCCAGTAGTCTGTGTGTTTCTTTTCATGCCAGTGCCCTACTGTTTTGATTACTCCTATAGATTTGTTGGATATTTTCATGCATACCGTATAAGGGTCATGTAACAGAAGCCATATCAGTTTCCATGTTCCTACATGCCTGCAACCCCAAGGGGATGTGTCAGGCTCTCCTAGGAGTGTTTTCCTTAAATTTCATTGCAGTCAATAGCCCCAAATTCAATTTGCATTTTCTTCAACCCAGCAAGTAGTGACCAACATAATGCTGGTGATAATGGTTATGATGATAATAATAATCACTAGTACCTTTATAGCACTAAAAAGCAGAGACATTTACTTTGCTGACAAAGGTCCATCTAGTCAAAGCTATGGCTTTTCCTGTAGTCATATACAGATGTGAGAGTTGGATCATAAAGAAAGCTGAGCGCCGAAGAATTGATGCTTCTGAACTGTGGTGTTGGAGAAGACTCTTGAGAGTCCCTTGGACTGCAAGGAGATCCAACCCGTCCATCCTAAAGGAAATCAGTCCTGAATATTCTTTGGAAGGACTGATGCTGAAGCTGAAACTCCAATACTTTGGCCACCTGATGCAAAGAACTGACTCATTAGAAAAGACCCCGATGCTGGGAAAGATTGAAGGCAGAAGGGGATGACAGAGGATGAGATGTTTGGATAGTATCACCAACTCAATGGGCATGAGTTTGAGTAAATTCCAGGAGTTGGTGATGGACAGGGAGGCCTGGCGTGCTGAAGTCCATGGGGTCACAAAGAGCTGGACACGACTGAGTGACTGAACTGAACTGGACAGGTACTCCACGGGCCCCTCTGTCCTCCAGAGCCTCTGGGATTCTGGGGGCTCCTGTGGGCAGGAGCTTGTCTGCCCACATGGTTGCTGGGAGAGGCCTTTCCTCTCCTCCCCAAGTGAGGCTGGTCAGCCCTTGGCCACAGGGAGGCAGGAGGCTGTGGGAGCAATGGCAGGCACCTGGCCGGCCCATCCTCTGAGCCTCAGTTTCTGCCTCTGTGAAATGAGGATCAACACAGTTCCCATCACAGGAGGTGGGTGAGGAAGCGATGAGGCTTCAGGGGCTGGGACCTGCCTGTCAGCTCCACGGGGCCCAGAACACGGGGCTGCTAGAGACCTGGCTGTAAAGGTGGGGCCAACTCCTGCTCTCCCAGTGACCAAGTCCACCCAGCCAAGGAACCCCGGGCCTTCCCTGATGCGCTCCACGCCAGGGCTGGGGCTCCCAGGGCTGCGCCAGCTCCATGATGCCAGCTGGCTGCCTGTCTGGTGCCGGCCTCTCTCTGCCCCTTCACATGGCCAGGGGCCCTGCCTTCCTGGAGGGTCCCTCTCCTGCCTCCTGGAACAAGGGCCGGGATCTCCACTGGCTGGCTGACCTTGGGCTAGTCCTGCTACCTCTCTGAGCCTCCTTTCCTGCACTCTGTGTGGCTGGTGCCTGCGTGGGTGGCTCTGTGATGCAGTTCCTGGCCCTCGGCATGGAGCTGTGACAATCTGTGGGTGGTGCCCGTCCTCCCCCGGGCTTCATCTGCCCCACCTCGCCCACCCCTGGAGGACCCACCTGCGTGATGCAGGCGCCCGTGAAGGCCACGATCACGGCCACCACGTTGACAGTCAGCTGGAACTGCAGGAACTTGGAGATGCTGTCGTAGACGTTGCGGCCCCACATCACCGCCTTGACGATGCTGCTGAAGTTGTCGTCCGTCAGGATGATGTCTGAGGCCTCCTTGGCCACGTCTGTGCCTGCGATGCCCTGTGGGGATGGGAACAGGAGCCTGGCTGGGCGACCGGAGAGGCGAGTGGCTCTAGCGGCACCATCCTCACCCCCTGACCACCACCCCCACATACACATGAATCCCCAGCACTGCAGACCACACAGGAGCGTGTCTGCCCACGTGGTTGCTGGGAGAGGTCAGGCCTTGGAACACCTGCCCTCTCCTCCCCAAGCGAGGCTGGTCAGCCCTTGGCTGCGGGGAGACAGGAGGCTGCCTCTCCCAGTGACAGAGTCCAGCTGGCCCAGGAACCCAGGCACCACACTGGACACACATGTGTACATGCGTGCACACACACACACACACACACGCACCACCCCTACTCTTCAAGACCCAGCCTTGAGGCCAACCTCTGCATTCAAAAAGGGGGCCCTTCCAGGGAGCTCTCTCCTCCCTTTTTGAGGCCAAGCTGAGCGTCAAGACCTCTGGGAGCGTCAGGTGGACAGAGGGTGAGCAGAGTGAGCACCGGGGTTCCTGCGTCCCCCTGCTGGAAGCTGATGGTCCGCGCGTCCCCCTTAGCCCCTGCCTGCGGGCTCCTGCCAGCTGCCGCCCCAGCCCCTGTGCACTCCTACCATGGCGAAGCCCACGTCGGCCTTCTTGAGCGCAGGCCCGTCGTTGGTGCCGTCCCCTGTCACGGCCACCACCTGCCGCTGCTCCGTGTGTGTGCTGTCGATGATGCCTGTGGGCGGGGTGGGCGTGTGCTCAGGGCCCTGGGACCCTCCCGGGGTGGGGGGGCCAGGCTGGCACAGCCACCTCTCTGACCCCTGCCCGCCACCCACCTGACTCCGTCAAGCTTCATCCCAGCTCCCAGCACCTGCAGGGGACATGGGGCCCTTTATCCCACTGCTGGCTGCAACCAACACCCCCTCGTCGGGGCCTGCTGCCTCTCCCGTGTGCTCTTTGCTCTCTGCAGCCCACGGCCACAGCAGTGAACACCCTGGCCGAACTCACCTCCCTGTCCTAACCCCAGGGGCCTCTCTGTTCTCCAGGGGAGCCAGGTTTGGCCGGGGGGCCACCCATCTGCTCCGCCAGCATCTTGTGCTTGGGGTGAGGGGCCAGTCACACCTGAGGAGGCCTCGGCTCTGCCATCTGCTAATGACCACTCTCTAGATACTCATCCTTAATAAACCCTTCAGCAAGTAGCACTGAACAGACGGCATGTGGGTCACGTCACTGAGTGAGTGAGGTCCAGAGGAGCAGGACGAGGGAAAGAAGTCGCCTCTGCCCACCGCTCAGGTGGGAGTGCCCTGGGCTCGGCGGCTCCTCTAGTTCCACCCCCATGGGGCATACAGACACCACCTCTGCCTTCGGCGGGGCTGGGCCTCTCTCCTGAGCCCTGACTCCATGGACACCTCCACTGGGATGTCAGAGGGCCTCCAGCCCAGCCTCCTAAACCACGTGCATCCGATTCCCCTCAAATCTGTCCCTTCTTGTGCGCCTCCTGACACCCAGCTGCCCCCTGTAAACTTTGCAGCAGGCTCTCAGGCAGGAACACACCGAGCAGTCCTGGACTCCCATCTCCCCTCTTCCTCCACCCCATCCAGGCCAGGCCTGTCCCCCCGACAGAGAGCTCTCAGACCTGCCCACTCCCAGCACACCTGCACTGTCCCCAGCCCGACCCCGGCATCCCCTCCCACAGCTGGACCATCCCAGCGGTCCCTCCATTTCCAGGCCGCTCTCCACTCAGCAGCTGGGAGGGAGATTTCTAAAACACCGCTTCTCCACCAAGGCCCTCCTGCAGCTCACCACCTGGGCTAGCAGTACAGGTCACGGCCGCGTGTTCAAGGCCCCGTGCGATCTGAGGCTGGGACTCCCTTCTTCAGCCCCTTCCTCTCGTCTCCCTCTCTCACTGGAGGCCCTGGGCCAGCCAATGAACTTCCTCTCACCCCTTGAAAGAGCCTGGAGATCTTCTCCTCTGGGCTTCCACAGAGTGGTTCCCTGTCCTGCCTGAAACACAGGTCTGCCCCGTGGACCCCATCCCACAGCCTGCAATCTGACAGCACCCCCAGGTGGAGTGAGAGGCCAGCAGGGGGCCCCAGGCAGCCTCCTCCTTCACCGCTGTGGCCTCTGTGCAGGGAAACGACCTATTCAGTGTCTACTGGGTGAGACCATGAAATCCAAGAGGGAAGGGCCACGCCGGCCACGAGACGGGCCTGACACACAGTAGATACTCAGCAAACATTTGTCAAGAGAACGAGTGAGTGCATGATAAGTGATTGAATAAAATCGGAGCTGGGTTGGGGGGCCTCCTGTAGTTCGGGGCTCAGTGTTTCTAGGGCCAGGTCTGCCTCCATTGGAGTCTCTGGGCAGCTCCTTTGGAAGACAAATCTAAGATGCCCTATGGCTGACCCCAGTCAGAAAACTTCCCCTTATGGCCATTCAACAGATGGAAAAATCGAGTCCTGGCGCTAGCCACTTGCCAAAGGCCACAGAGCAGGACAGGGGGCAGGGCCAGGGTTTTAACTCAGGCCTGTGTGACTCTGAAAGTGCCCCGCATCTGGCCAGTGAGACGGACTCAGCGAGGGGTGTGTCCTCCCCCTGGAAGGAGTCAGGGAAGGACACTGGCTTCGGGCCTCATGTCTCAGATCACTGTTCCCAGGGCAGCCCATGCCCGGGGTCCTGGTCACACACCTGGGACAGTGTCCTTAGAGACCAGGCAGGCCAAGGCTCTCAGACTCACAAGGTGTGGGGCCAGACTGGGAACATACGCGAAGGAGGTGGGCTGAGCGTCAGACCTAGCGGTTAAGACAGCATCAAACGGGAACAGCAGGATCTGCATCCAGTCATTCAAACTGAACACTAACCAAGACACACCACCCAAATCAGCTTGTCGGTGGGCTCCTCAGCCCTCAGTCCCGTTGCTGCCCATGGGAAGGGGCACCTAGGGCAATATGCCCTAAAGTGTCACCTCCTGATGCCGCTGTGGCCCTTGGCAGGCCTTCTAGGGCGTCCCCTGGTATGAGGAGGCCCAGGTGGGAGCCTCTGTCATCCTGGAAAGAAGCTGAAGGCACTAGGACAGGAAAGCCCAGAGGCCTGGTGCCTGGACCTCAGCACTGCCTGGGCCCACCCAAATCTTACCTTTGACCAGGGTATGCTTGTCCGTGGGCGAGGAGCGAGCCAGCACCCGCAGCTTTGGCCAGATCTTATCAATCCGCTCCTGCTCAATCTGGAAAGGGATGGGGTCAGGGAGAGAAACCGAGGCCCAGATAAGGGAGGGGACTTGTCTAGACCATTGGGCTCTGAGCGGCATACGGGCTGGCTGCCATGCACGCCCATGCCTCCTGGCCCCCTGTCCGGGCCCAGGCCTCCGAGGACCCTTTGCGCTGGGCCACGTACCTCCCCTTTCTCATTGCGGATCCTTCGGTTGAACTCCTTGCCCTCAAGGCACAGGAAGTCCTCCCCGGGATGGATGATGCCACACTTGATGGCGATGGCCCGCGCTGTGTTGATGTTGTCACCGGTGACCATGCGGACAGTGATGCCCGCTCGCTGGCACTTGCGGATGGCTTCCGGGACCTGGGAGGGAGGGCAGGAGCTATGGGGCGGACGGCACCTCAGGTAGGCCCTCCCTGCCTTCATGGGTTCCAGAGCCTCTTCACAGGCAGCACCGTGATAAGGGGTCTAGATGACTGGGAGATACTGATGGCACACAGACCATCTCCTCCCTGCCTATGCCCATGGCAGGCATTGCTAATCGATTCCAGCACACTCTGATTAAACCCTGATGTGGTCTCACAATTCTTTCCTGCAGTGTCCCTGACAGCCATCACCTATCAACAATGACAGCGCATCCTAAGATGACACCATTGACTATTCTGACCTGGACAAGAACTTTAAGAAACACTGCACTAAACACCCTCTTGGATATGGTCCTGGGCAGGAGTACAAAACCCTGCATTACTGCACAGGATATTGTCCCTGCTTTATCCACATGCACATTTCCTGCAAATGCAATGTTAAATACGTTTGTGTACTTTGGCGTTTTTTTAATGGGGAGGTGGGCAGGGGAAGAACATTGCATTTTAGGGCATATTATTTACATAGTGTGACACTGGCTTAGATAAATGCAAATGATTAGGCTTCATGTAAAACATGACATCTCCCTGGGAGAATAAGGACTGCCTACTGCCCTTGTTGCAATGACAGACTGACATCTGGGCCAATTAGGTCAGAGCAGACCCAGCCAATCAGGAGCCAGCAAGTCCCCCAACTCTGCCCTCTAATCCCTACTCCACCCCGACTCCCCACCCCACCTATGCAGAGCTCTGGATCTGTCCAGCAATTAGGATGCAAAAGCCAGCCTGGGAGCTTCCCCGGTGGTCCAGTGGTTAAGAATCTGCCTTGTAATGCAGGGGACATAGGTTTGATCCCTGGTCCAGTAATATTCCACATGTCATGGAGCAACTAAACCCCTGCACCACAGCCACTGAGCCAGCACCCTAGAGCCCTCAAGTCTCAACTACCGAACCCACACACCTAGAACCCACGCTCTGCAACCGGAGAGGCCGCCGCAGTGGGAGAAGCACGCCACAAGGAGAGAGCAGTCCCGCTCGCCACAACCAGGAAAGCAAGCAGCAATGGAGACAAAATAAGTGTGCAAGCATTTGAACAAACCAGCTTGGAGCTGCTGTGGCCCTTTATACACGGCGCAGATCCACTGAACGATTCTTACCCACGGGCAGTGACAGATCGCACAACAGTAAAGCAATGTTTGCTGCCTAACATCCTTCAGTGGGAGAGGACATTTCGAGGGCAGAAAACCCAGCTCTGCTGAACGACCGAAGTACTTTCGAATCTCAGACCTGGCGCTTGAATCCCACGCCCCCTCCTCTTGCACATCCCGGCTTTGAGAACTCACTTTCATCCCTGCCTACCCTGACAAGTCACTGCTAAGAGAATTCAAAGACGCTGTTGTTGCTGTTCAGGCGCTCAGTCATGCCTGACTCTTTGTGACTCCATGGACTGTAGCCCACCAGGCTCCTCGGTCCATGGGATTTCCCAGGCAAGGCATCTAGAGTGGGCGGCCATTTCCTCCTCCAGGGGATCTTCCCAACCCAGGGACTGAACCCGTGTCTCTGGCATGGGCAGGCGGATTCTTTACCACTGAGCCACCTGGGAAGCCCCCATCCTGCGTGGAGGGAGAAACAAACACCCGGGAGAGGCAGGGCCCAGGTCAAGGCTGGGGAGGCCTCTCCAGCTCCCTGAGTTCTCTAAGAAGCCAGGGGTGACAGGGAGTGCTCTCCGGCCTTTGAAGGGCTGGAGCGGGACACGCTGACCAGGGGCCACCTCTGGGTGTATTCCCAGGGTATGGGGAGGAGCCTTTTGGTGCCCACTCAGGGCTTGGGGCCACGTGAGCAAGGCCTCTGCTTTGTGCCACGGCGCCTGCTCACATGAGCAGACGTGACCTCTTTTTACAGAGCTGGAGGGAGTGGGGATGTGGGAGGTCCGAGATCCCGTTTACATAATTTACCGATGTCCTCACGACAGCTGTAACCTGGCTGTGGCCCTCCGCTGTCTCCTGCCCCAGAGGACACGAAAGAGCCACTGTTCTTTTGGGAAAACATATCTTTATCTGTTTCCTGCCCCAAAAGGAGTAATTTATGTTTTGTTGTTTCAGAGGCACTTGGAGTTGGAAGGGACTCTAGGTGGTGACTCTGATCCTTTGCTAATTGCCTAGATCCCCTCCCAGGCATCCCCTCTGCTTACATGCCTCTGTTGACAGGGTGCTCACCCCTTCTAAGGCTGACTGCCCCATGGTAGAGCAAGTCTATTGTATCCTTTCACATAATCCTTTTTTCAGATAAAAGAGCAGTTATACACTCCAGTATTCTTGCCTGGAAAATCTCATGGACAGAGAAACCTGGTGGGCTACAGTCCATGGGGTTGCAAAAGAGTCAGATACAGCTGAATGACTAAGCAACAACTCTGGGTCAGACCCATTCTCTTGTACAGAGACAGACTCTCCAGTAAAGATCTGTACAGAGGGCTCGGGGAGCACAGAGGAGGACACTGCTGCTTAAGAAGTGTGAGGAGGAGAAATCTGGGAGAACTTCTTGGAGGAGGGGATGCTCAAACTGCCTCTTTTTAGCCAATACTTTAGAAAAGGCAGAGGAACCAGAGATCAAATTGCCAACATCCGCTGGATCATCGAAAAAGCAAGAGAGTTCCAGAAAAACATCTATTTCTACTTTATTGACTATGCGAAAGCCTTTGACTGTGTGGATCACAATAAACTGTGGAAAATTCTGAAAGACATGGGAATACCAGACCACCTAACCTGCCTCTTGAGAAATCTGTATGCAGGTCAGGAAGCAACAGTTAGAACTGGACATGGAACGACAGACTGGTT
>SJYX01022435.1:284080-314220 GCA_006410675.1 Oreotragus oreotragus
GGGAAACAGTGGAAACAGTATCAGACTTTATATTGGGGGGCTCCAAAATCACTGCAGATGGTGACTGCAGCCATGAAATTAGAAGACGCTTACTCCTTGGAAGAAAAGTTATGACCAACCTAGATAGTATATTCAAAAGCAGACATTACTTTGCCAACTGAGGTCTGTCTAGTCAAGGCTATGGTTTTTCCTGTGGTCATGTGTGGATGTGAGAGTTGGACTGTGAAGAAGGCTGAGCGCCGAAGAATTGATGCTTTTGAACTGTGGTGATGGAGAAGACTCTTGAGAGTCCCTTGGACTGCAAGGAGATCCAACCAGTCCATTCTGAAGGAGATCAAACCTGGGATTTCTTTGGAAGGAATGATGCTAAAGCTGAAACTCCAGTCTTTGGCCACCTCATGCGAAGAGTTGGCTCATTGGAAAAGACTCTGATGCTGGGAGGGATTGGGAGCAGGAGGAGAAGCAGATGACAGAGGATGAGATGGCTGGATGGCATCACCAGCGTAAGTCTGAGTGAACTTCGAGAGATGGTAATGAACAGGGAGGCCTGGTGTGCTGCGATTCATGGGGTCGCAAAGAGTCGGACACAACTGAGCAACTGAACTGAACTGAACTAAGGCTTGGATGCCTGGCTCTGTGCCCATGCTGGGGCTACAGAGATGACCACTTCACTGTGGTCCTGGTTTCAGAGAACTGCCCACGAGGTACGCAGGCAGAGGAAGGGAGGGTTCTACAGACAGTGCTGCAGGTGATCTGGGGGCTGACGCCCAGGGAGGGTGAGAGGTAGTGGCCATGGAGCCGGAGACGGGCTGGAGGCCCAAAGGTCTGGGAACCAGGGCCTCGCTCCTTCAGGCCTGGGAGCCATGGCAAGTTCTGAACTGGGAATGAGGTGATGGGTACCACGTTTCAGAAGGACTTCTGCTTTCAAGATGGTCTCAGGAGCTGAAATTTGCCTGCGTGGAATCCCTACCATCTGAGCTTCACCCCAACAAGCCAGACTGGGAAAAAAGGAGGTTAATTCTTATGGCCCCCACACTTTTCTCTGTGCAGTGGAGGCTCCTCTGCTTTGGGGAGAGAGGGCTCAGGGACCAAAAGGCTGAGCTGGGCTTTGCCCAGGTTCCCTGCTGAGCCTTGATTTCCTCATCTGCAAAATGGGACCATAGTTTCCACCCTTCATTGCAGCTGCAGAAGTCTGTGACTTGAAAACGGCACCAAGCTCAGGGCTAGTGCCTGCTGGTGATGAGGGGGTGGGGGAGGCTGGCGAGACACCTCACCCCAGGCGTCCTTGTCCGCTCTTTCTGCTCCAGAGGGGTGAAGGGGATGCAGAGTGAGGGTGCAGATGTGGGGGTGGGGTGCCGTGGGCACCTGGAGCATGCGGGGCAACAGGTGCTTGGGGTGGTGGGATGGGGTGGGCGCCGCACCACGGCTCTTGGGTCAGGTATATTAGGAGTCTTTGACCTGCCTTGACTGGGGGCAGGGACTGGGGACAGATCTGGAAACCCCTGGCCACTGCGAGATATACTCTGCTTCCTTTCTGAGCAGTGCCCCCCACACTGGACATCCTTGCCGTGTTCAGTCCTGTCTGGTTTCACGCTCTCATGCACCAAGCAAGCATCTACACTTTCCCTCACCCTTCACTTCACTAGGCCGTGGGTCTGCAGGTGGAGGCTGCCGGCCGCTCAGAACCCTCGCAGAGGCCTGGGCACAGGGCAGGCGCTCAGTCAGTGAGGGTTATCATGAAGCACCTCTGCGCTCCAGTCCCTCGAAGGCTGACCCACGTGAGAGGATATGGATGGGCACGTGCAAACTCTCCCAATTCAGCTGCAGGCTCCCTTCTCAACCTGTTCTCTCAAACACAACCTGAGGGGGACTTCTATGGTGGTTCAGGGGTTAAGACTTGGCCTTCCAATGCAGGGGGTGTGGATTCAATCTCTGGTTGGGGAGCTAGGATCCCACATGCCTCATGGCCAAAGAAACCACCCCTAATCATAAAACAGAACCAATATTGTAACAATCAATGAAGACCTTAAAAATAGTCTACTTAAAGAAAAGATTTTTTTTTTTTTAAAGGAAAAGCAACCCATCTGGGGTTTTCAAGAGTCTCCAAACACCCAACATCCCATCCCACCTCCTTGCCTTTGCCCGTGTAGTCCCCTCCACCAAGGACGCCCTCTCTCCCTGAATCTCTGTGCCCACAGATCTTTGCCATCCTGCACATGAAACGTTCTCCACTCAGGAGCCATCCTTGGCCCCTCCAACTCAATGGGATGCCTCCTGCAGCTGCTTAGCCCTTACTTTTATCACCTCACTCGTTCATTTATGCGACGCACAGCTAAGGAACATCTAACTGTTCTGGGCAGGGAAGATGCAGAGAGGATAAAGACTCAAGCCCTAGAGGCATCAATCTGGTTGAAATGTGCTTTCCCCATAGATACAATAGCTGTAAAAAAAAAAAAAATTCCTTCTTTCACTAAAATTATCCTTGATATTTCTCTCTGAGGAAAACCAGCCAGGAAATGGGCGCTTCCTGTTTTCATTAAATAAAGGCTTTAAAACATCTGTTGTTTCTGGTGACAGCAGTCATCTGTGACTCCAAGGGCTCCAAACGCCCCCGGATAACACGGCAAATCTCCAGCCGTGGCTCTCCTGCGGCTTCATCCTCTCTGGCTTCCATCAGCCCTGGGAGATGTACTGCGGTTGTGTCTTAGGGATGGGAGTCGAGCGGTTGGCAAGCCTGCTTTAGCCTGTTCTGTCCTTTCTCTTTTCAAGGGAGGAAGGTAATGAGAGTTTCTCCCCCTGACAGATGGGGAAACTGAGGGATGCGGAGTTTCTTTTCCTGCAGCAGCTGCAAACGAATCTGACCAGGCTTGTAGGACCCTAGATGTGGTCCAGGTGGGGCCCTTCACTGCGGCCGGCCTCACGGCTGTCCTGGGAGCTTTTACAGACATTCTCACTGTAGGCAGGGACACTCTTCCCAAAGGTTAGGGTGAGGGCTTCCCACGTGGAGCTAGTGGTAGAGAGCCCACTTGCCAATGCAGGAGGCATAAGACACGTGGGTTCGATCCCTGGGTGGGGAAGATCCCCTGGAGGAGGGCACGACAACCCACTCCAGTATTCTTGCCTGGGAAATCCCATGGACAGAGGAGTCTGGTGGGCCACAGTCCATGGGGCTGCAGAGAGTTGGAGGTGGCTGGAGCAACTGAGCGCGCGCACGTGGCCCTAACCTGAGAGACTGGTGGCCGCGGCTGCCTCTGTGCTGGGACTGCAGGTCTGGGGCTGGCATGGGGGCTACTTCACCCTGTCTGTGCTGGCAAAGCTGTTGAATTTGCCTCCATAAATCACCTAGCCTGCTGCTGCTGCTGCTAAGTCACTTCAGTCGTGTCCAACTCTGTGTGACCCCATAGAGGGCAGCCCACCAGGCTCCACCGTCCCTGGGATTCTCCAGGCAAGAATACTGGAGTGGGTTGCCATTTCCTTCTCCAATGCATGAAAGAGAAAAGTGAAAGTGAAGTCGCTCAGTCTGTCCGACTGTTAGCGACCCCATGGACTGCAGCCCACCAGGCTCCTCCGTCCATGGGATTTTCCAGGCAAGAGTACTGGGGTGGGGTACCGTTGCCTTCCCCGCACCTAGCCTAAAGTACCCAAATAAATCAAAACCCACACTTGCTGGTTTCCTCAGGCCCTGCGTCCCACCCCCGCCTCACGGGAGATGCTGAGTCAACAGGTGAAGAGGTTCAACACTTTCCCTAGCATCGCCAGTAACCCCGCCGTGCCCCTCACATGTGGCTGCCTAACTTCCTCGTTGTTCAGATGGGGAAAGTGAGGCCCGGGGCAGTGATGTACAGCAGGGGCGGGATGAGAACCCACTTCCCTCCAGTGGGCTCCCTCCTTCCAGCACAGTTCCAGCTTCTAAATTCACATCCCAGGGTGAGCCCCGGGGAGACACAAGGTCGCCCCAGGATGTGTTGACTGAGGGTAAGCCTCCCAGGCTGCTGGCTCAGAAGGGGACCTGGGGAGTCCCCAGGCCAACCACTCATTTTACAGATGAGGGGACTGAGGCACAAACAGGAGAAGTGGCTTGCTAGTGGCCGAGCTAGGGTTGGGATCAGGCCCCCTTTCTCCAGTGCGGGCTGACCGTGCACCCGGCCCTGCTGGGTGGACAGTGTGCATGCGTGCATGCTGAGTAGCTTCAGCTACATTCGATTTTTTGCGACATGGACTGTAGCCCGCCAGGCTCCTCTGTCCATGGGATTTCCCAGGCCAGAATACCGGAGTGGGTTGCATGCCCTCCTCCAGGGAATCTTCTCAAACACAGGGATCGAACCTGAGTCTCTTAAGTCTCCTGCAATGGCAGGTGGGGTCTTTACCACTGGCGTTGACCTGGGAAGCCCACACCCCCTCCCAGTGTCCGCACCTGAAGCCAGCTTCTCTGGATATTTTTCGTGTCAACAGAAAACAGCAGGGACCCCGCTCAGCCCTCTCAGGCCCTCTCAGGCCCTCTCTCCTCTTCTCAGCCCCCTGACCCACAGCTACCCGCCCTCTCATTTTTGTGGCCCCCAGGAGGAGGCTCCAGGCAAGAAGGCAGGAAACCTGGATTCACTAAGCGAGACTGGGCCCCTCACTGGCCCTGCTTGGGTCTCCGCATTTGCTTCTGCAAATTGGGAGTGTGGGAAGGTGTTTGGACTAGATCAGCCTTTCAGACCTTGAGTCTTGCCCCTTTAGTGGATTGTGAAATCAGTTTTGTGGGTGGTGACCAGTGTTTAAAAACATAAAGGAAGAGAGAGAAGAGAAGAGAAGAGAAAATACTTTAGTGTATCACATTACTTTGTGAGAGTTGTATTTTGGTTTAGTGTGTATGTTTGCTGAGTCCTGACATAAAATACATTTCTCAAAATGGAAGCTCTAAAAAATAATAATAATGAAAAAAATTTAAAAAAATACATTTCTCATCACTGGGGGTCATGACCCAGTAATGCTGCTTTCCACCCTGCTTCAGTGTGATGAGGCAGGAGCCCGGGCATGGGGGCTGGAGGGGGCTCTGGGGATGGGGAGGCCCAGGGAGCCGCAGGCCAGCTTCGTGCACTGTGCATCTCAGTCGCCTGTAAGGGTATAACACATCACAGCAAAGCCCAATCCCATTAGTAGCTGGTAATGAACGGGCTTTCCCCCAGGGAGACTGGTAAATGCCGTGTGTCCAGGGAGAGGTACAGGCTGTAGGCAAAATGCCAGGGGCACTAACTGCCTTTGCTGTTTTAGGCTCTGGGTGGGAGGAAGGAAGCATGTGTGTGTGCGTTTAGAATACTATTCTTATCCCCAGTCTTCAGATGAGGAAATGGAGGCTAAGAGACGTTATGTAACTGGCCCAAGGTCACACAGCTGAGGGACTCAGAAGCCCAGGTCTGTCTGATGCCCAAACTCACAGTTTTGACCCATCTCCCTGTTGCCTACATGTGAAAGGCCACGTCTGTGACCTTCAGGTTTCACTTGGTCTTTAGAATGCTGAATCTTACAACACAGAGGCCAGGAGCTTGGAATTCAGCTGGGGATTGGCAGGGTTGGGGGTCAGGAGTTTCTCTGTTCCCCTTCACTTGAAAGAAGGGGACATGGAGGCTCCAAGAAGAGCAGGGCACAGCCAGAGACCCCCCCCGAGGATGGTGACAGGCTAAGTGGGGCACCTTGAAGTTGCCCTCGGTGGAGGAAGGTGGCCCCGAGACGGGCTGCAGCCTGGGAACCTTTACTGCAGGGCTAGTACCTGGGCAGTCATGTCCTCAAGCAACAGAATATAAAGAAACCATAAGGGGACTTCCCTGGTGGTCCAGCGGTTAAGAATTTGCCTACCAATGCAGGGCACACTGGCTCGATCCCTGGTCCAGGAGGATTCCACTTGCCACGGGCCCACTAAGTCCGTCTGCCACAACTGCTGGGCCCACGTGCCTGGGGCCCATGCTCCACAACAAGGGAAGCCTGCACGCCACAGCTAGAGAGTAACCCCTGCCTGCACACAACCAGAGGAAAGCCTGCGCGCAGCAACAAAGACCCAGGGCAGCCGAAAATAAATAAGACCGATTAAGAAGAAACTATAAGGGACAACAAATGACTGCATGCACGCCCAGTTGGGACAAGATACGAAAAAGACCAGGAGAACCCTATTGCCACTTGGAAGAGTTGGGAGCAAAAGCGGGGTACTGTGCATGCCCCCTGTTCACAATGCCACCAGCGGGGTGGGCGGCCCCCTAAAGAAACCTGTTGCTTCTTCTTGCTCCCCTCTGCTGCAGCAGCGGCCCCGACAGAGCCTTGCCTGACGGCCTTGTCTGGCCTCGTATCAATTTCTATTGATTCAGGGGGCTGAGAGCACTCCCGAGGGGCCATCACCAAATCCCACAATCGAAGCCCGTCCTGGCCCAGCGGTTGTGTTAGTCGTCGAGGAAGCGGGGGCCGCCCCCTCCTGAGTCCTGCCCCCACTTCCGGCTCCCAGGGTGCGTGAGTGCACTCTGCCTGCCCACAGTGGTGTGTTAGTGATCCAAGGCTGCTCTCGCCTCTTCTCACAACCCCATTCTAGCTTGGGCAGCCCGACTGGTCGTGCACATCCCATCTTCCCCCAACCCTGCAAATCTCCAGCTGAATTCAGATTGAGCTAAAGAAGACTGAAGACCCTCTGTGTCAGCCGAGCACCCCAACAGATGCACACATTACATCACTTCCCTCAGCCTTCGTGGGGAGGGGACACACTCATGCTTCCTACTTCCCTTCGGCTTGAGAGTGTGACCTTCAGGTAACTTTCCCGCTCTGTTTCCCTGGAAACCGACGAAGGCAGACTGCCAGCCGCATCACTAGGGAAAACTAGCTGGGAACCTCGGTCTGCATGCAGACAACTCTAAACTGCTGACGGGGATGCCCACGTTTGGGGTCTTCTTGAGCGCGGTGACCTTTGTTAGTGGGCATCTCCTTTGCAGGGACCTTGGAATTGGGGCCGTGGATTTTTGACAGGAAATCCTGACTCCTCTGAGGCTTCCAGGGCAAGGCAGTCCCCACGGCTGTCCCCAGAGCCCCGGAGAGGTCCCTGAGTGATTGAGTGGACTGTTCCAGGACAGACCCCATGGCAGAGCGACGCTGCCTGCCAGGCTGCAGGCTCTGCCCCGGGGCCGAGCAGACAGGTGTGGCTTCACTGGTCTCAGCAGTCTGAAAGTGTAGGAAAAGGTCCAGAGGAGACCAGCGGGCCTTGCAGGGAGACTGAGGCTCAGAGGGGTCAGGTGGCGTATGCCAGGTCGCCCAGCAGCAGGCTGGATGCCCCGCCTCGCCCCCGCCCCGGGGCGCCATGGTGGGGCGCCTACCTCAGGCCGCACGGGATCCTCGATGCCCACCACGCAGATGCAGGTGAGCTCATTGAGGATGTCGCTCTCGTTGTCCCAGTCGGGCTCAGGACTGCTGGGGAAGTCGCGGTAAGCCACACAGATGGTGCGGAGCCCGTCGCAGGCCATGGGCTCGATCACCTTCTTCACCATCTCGTCCCGGTCTCGGGGCCGGAAGACCCGCGGCTCACCTGCCCCGTTGAGGATTTTGCAGCAGCTGGAGGAGGCGGGAGAGGGGCCGGTCAGGTGCAGCCAAAGGCTCGGAGCGCGCCCCCACACCCCAAGTGACGCCCCGCACCGGCCAAGTCGGTCATCCAGGGCCCGTCCAGTCCATCTCCCATGATGCTTGGGATGGTCCTGGCCACGGGGCCCCAGGTTTGAAACCCACTGCTGCTGCTTGCGGCTTCAGTCGTGTCTGACTCTGTGCGACCCTGTGAGGCTCCTCTGTCCATGGGATCCTTCAGGCAAGAATACTGGAGAGGGTTGCCACGCCTTCCTCCAGGGGAACTTCCTGACCCAAGAACTGAACTGGGATCTCCTGCATTGCAGGCAGATTCTTTACCAGCTGGGCCACCAGGGAAGAACTTGAAGTCAGGACCAACTAAAAAGAAATCAGGCAGCCTGGTTGCTGTATCTGCTCTCAGGCCATCCACCAAGAGCCTATCTGCTTTGTTTCATTTTTATGAGATATCATCTGAAAAGGCAGTTTGACGGCTAAAATGGTTTTCAGAGGGCATAAAACCTAGGCGAGGGGTTTCTGACCCCACTAGTCACATCAAGATGGCTCGGGGAGCACTGAACAAATCCCCATCTTCGGGCCTCAGGTCAGAGGTTCCAATTCGGTTTGTCTGGGGCGAGTCCAGGAAATCAGTGTTTGTTTGTTTAGAAATCTCCTTGGGGTTATTCCAATGTGTAACAAGGGTTGATTCCCCTTCAAGGTACAAATGGGAAAATGGGTGCAGCAAAGGGGCCTGACTTGCTTAGTTCTCCGAGTTTATTTCTGACACCTGGAGTCAGATGAGACTGGCTAACAATGAAGATCGTGTTAACAACTCCACGCTCAGAGGAGAGACAGGAGGGGGCTCCAACGGTGATAATAGGGAGTATTTCCTGATGAGACAGTGACTTGGGGGCAGAAAGGGAGAACTCTCCGCATGAACATTTAAGAGGCTGTTCAGTCTCTCAGTCGTGTCCGACTCTTTGTGGCCCCATGGACTGCAGCACACCAGGCTTCCCTGTCCTTCACCATCTCCCAGAGTTTGCTCAAACTCATGTTCATTGAGTCGATGATGCCATCCAACTATCTCATCCTCTGTCGCCCCCTTCTCCTCCTGCCCTCCCTCTTTCCAAGCACCAGAGTCTTTTCTATTTAAGAGGAAATAGCAGCAAAAGCTGGAGAAGGCAATGGCAGCCCACCCCAGTTCTCTTGCCTGGGAAATCCCATGGACTGAGGAGCCTGATGGGCTGCAGTCCATGGGGTCACTAAGAGTCGGACACGACTGAGCGACTTCACTTTCACATTTCACTTTCATGCATCGGAAGAGGAAATGGCAACCCACTCGTGTTCTTGCCTGGAGAATCCCAGGGACGGGGGAGCCTGGTGGGCTGCCTTCTATGGGATCGCACAGATTCAGACCCGACTGAAAGTGACTTAGCAGCAGCCACGGCAAAAGCCTTGGGCGCCGCGGCCCCGCCCCCAGCCCCGCCCCCGGCCGCGCCGGTCCCCTGCGTAGACCTCGGCGCCCTTACTCACTTCTTGAGCACGATCTCCGAAGCGCCCTTGCAGTACATGCGGAAGCTCTCGTCCGGCAGCTTGATGACTGTGCTCATGGACTTGCGCACGGAGTTGAAGGTGTAGACCTTGTACAGCTTCTCCTCGGGCATCTGAGCGCGCACGGGCTCGTAGTCTTGCTTCAGGTCCAGCACGAAGCCCAGCAGGCCGCACTCCGTCTTGTTGCCCACCTGCCGGGGCAGGGCGCCCTCCTTCTCCGGGGGCTGCGGGGAGAGGCAGGGGATTCACTGGGACGGCCACCTGGGCACTACAGGGCGGTGGGGCTGGGTGGGGCTGCTCCCACCTGCTCCCGCACTCTCCGGCCTCTGCATCCCGGACCCAGACTGGGCTCTTGGACGATGGGAATTAACCAAGATGGGGTTTTTAAGACTTACGATTTCAAACATAAATTGATGACAGAATTTAAAAAAAAAAATTGGGCACAGACCACCCAGCTCTGCAGAATTTGAGGCCTTGTTCGCTTCAGATTTTTCTTTTCTTTTTTTTTTTTTTAAGAAGTCAAGCCTAACAGATAAAGTTGAATCCCCCCATGTACCCCTCTGCATCTGTATGACCCACTCCTTGTCCCACAAGGAACCTCTCACTTAAATTTGGTATTCATCCTTGCCCTCTGTGTTCTAACTTTTTGTTTCGAGATTCATGCTAGATTCACAGGCGACAAGAAATAATACAGAGAGGTGTCATATGCCCTTCATCCTGTTTCCCCGAGTGCTCACTTTCTGAGCAACTAGACCAGGAGAACACAACCAAGGTGCTGACGACGATAGGACTGGCCCGGCGGGATTCCGATCTCGCCACTTTTAAAGCACTTCTGTGTATGTCTAGGTCTGAACAACGGCACCACGTGTAGATTCCTGTGACAACCATCATGAAGGTACACAACTGTTCATCACAACACTCCCCTGTGCCACTGTGTGTGTGTGTGTTTTTTTTTTTTTTTGCGATAACCATTGTAAAAAATTTACAATGTGGATATAAATTTTAATGAAATTTAAATTGTACTGCCTATGGTTTGTTTTCCTAATTGACTATAATTGATTTTTATTGGAGTATAGTTGCTTAGCAATGCTGGACAGCAAAGTGAATCAGCTATATGTATACGTGCTTTTATTGTTGTTTAGTGGCTAAGTCCTGTCTGACCCCTTGTGAACTCAGGCGCTGTATGTAGCCCGCCAGGCTCCTCTGTCCATGGGATTTCCCAGCAAGAATACTGGAGTGGGTTGCCATTTCCTTCTCCAGGGGACTTTCCGTATACAGACCTTCCCTCTCTTTGGAACTTCCTTCCCAGAGCAGGGCACCCTGTGCGACGCAGCAGGTTCTCGCCAGGTACCTGCTGTGTGCGCAGATCGGCAGCGTGGATATGCCAGTCCCAGTCCCGATTCTCCCCACTCCCCGCCTCCTTGGTGTCCATATATTCGTTTTCTATGTCTGTGTCTCTGTTTCTGCTTTGCAAGTAAGATCGTCTACACCATTTTCCCAGATTCCACATATATGCATTAAGATATATTTTCTGACTCACTTCCCATGCTGCCCTTTCATGCCTGCAGTCATCCCTCTCCCTTCCCCCTCCCTACCCCCCGGGCAACTCCTGATCTGTGCTCTAGCTCCATAACTCTGCCACATTGTGCAAGTTATATAGATGGAATTGTGCAGTATGTAACCTTCAGAGGTTGGCTTCTTTTCACTCAGCACAGTCCCCTGGTTATCCAGAAAAGTTGTTGCATGCCTCAACAGTGTGTTCCTTTTCATGGCTGGGTGGTATTCTATGCTCTGAATGAAACGTCCTTTGTGACTTCAACTGAGGTGGAAGCCAGTGCAACTGCTAATTTTGTGTCACAGTGGCCAACCATTGGCAATTTCATGCAGTTTAATTTACGGTATATATGTGCAGTGCTGGTTTACATGTTGCAAAGGGCAGGTAAGGAGGCTGTACACATTCTTCTGTAACTTGCTTCACTCTGAGAAACAGTCAGCTTTTGAGTTATCCCCATTTAGGGCACTGGTTTGCTCTTTTTTAAACTTTGGAATATAATTGTTCTACACTGTTGTGTTAGTTTCTGCCATACAGAATCAGCTGAATCAGCTGAACTGAATCAGCTATACGCATGCATATATCCCCTCTCTCTTGAACTTCCCTCCCACCCCCACCCCCATCCCTGTCTCTTATACACATCTAGATGTGTATAAGAGACAGCGCCACAGCCCCTCGGAGCCTCCCCGAGTCCTTGGGGGCCAGAGGCTGTGGCTGTAGGAGGTGAGTCCCTCTACCCCTGGTCTGAGAGTTTTCTGAGCCCTGGGCGATGAGAAAGTTCCTAATGTGGCCAGGGCCTGAACAGAGTGTTGAGGGACACAGCTGGAACCCAGGCAGGCAGAAACCCTAATCCTTGCAGGGACATTAATGAGATGAATGTTTAACAAGGCAAGAGGTGACAGGTGCCTGGTGACGGCTCCGAAGCGTAGGGCCTCCTGAAGAGGCTGAACTGAGATTTAATGGAGGTGAGGATGAAGCCATGTGGACTCCAGGAATGGAATTATCAGCAGAGGAATGTGCAAAGGCCCTGGGGTAGAAGTGGGCTAGGCCCTTTGAAGAACAACGAGCAAGGAGGCCAGTGTGACTGAAACAGAATAATGACAGGGAGAAGGAGGGAGCGGAGGGGGAGACGTCGACAGGGAGATGGGACCAGATGGGGCCCAGTGATCCCAGAGAGAAACGTGAGTTTTACCCCTAACAAGGNCCACCCCTCTTGGTCATCGTGGAGCACCGAGTTGAGCTCCCCATGCTACACAACAGTGTCTCACTAGCTATTTATACTACATATAGCAGTGGAGATATGTGGATGTATCTAGAGCCTGCCATACAGAGTGAAGTGAAGCCAGAAAGAGAGAAACAAGTATCGTATATTAACGCATGTATGTGGAATCTAGAAGAATGGTACCAATGAAGTTATTTGCAGGGCAGGAACCGAGACGCAGACGTCGAGAAGGGACATGTAGACACAGCGGGGGAAGAGGAGGGTCGGATGAACTGGGGGGGTTGTTCCTTTCTAACTGGGCTGCATGGACACCACAGCCTCTGCCCTACCCTCAGTGACACCACCGACCGCATCTCCCCAGCACCTCTCAGTGACACCACCGACCGCATCTCCCCAGCACCTCTCAGTGACACCACCGACCGCATCTCCCCAGCACCTCTCAGTGACACCACCGACCGCATCTCCCCAGCACCTCTCAGTGACACCACCGACCGCATCTCCCCAGCACCTCTCAGTGACACCACCGACCGCATCTCCCCAGCACCTCTCAGTGACACCACCGACCGCATCTCCCCAGCACCTCTCAGTGACACCACCGACCGCATCTCCCCAGCACCTCTCAGTGACACCACCGACCGCATCTCCCCAGCACCTCTCAGTGACACCACCGACCGCATCTCCCCAGCACCTCTCAGTGACACCACCGACCGCATCTCCCCAGCACCTCTCAGTGACACCACCGACCGCATCTCCCCAGCACCTCTCAGTGACACCACCGACCGCATCTCCCCAGCACCTCTCAGTGACACCACCGACCGCATCTCCCCAGCACCTCTCAGTGACACCACCGACCGCATCTCCCCAGCACCTCTCAGTGACACCACCGACCGCATCTCCCCAGCACCTCTCAGTGACACCACCGACCGCATCTCCCCAGCACCTCTCAGTGACACCACCGACCGCATCTCCCCAGCACCTCTCAGTGACACCACCGACCGCATCTCCCCAGCACCTCTCAGTGACACCACCGACCGCATCTCCCCAGCACCTCTCAGTGACACCACCGACCGCATCTCCCCAGCACCTCTCAGTGACACCACCGACCGCATCTCCCCAGCACCTCTCAGTGACACCACCGACCGCATCTCCCCAGCACCTCTCAGTGACACCACCGACCGCATCTCCCCAGCACCTCTCAGTGACACCACCGACCGCATCTCCCCAGCACCTCTCAGTGACACCACCGACCGCATCTCCCCAGCACCTCTCAGTGACACCACCGACCGCATCTCCCCAGCACCTCTCAGTGACACCACCGACCGCATCTCCCCAGCACCTCTCAGTGACACCACCGACCGCATCTCCCCAGCACCTCTCAGTGACACCACCGACCGCATCTCCCCAGCACCTCTCAGTGACACCACCGACCGCATCTCCCCAGCACCTCTCAGTGACACCACCGACCGCATCTCCCCAGCACCTCTCAGTGACACCACCGACCGCATCTCCCCAGCACCTCTCAGTGACACCACCGACCGCATCTCCCCAGCACCTCTCAGTGACACCACCGACCGCATCTCCCCAGCACCTCTCAGTGACACCACCGACCGCATCTCCCCAGCACCTCTCAGTGACACCACCGACCGCATCTCCCCAGCACCTCTCAGTGACACCACCGACCGCATCTCCCCAGCACCTCTCAGTGACACCACCGACCGCATCTCCCCAGCACCTCTCAGTGACACCACCGACCGCATCTCCCCAGCACCTCTCAGTGACACCACCGACCGCATCTCCCCAGCACCTCTCAGTGACACCACCGACCGCATCTCCCCAGCACCTCTCAGTGACACCACCGACCGCATCTCCCCAGCACCTCTCAGAGACACCACCGACCGCATCTCCCCAGCACCTCTCAGTGACACCACCGACCGCATCTCCCCAGCACCTCTCAGTGACACCACCGACCGCATCTCCCCAGCACCTCTCAGTGACACCACCGACCGCATCTCCCCAGCACCTCTCAGTGACACCACCGACCGCATCTCCCCAGCACCTCTCAGTGACACCACCGACCGCATCTCCCCAGCACCTCTCAGTGACACCACCGACCGCATCTCCCCAGCACCTCTCAGTGACACCACCGACCGCATCTCCCCAGCACCTCTCAGTGACACCACCGACCGCATCTCCCCAGCACCTCTCAGTGACACCACCGACCGCATCTCCCCAGCACCTCTCAGTGACACCACCGACCGCATCTCCCCAGCACCTCTCAGTGACACCACCGACCGCATCTCCCCAGCACCTCTCAGTGACACCACCGACCGCATCTCCCCAGCACCTCTCAGTGACACCACCGACCGCATCTCCCCAGCACCTCTCAGTGACACCACCGACCGCATCTCCCCAGCACCTCTCAGTGACACCACCGACCGCATCTCCCCAGCACCTCTCAGTGACACCACCGACCGCATCTCCCCAGCACCTCTCAGTGACACCACCGACCGCATCTCCCCAGCACCTCTCAGTGACACCACCGACCGCATCTCCCCAGCACCTCTCAGTGACACCACCGACCGCATCTCCCCAGCACCTCTCAGTGACACCACCGACCGCATCTCCCCAGCACCTCTCAGTGACACCACCGACCGCATCTCCCCAGCACCTCTCAGTGACACCACCGACCGCATCTCCCCAGCACCTCTCAGTGACACCACCGACCGCATCTCCCCAGCACCTCTCAGTGACACCACCGACCGCATCTCCCCAGCACCTCTCAGTGACACCACCGACCGCATCTCCCCAGCACCTCTCAGTGACACCACCGACCGCATCTCCCCAGCACCTCTCAGTGACACCACCGACCGCATCTCCCCAGCACCTCTCAGTGACACCACCGACCGCATCTCCCCAGCACCTCTCAGTGACACCACCGACCGCATCTCCCCAGCACCTCTCAGTGACACCACCGACCGCATCTCCCCAGCACCTCTCAGTGACACCACCGACCGCATCTCCCCAGCACCTCTCAGTGACACCACCGACCGCATCTCCCCAGCACCTCTCAGTGACACCACCGACCGCATCTCCCCAGCACCTCTCAGTGACACCACCGACCGCATCTCCCCAGCACCTCTCAGTGACACCACCGACCGCATCTCCCCAGCACCTCTCAGTGACACCACCGACCGCATCTCCCCAGCACCTCTCAGTGACACCACCGACCGCATCTCCCCAGCACCTCTCAGTGACACCACCGACCGCATCTCCCCAGCACCTCTCAGTGACACCACCGACCGCATCTCCCCAGCACCTCTCAGTGACACCACCGACCGCATCTCCCCAGCACCTCTCAGTGACACCACCGACCGCATCTCCCCAGCACCTCTCAGTGACACCACCGACCGCATCTCCCCAGCACCTCTCAGTGACACCACCGACCGCATCTCCCCAGCACCTCTCAGTGACACCACCGACCGCATCTCCCCAGCACCTCTCAGTGACACCACCGACCGCATCTCCCCAGCACCTCTCAGTGACACCACCGACCGCATCTCCCCAGCACCTCTCAGTGACACCACCGACCGCATCTCCCCAGCACCTCTCAGTGACACCACCGACCGCATCTCCCCAGCACCTCTCAGTGACACCACCGACCGCATCTCCCCAGCACCTCTCAGTGACACCACCGACCGCATCTCCCCAGCACCTCTCAGTGACACCACCGACCGCATCTCCCCAGCACCTCTCAGTGACACCACCGACCGCATCTCCCCAGCACCTCTCAGTGACACCACCGACCGCATCTCCCCAGCACCTCTCAGTGACACCACCGACCGCATCTCCCCAGCACCTCTCAGTGACACCACCGACCGCATCTCCCCAGCACCTCTCAGTGACACCACCGACCGCATCTCCCCAGCACCTCTCAGTGACACCACCGACCGCATCTCCCCAGCACCTCTCAGTGACACCACCGACCGCATCTCCCCAGCACCTCTCAGTGACACCACCGACCGCATCTCCCCAGCACCTCTCAGTGACACCACCGACCGCATCTCCCCAGCACCTCTCAGTGACACCACCGACCGCATCTCCCCAGCACCTCTCAGTGACACCACCGACCGCATCTCCCCAGCACCTCTCAGTGACACCACCGACCGCATCTCCCCAGCACCTCTCAGTGACACCACCGACCGCATCTCCCCAGCACCTCTCAGTGACACCACCGACCGCATCTCCCCAGCACCTCTCAGTGACACCACCGACCGCATCTCCCCAGCACCTCTCAGTGACACCACCGACCGCATCTCCCCAGCACCTCTCAGTGACACCACCGACCGCATCTCCCCAGCACCTCTCAGTGACACCACCGACCGCATCTCCCCAGCACCTCTCAGTGACACCACCGACCGCATCTCCCCAGCACCTCTCAGTGACACCACCGACCGCATCTCCCCAGCACCTCTCAGTGACACCACCGACCGCATCTCCCCAGCACCTCTCAGTGACACCACCGACCGCATCTCCCCAGCACCTCTCAGTGACACCACCGACCGCATCTCCCCAGCACCTCTCAGTGACACCACCGACCGCATCTCCCCAGCACCTCTCAGTGACACCACCGACCGCATCTCCCCAGCACCTCTCAGTGACACCACCGACCGCATCTCCCCAGCACCTCTCAGTGACACCACCGACCGCATCTCCCCAGCACCTCTCAGTGACACCACCGACCGCATCTCCCCAGCACCTCTCAGTGACACCACCGACCGCATCTCCCCAGCACCTCTCAGTGACACCACCGACCGCATCTCCCCAGCACCTCTCAGTGACACCACCGACCGCATCTCCCCAGCACCTCTCAGTGACACCACCGACCGCATCTCCCCAGCACCTCTCAGTGACACCACCGACCGCATCTCCCCAGCACCTCTCAGTGACACCACCGACCGCATCTCCCCAGCACCTCTCAGTGACACCACCGACCGCATCTCCCCAGCACCTCTCAGTGACACCACCGACCGCATCTCCCCAGCACCTCTCAGTGACACCACCGACCGCATCTCCCCAGCACCTCTCAGTGACACCACCGACCGCATCTCCCCAGCACCTCTCAGTGACACCACCGACCGCATCTCCCCAGCACCTCTCAGTGACACCACCGACCGCATCTCCCCAGCACCTCTCAGTGACACCACCGACCGCATCTCCCCAGCACCTCTCAGTGACACCACCGACCGCATCTCCCCAGCACCTCTCAGTGACACCACCGACCGCATCTCCCCAGCACCTCTCAGTGACACCACCGACCGCATCTCCCCAGCACCTCTCAGTGACACCACCGACCGCATCTCCCCAGCACCTCTCAGTGACACCACCGACCGCATCTCCCCAGCACCTCTCAGTGACACCACCGACCGCATCTCCCCAGCACCTCTCAGTGACACCACCGACCGCATCTCCCCAGCACCTCTCAGTGACACCACCGACCGCATCTCCCCAGCACCTCTCAGTGACACCACCGACCGCATCTCCCCAGCACCTCTCAGTGACACCACCGACCGCATCTCCCCAGCACCTCTCAGTGACACCACCGACCGCATCTCCCCAGCACCTCTCAGTGACACCACCGACCGCATCTCCCCAGCACCTCTCAGTGACACCACCGACCGCATCTCCCCAGCACCTCTCAGTGACACCACCGACCGCATCTCCCCAGCACCTCTCAGTGACACCACCGACCGCATCTCCCCAGCACCTCTCAGTGACACCACCGACCGCATCTCCCCAGCACCTCTCAGTGACACCACCGACCGCATCTCCCCAGCACCTCTCAGTGACACCACCGACCGCATCTCCCCAGCACCTCTCAGTGACACCACCGACCGCATCTCCCCAGCACCTCTCAGTGACACCACCGACCGCATCTCCCCAGCACCTCTCAGTGACACCACCGACCGCATCTCCCCAGCACCTCTCAGTGACACCACCGACCGCATCTCCCCAGCACCTCTCAGTGACACCACCGACCGCATCTCCCCAGCACCTCTCAGTGACACCACCGACCGCATCTCCCCAGCACCTCTCAGTGACACCACCGACCGCATCTCCCCAGCACCTCTCAGTGACACCACCGACCGCATCTCCCCAGCACCTCTCAGTGACACCACCGACCGCATCTCCCCAGCACCTCTCAGTGACACCACCGACCGCATCTCCCCAGCACCTCTCAGTGACACCACCGACCGCATCTCCCCAGCACCTCTCAGTGACACCACCGACCGCATCTCCCCAGCACCTCTCAGTGACACCACCGACCGCATCTCCCCAGCACCTCTCAGTGACACCACCGACCGCATCTCCCCAGCACCTCTCAGTGACACCACCGACCGCATCTCCCCAGCACCTCTCAGTGACACCACCGACCGCATCTCCCCAGCACCTCTCAGTGACACCACCGACCGCATCTCCCCAGCACCTCTCAGTGACACCACCGACCGCATCTCCCCAGCACCTCTCAGTGACACCACCGACCGCATCTCCCCAGCACCTCTCAGTGACACCACCGACCGCATCTCCCCAGCACCTCTCAGTGACACCACCGACCGCATCTCCCCAGCACCTCTCAGTGACACCACCGACCGCATCTCCCCAGCACCTCTCAGTGACACCACCGACCGCATCTCCCCAGCACCTCTCAGTGACACCACCGACCGCATCTCCCCAGCACCTCTCAGTGACACCACCGACCGCATCTCCCCAGCACCTCTCAGTGACACCACCGACCGCATCTCCCCAGCACCTCTCAGTGACACCACCGACCGCATCTCCCCAGCACCTCTCATTTCCTCGCGTGGCTGCCGGGACACAGGCTATTGTTTCTCCACCCTGCCCCTTCAGCCCTGCCGTTCCTGCCTCCTTTCCCTGCCAGGCAAACTCCCCTCGCCCTTTAAGGACCAGCACAGGCATGTCCTTGTCTTTGATGACTTTGTCACCCCCGAGTGGGAGCTGTATTCTCCCATCCCCTGCCCGGGTTCTCAGGGCCAGCACAGAGCCCGGCACACAGTAGGTATTTACTCATTGTTTGCAAGATGGCTCAATGCAGACCAGCCTTGGGGGCGGGGGCTGAGAGGCACAGGTGGCCAGGTAGGCACGAGAAGCTCCGTGTGAGCGCTGACGCTAGCATTAGCAGCTGGCTGTGGGAAGTTCACGTGGCAGGTGGGCTCACCTCCCACAGCTGGCCCCCACCACCCCCGCCACACAGGCAGACCACTTGTATAAGATCAGCGTGCAGCGACCCAGGTGGAGGTGGCTTTGGGAGCGGTGAGAGCCACCATGGACACACGCAGATCCCAGAGAGACACTGAAGAGGAACAGTGTCTGTGAACATTCTGTGTCCCCCTCCCACCCCATGGGTGGGTCTCTGTGGGTCTCAGACCAGCCTTGCACAGGAGCCCTCCAAACCCTCACTCTCAGTCTCCTTGGTGTTGTTCATATGAGCAGCCCAGGTAAGAGGAAGGCAGACCCCAGAGGATGCTGGCATGGATGGGCTGGTAGTGTGGGGGGAAGGATGGCAACAGGACCTTTCCCTGGCCGGCCCCTTCTGCCCCACAGTCAGGGCTCAGGCCCCAGGAGCAGACCTGAGACGTGGCAGATCACAGGCCATGTGATAGCCATACATAGCCGTGGACCTTAAGTCGTCATCCTCAGGGTCCCCATGTGTAACATGGAAAGGCTGGAGCAAATGATTTCCAGCTGAGAAAAAAAATCAACCCACTCCTTCAAGTGCATCGTGGGCCATGGTGAAGGGTGGTAGAACAAGGCAGAGCTGCAGGTTCCTCCGAGGGTTCTGGGGGCCGTGGGTCCAGCCTGAGAATACCCTCCCTGCTCCATGCCACGTCCCACTAGGTCCCAGCACTGCGGGCCTCGGAAGGCTCCCCACTCCCACACCATGTGGATGTGACTTGAAAGCAGAAGAATCTGACAGCTCCCTCTTTCTGATGTTTGGGAAAAGAGACATTAAGCACCCTCTTAGTCTCTGCAGCATGCGGTTATGTGTGCTTTGAAAATTTACATATTTATTTACTTCTTTTTTTTTTTTTTTACAATTTTATAATTAACCTTCTGGTGATTTCCAGAGTTTTATGTGTCTTCCACAACGGTTCCCCCCACCCCCTGCTTATGAAAGAAGATGATGACATGGAGGACTGAAATAAAAATGGCTAATTACTTATTTGCCCAAGAGAGCTGAGCAGTTATGCCTGCAAACACACAGCATTTTATTACCCTCTGTGAAATATTTTAATTTTCCCCTAAAAGGATTTCAAACAATCCATGGCTGCAAAAGGCAGGGCTGGCTCCTCCGTAATTCAATTTGTTCCTGTGAACTTGAGCTCTGAAATCGCCTACATGTATTATTAAGAGGCAGGGACTCGCCCCTTTTTTCTTTTGGCTTTTTTTTTTTTTTTTTAAATCTCAACAAACCCACAGGTTTTGTTATTACTGTAGACTTCCCAAGAGTCTTTGCTCTCCAGGGCTCTAAGTCTGTAAGAGAGTTAAGGCATTGGTTTTGAGGGGCAGCGGGCAGGCCTAGGGGGAAGTCAAGGACCTCCTGCAAAGACTGGTCAAAGGCCTGGAGCTGCCTCCAGTTCCTGTTATTCCCAACGCAGTGCTGTTTACTGCACATGTCCCTGTATGAGTTCTAAGCCCCTTGGGAGTACTGGGTGCAGCTAGCTTTGGGTGAGCTGGGTGAGCATAATTTTGAGAGGGCAATTCATGCTCCTGTTTCGGGATGCTTGGGAGTGACTGGAGCTCAGACACAAGGAGTGATGAGCCGAAGAGCAGCAAGTCATAAATAACGTCTGAAAAAATGAGATTTAAAAACATATAGCGAGCAGGTGCCACCTCATCCCAGTGAGGACGCCGTTATCCCAAACAAAATAGGAAACAAGCGTCAGCAAGGATGCGGAGAAACCTTGGTGGGAATGCAGAATGGTGCAGCTACTGTGGAACCAGCATGGAGGTTCCTCAAAAATTACACATGGAATTACCATACGATCCAGCAGTTTTACTTCTGCGTATATTACCTAAAAGAACTGAAAGCAGAGACTCGAGAAGACATTTGTATCCCCACGTCCACTGCAGCATTGTTCACAGTAGCCAAAACGATGGAGGCCACCCAACTGTCTGTCAATAGGTGAGTCAATAAGGAAGAGGTGATCTACACATACAGTGGAATGGTATTCAGCCGTAATAACGAAGGAAACTCCGACACATGTTCCAGCATGGATGAACCTTGAGCACATTACGCCAAGTGAACTAGGCCAGACACAAAAGGACAGAGGCTGTGGGATGCCACTTGCTCGAGGCCCCCAGAGCAGCCACATTCATCCAGACGGAACGCAGCAGGGCGGGTGCCAGCAGCGGGGGGAGGGGAAAGGGAGAGTTTACAGGGAACAGAGTTGCAGTTGGGGAAGAGGGTAAGTTCTGGATGTGGGTGGTGGGGACGGTTGTACAATGTGACTGGACTTAATGACCCTGATGTGTACACCGAAATGGTTAAGGTGATCAATTTTACGTTATGTGTCTTTTACTGAAATATTAAAATACCCTCGACACCCCCTCTCTGTCCCTCAAAACCCAACAGACACAGCACGGTAAACTGCAGCCACGGCCACAAGATGACACTCGTGAAAGCGCGTTAGAAAATGACCTTTCACTCTGGTGGTCTCTGGCAGTGGCGCCCACCCTTCTCACCCCTTGAGGATGGGCACTGGCAGAGGAGCCCCCCCGAGGCCTGGATGGACCACCGGGAGCCTCGGCAGCTGCGGCAAGGACTGTGTGCCGGATGCCAACTCCGCTTGCCCTTTGCTAAACTCTTCACTAAGCATGCATCTCCAGTTACATCTTCATGGCTTCCCAGGGGGCAGACTGTTATTATTCTCAGGTGCGTGGGGAGGCCTGGAGAGACTGGGTCTCACAGCTCACGAGTGGCTGAGATAGTAGGATCTGACCCTGGCTGGTCTCAGCTCTGTGTCCACACAGAATGCTTTCCCAGCAGCCCTGCCTGTCTCCCCTAGCATTTCAGAAGTTTGGTTAACGAGGAAACTGGTGGGTGACTGGTTTAGAGCCCATGGTGGGGGCGGTGGGGAGGGCTGTCTTGCTTATCTCTGCTTCCCACTGTGGGTAACCAATGAATATGTGTTGAATGAATAAATGAATAATTTGGTGTTTGTGGGTGTGGAGTGCTGCCAACGGGAGGCCAGATGGGATGGGATTTCGTCAGAATGTTGGCCTCCAGAATTGTTATCTGAGGCTCTGCCTTCCTGGGAGCTTCTCAGGGAGCTTCTCAGGAGCTTGGCCTTGAGGGGCAGGAGGGCAGAGCCAGGACCTTCACGAAGGCTACAAAGGCCCAGGTCAGCGTGCGTGTCCTGGATGACAGCTGGACAGGCTGAGCTGCCCTGGGGAGACACACCCGTGAGAGCAGACTCCCCAGGGACCTTCTTGAGCTCACCACTGCACCGTGTGTATGTGTGTGCGAGTGTGTGTGTGTGCATGGGTGTGGTTCGTGTGTGTGCACATGCACGTGTGTGCTGTGTGTACGTGCTGTGTGTGCGCTGTGTGTAGTGCAGTATATGTGCGTGTGGGGGTGTGTGTGTGTGCAGGCACCTGTGTGGGTATGGTGTATGTGCTATGTGGTGTGTGTGTGTGCACACGTACAGTGAGAAGGAGGATACATGGATTAACAGTTCTGTTAAAAATTAGACTCCCCCATTCAGGGTTACTTGTTTTAAATTGTTCTCCTAGGGACAGTGTTTTCAAAAAGAACAAAACCAAAACCAACGAACAGAACCAGAACAGCTGTTGAATTCAACACAAAGGCACCTTCACTTCACAGACCAGGACCAAGGGCAATCCCACCTCCCCGTCTGAATGCCCTGCTAAGTCACTCCCAGGGTCTTCTGCACCTTCTGGAACCACTGTCCTGGCCAGAGTCCCTCACAGATCTGGCTTGACTCAGGGGGTTGGAGGCTCCCTGGAACATTCATTTGCACCCTGGGTTTGGAGCTGGATCTGAGTTCAAGGGCTGACTCTCTGCTTTCCAGAGTTAGCGTCCCATCTCACCCTCCTCCCAGGAGCTTTAGTTCTAAGATTCATGAGAAATGCAATCGAGCAGATCCTTCCTGCCTTTTAGGTTTTACTGGGGCTCTTGGGGGTTATGGAGGCACCTCAGTTTGGTAATGGGGTAGCACCTGTAATTTCTAATTAGGTGAGTGCATGTTCAGTCTTGTCTGATTCTTGCGACCCCTATACACTATAGCCTGCCAGGCTCCTCTGTCCGTGGGATTCTCCAGTCAAGGATACTGGAGTGGGTAGCCATGCCCTTCTCCAGGGCATCTTCCCAAACCAGGTATCAAACCTGGGTCTTCTGCATTGGCAGGCGGATTCTCTACCACTGCGCCACCTAGGAAGCCTCTACGAGGTGAAGTTTGCTTTATTTACTCAGGAAAATCACCCTGCCAGGAAGATCCTTGCTGCTCCTTCCCTGAAGTGAAAACCAGTTCAGGGACTCCAAGGAGACTTGTTCCTCTCTCAGTAGTTTATGTCACCAGAATATACGCCATAAACTTCCAACAGTTTGACTCCACAAGTGCCCATCTTCCTTTTAGTAATTCAAATGCTCACTGTAATGTCAACCTACTTTAAGAGAGGTCTCATAAAATAAGAAAATTGAAGTCCGCTTGGGTGGCTTCAGAGCACAGAATAAACGTGGGTGGAAGAGGAGAACGTTCCTCCAAAAGAAAGCACGGTGCTTCCAAAGTCTGAGGAAGGAGCTGTTTCCATCTGAGAGCTCAGCTGCGGCTCTGGGAAGCAGCAGGGTGGCAGGAAGAAGCAGCCAGTAGAAGCCTCGGCACTCAGGGAGTTAGAGGCGACAAAGAATCTGAGGGGGTGCCAGGACTTCTGAGGCAGGGAAGCCATTTCTGACTAAAAGATGATTCATGTCGCTTGCCTCAGAGGGCAAGTTTAGTTGCCAGTGAATAGAAACAGAAGTGGAAAGAAGAGAATTCCGGCGTCCTCAGAAGGGATGGGGCGTGTGGTTGAGGCTGGCCCCCTGAGAGGGACCTCCTGGTCCCGTTTCCTGGTCTCCCCCAGCAGCCTCTGCTCTCACACCGTCCTCCACCAGTGCCTGGGTGATTCTGAGCATTGTGAGGAGAAAGGCCACTAAGGGCGTAACTGCTGCCGCCCCGACTCGCCCTCAGCCTTCCCAGCCTCACCTCATCATTCCAGACCCGGGAAACGCCCAGGCCACAGACTGTCTCATCTCTAAAAGGTCTCTGGGCCTTGGCAAGGCTGTGTGGCCCTGCCCAGAGCTCCTCCTCACCCGCCTGGTCAACTCCGCCACGATTCTCTGGGCTCAACTCTGTCACCTGGTGTCAGGAGCAACCTGGGTCAGGACACCTGCTGTTTCTGCAGCTCTGTCATCTCAGCTGCAAGATGCAAATGGTCATACTTGCCTTGGTTACCTGGAAGGGATGTGCAGGGTCAAGCTAGACAGCGGCCAGAAGAGCAGGCTGTGGAGGCTAAGGCTCAGAAAGAATAAAGGAGGTGATAAGAGCAATAACTGGCATGGATGGAGTAGTTGCTACATGTCAAGCGGTACACTGGGAGCCACCCATGCCTCCTCTTGTCTGATCTCACAGCAGCCCTGGAACTTCTCACAGCAGCCCTGGGAACTGCCTCAAGGCATGTACACGGCCAGAGGAGCTGGACATGGGGCAGTGGGGGTGGTGAGCTGTGCAGGCTCTGGCCTGGACAGACGTGGGTTTGAAACCCAGCCCAGCCTCTCATCTTCTCTGGGACCCTGTTCTTTTCTCTGGACACGCTCTTTAACTCCTCCCAGCTTCGTCGTCCTTATCTACGAGTTGGAGATGTGACATTGCCTACTTCATGGGGACTTCATACAAGCCAACATGGGTTAAGCACTCAGCACTCTGTCTGGCTAAGTGAATACTAGCGATTATGATTAACTGGACACTCATTTAACAGATTGGAAAGCAAAGGCTTAGAGAGGTTAGGTATCTTGTTCAGGGTCACATGGGTGGTAAGTGCTGGAGCTGAAATTTGAACCTTGGTCTGTTGGACTTCAGAGCCAAAGCTCCTAACCTTTGCTTACCGGATTGGGAGTCAGGACATATGGATTCTAACTCCGCAAACCCACAGGGTGACTTGGCCCAAGTCCTTTCCCATTTCTAGGCCTCAGAGTAAAGTGAGGGGGCTCCACCAGGTGGTCCCTAAGATCTGTGAATCCATGCAGATTACGCCTACACAAACTACCCTTGCAAATACGCATCTAGTTTTTGATTTTTTAAAAAATCTTTTAGAATAACAGCCATTAGTTAATTTGGAAGTCTCTGGATCAAGGGAGAGTAGAGAGTTGAGGGCACTTTCAGAAAAGATTTCCTTGGCATGCTGGAGGTACCAAGAGACCCTGGGTGTTAGCCTTAGACTGGGGCCAGGGCCAACTCGTACTTCTTGCTGCCACAAGAATAGGAAAGTAGAACATGGAGGTAGCCCTATCCTGACCCTCTTATCAATTCAGACTCGTCCATTCACCACCCACACATTCATCCATTTGCCTACTCATCCATTTAATCGCCTATCAACCATCCTTCCATCCATCTTCCATCTGTCCGTCCATCCCTCTCCCTAGCTAGTCCCGATCTCACTGATTACATGTCCACATATCTATTCACCAGTCAATTCACGTACCTCACCCACCCAACTAGCACTTCCCAAGAGCCTGTGCTGGAGGGAGTGGAGATAACTCAGCTGTGTCTCAGAGCACACAGCCTGCAATCAGACCACATGAAGACACAGAGGAATCAGCACCCTCCTACAGGGGGTAACAGCCTTGGCCAGGATGTTTCCCAGGCCAGGCTCATTTCCTGGTCAAAGCTGGTGGATATTGTGGGGACACTGTGTGCCTTTCCTGTCCATCTCCTCTTAGATGGCAAAGATGCCCCACACCTAGATTTCCCAGCCTGGTCTGGAGGGTGGGTGGACTTCCACTTTGGACCTAGCAGCCCATGATGCTTCTCAAAATTCCTCTAGGACTACGAGGGCAGGTCCTGGGAGCCAGGACCTGGGACTACAGGGGCAGGTCCTCTCCATATGGCTGGCAGTCCTGACTGTGAATCCGACCCTCTGGGCTCCAGGCCTGCCTTCCTGAGACCAACCAGTACTAAAGATGCTGCATGACTGGTTTCCAGGACCAAGAGCCTAACCTGGGCACCCTACTCAACAGCTGGTTTTAGGGTATTTGTAAGTTGGCTTTGCACCAACTTTGAGCAAAACCCTTTCCTCTGTAACCTCGATGTCTCTGCTGTCTGTTCACTTACTGATTAGCCTCTGCATGGCTACAAATGGGTGATTCTACTGCTAACAACAACAAAAAATGCTAATCACCCTGAGTGCTGAATATGTGCTAAGCACTTTCCACTTAGTAACTCATTTCATCCTCACAACAATCCTATCATTTCCCCTAGGAAACTGAGGCACAGAGAGGCTTAGTAACTTGTCCACAGTCACACAGCTAGTGAGGGATTTGAACCCAGGCCGTCTGCTCCAGGGTGTGGGCTTTAACCACCATTCAGTCATGCCGGGCGCCTCTGCTGTCCCTTCCACACTGATGGCTGTCAGCTCACAGAAAGGAGAACCGCCAGGGTTCTTTCAAAGGAGCTCCAGAAAGAGAGGCGCAAGGGTCCCAGGATACCAGGCTTCAAGGCACAGAAGTGCACACTGGTTCTTGAGAGGTGAGAGACTTGGTCTATTTACAAGCCAAGAATCTCAGTTCCCAGGTCCCTGAGCTCGCTCCAGTCTTGGCAGTTACTACCCCTTTCCCCCAGGGGGACTTGAGGACCGACCCCTGTTCTTGAAGCCACTGGACACCGTCTAGTTAACCACATCAGGAAGTGAACTGTGGCTCTGCCACCGGCACTGTGAAACACTGCCTAATAGAGCCTCCTTGCTGCAGAGATGTTCCGTGGCCCCTCCTGGCAGATCCCAGAACTCCTTTTTTAACTGTAATTGCATAACATACATCTTCATCCAAGCCCATCTTGCAGGGCTCTGCCCACACAGCCGCCCCCACCACCCGAAGCCTGCTCTGGGAATTGCCCCATTCCCTTCTCTGCAACATCTTCAGGACGAGATCATTAACGGCATCTTGGTTATTTTAGGAAGGCCTGAGGAACAGAATAAAGCCTTGCCCCACCTCCCTTGATTCCCAGATCGATTCCCAGATCGGGGCTGGGAGGTGGGGGGAGGGGTGGAAGGAGACAAAAAACGCCGTCATCTCTGGCATCCCCTCCCCTCCCCCCGCCCCCGCCCCCAGCATTCTCTATCACCCATCTGCACGCTTTCTCCCGACCTACTTTCTCCTCCTGTCAGGGCTGCCTCCCCAGCCCTCCTGCAGCTCTGGGCTGATGGGGCAGCTGCTCGGCCACAGTGGATGGGACAGTTCTTGCAGTTCCAGTGTCTGGAGGCAGAATCTGCCTCCCTCCAGCAAACACACCCCCCACCTCACCCTCACCCGACCGCCCCCAGCCCTTAGCTGCTGACTCACGCTCTGGCACTCTGCAACCCAGTCTGATCCCGAAGGTTCAGGCTGGCTCAGGGGCAGAAGGAGGGGTCAGGGCCAGGGCACATTGTCAGGGCAGGCAGAAAATCTCAGCTGTCCTCTCAGACGCTCGCTCTGCAGGAATGTCCTGCATCTGGGAGCCGACAGAGCTCTGGATGGACCGGTCTGTATTTCTCTTCACTCAAATGTTGGTTAATTACAAAACAGCAATCTGTGGTTCTGAACCAAACAGGGATTCTAGCATGATGACTCTAGGTGGCTGAGACAGGAATATGAGCGTTTTTTTTCTTATGAAAACGAGTAATGCCCCTACTAATAACTACAGTGTCGCTGGTGGTAGGCTGTGTAAATGGCCACAGTGAGTCCCCTCTCCGAATCCACGCCCTTTGCAATGTGACTTTGCAGTCCCTCCCATTAGAGATGGGGTCTATTTCCCTGCTCCTTGAATCTGGACAGGCCTCTTGACGTGTGTTGGCCAACAGTACGTGGCAAAATGACGTGAGGTGCCCAGCCGAGCCTGCTGGAGGAGGCGGGACCACACAGAGCAGAGATGAGCCATGCCAGCTGAGGTCATCCCAGATCAGCCTACAGTCCTGCCAAGATCAGCAGAGCCGTGCACGTGACCCAGGGGGCGGATGCACGAGGGAACGCGTCTGCCAGCTGAGCCCGGCCTGAGCTCCCGGCTCACAGAGCTGTGAGCTAAAGACACAGCTTGCTTTTAAGCCACTACATTTTGGAGACATTACATAGCAGAAACTAACTAATAAAAAGAGTTTTTTTTTTTTTGTAGGGAGGGAAATGATAGGATCTAAAAAATACAAGTAACAGTAATCTTCCCCCGCCCCCCACCCCCAGCCATGGGTGGCTCAGATGGTAATGAATCTGCTTGTAATGCAGGAGACCTGGGTTTGATCCCTGGGTCTGGAAGATCCCCTGAAGAAGGCAATGGCTGCCCACGCCAGTATTCCTGCCTGGAGAATCCCATGGCCTGAAGAGCCTGACGGGGTAACCGTCCATGGGACCACAAAGAGTCAGGCACCGCTGAGTGATTGACACTTTCACTTTCGGGGCTTCTCAGACGGTGTTAGTGGCCAAGAACTTGCCTGCCAACGTCGGAGACATAAGAGATGTGGATTTGATCCCTGGGTCGGGAAGATCCCCTGGAGGAGGGCATGGCAACCCACTCCAGCATTTTTGCCTGGAGAATCCCATGGACAGGGGAGCCTGGCAGGCTACAGTCCATAGGGTTGCAAAGAGTCAGACACGACTAAAGTGACTTAGCATGCACACACGCAAGCATCATAGCTGGGTCAAAGAGAAACAACTGCTTACTATCCGACCACCCAAAATACACCAGCAGGATTTAAAATTACGAACCACTCTGCTCCGCCAGCCAGGTGCTCCTGCGTTACCCCCTGGACGCCTCTCCCTCTGGCAGAGGCTGCCCCACTCACCAGGATCTTGGTGGTGTAGGCGCTGTTGATGGAGATGGCGTGAACCAGCAGCTCCATGGTCTTGGCGTTGACGGAGCTGGGGTCGGGGATCTCCTTGTAGTGGACGTCGCCCACGTAGGCCTGCACCACCGTCATGCGATTGGTGGTGAGGGTGCCCGTCTTGTCCGAGCAGATGGCCGTGGCATTGCCCATAGTCTCGCAGGCGTCCAGGTGGCGGACCAGGTTGTTGTCTTTCATCATTTTCTGCAGGAGGGGGCAGGGGAGAGGGGACAGTGAGGACAGGGAGCTGGGGGCTGGGGGTGAGGGCACAGTGTAAACACGCAGTAAATGAGGCACAACCGCCCCTCTGCTTCACTCCTGAGCGAAGGATCTGGGTTTCAAGAGTGTCTGGCCTCTGTGTTCCTTTTTTGTGTACAGCACTTTCTCTTTCTCCTTTTAAGTTACTTGAGCCATTTAAAAGAGTTGATTAGTTCACTTTATTAATTACGGATGTAGTCTGTATTCTTTATGGAAAAGATAGTGAAAAGGATGGTAAATGAAGGCTGGGTCCTCTTTGAGTACTTCAGNAGTGTCTGGCCTCTGTGTTCCTTTTTTGTGTACAGCACTTTCTCTTTCTCCTTTTAAGTTACTTGAGCCATTTAAAAGAGTTGATTAGTTCACTTTATTAATTACGGATGTAGTCTGTATTCTTTATGGAAAAGATAGTGAAAAGGATGGTAAATGAAGGCTGGGTCCTCTTTGAGTACTTCAGATATTTTCCTTTCACATCCTAACAGAAATAAGTTCCTAATTTGATTATGGGTTTTTTCTTTTCCAAAGGTACCATCTTTCACTGGTGCCTGGTTTTCACGGTCACTTTGGTTTCATGAGACGTGAAGAAGTGTAAGTTATATATGTATTGATAGACACAGGAGACTATGCTGAAAAAACAGAAATATTAGTGTCATTGTTTCTGAGTGACATTTATAGGACATTGTTATTGCCTCCTTTGAAAAATCTATAGCTTCCATTTTCCTACAATGACTATATACTATAACTTGCATAATAAAAATCACAAGTTTCTTTTAAATATAGATACACATGAAAAAACAAGTCAGTCATAATTCTACCATCGAGCACTGAAGTATCTTACATAACAAGAGCTTT
>SJYX01022435.1:320531-349781 GCA_006410675.1 Oreotragus oreotragus
CCCCACCCAGGCTCCTCTGTCCATGGGATTCTCCAGGCAAGAATACTGGAATGGGTTGCCATGCCCTTCTCCAGGGGATCTTCCCAACCCAGGAATCAAACCTGCATCCCTTACGTCTCCCGCACTAGCAGGCAGGTTCCTGACCACTAGTGCCACCTGGGAAGCTTGAAACGGTGCTGGTGACGGACTAACATTAGGCTGCCTTGCAGTACCCGGGACCCCTCCCTGTCTGCTTTCTTGGCTCAGAGACCTAGACGCTTGTTGGAGGTCACAATGCACTTTCATGGCAGGGCTAGGATAGGCATAACCCCTGCTCCCAGCTCACTGCCCGTGACGGCCCCCTTAGTGCCAGAGAGCCAGCAGGTGACCAGCACACAATAGCTGCTTAGAAAATATTTGTGGCTTGACCAGTTTTCAGAGTCCGTAATTGATGCTGGGCCCTGGTAACCACCTCGGAAGTAGTTTCTCCAGTTTACTGATGAACAATTAGAGGGAAGGCCAAGTGGGTTCCCCAAAGTCACACAGACACTGAGCAGACACACCTTAGAAAACCCGGGGTCCGAGGAGGGCAGTTGCAGTTCCCCAGATCCTGTGGTCACAATCTCCAGATCCTGTCCCTGCCCCAGTCTGAAGGAGCCCAAGGCTGGCCTCAGCAGGGCCCACCCACACCTCTCCTTCTTCCCCTTCCTCTTCCCTTTCCCCTGATTGCCCCAGAGCATCAGGAGGTGGCTCCGAGTGGCGAGAGAAACCCGCACCTCTACTTTCATGCCCTTGTAGGTACCATGTAGTCATCAGAGTGTAGCTCACACAAGTGGCTCAGGGTATCCGTATCCTCGCTGTGTATTGGAGGCTCAGATCCAGTAAGACCCTCCTGTGTGCCGAGCGCTGCCCGGAGCTTTTACCTTCCTCCCCTGGAGCCTGGCCTCAGTGACTCCCGCTTTGCACACGAGCACACCGCAGCTCAGGGAGGGCAGGGACTTGCCCGGGACCAGAGAGGGGCAGCAGCAGGGTCAGACCCAGCTTGCTGGAGAGCAGGTCCCGCCCCAGCCTAGAGGCCTGCCTCACAGTTGCTGGGAGAGTGGGAGGAAAGGATGTCAGCAAAACTGCCTTTTAGACCCTAAAGCACCTGCCCCGTAGATTACCGTGAGGCCCCTTCTGCCTGGCTGACCCACCCGCTCTGCCCAGGATGTGCGACGGCCCAGGGCGGAGCAGAGGACGAAGGGGAGGCAGAGGCGGGCTGGATCGAGGGGGCCGCCATCCTCCTGTCGGTCATCTGCGTGGTGCTCGTCACGGCCTTCAACGACTGGAGCAAAGAGAAGCAGTTCCGGGGCCTGCAGAGCCGCATCGAGCGGGAGCAGAAGTTCACCGTGATCCGGGCCGGCCAGGGGGTCCAGGTCCCTGTGGCTGAGATCGTGGTCGGGGACATCGCCCAGGTCAAATACGGTGAGTGACCCCACTGCTGAGCTGGGTGCTAGACCTGCAGTCCAGGCAGGGCTGGGAATGGGCCAGACAGACCCAGCGGAGCGGGCCCAGCGCAGAGGGGGGATTCCTGAAGGCTGACCCCAAGCTATTTTCTGAGCTTCTTGGAGAGGTGGAAGGCTCATTTCTGGAGGAGGTAGGATTCCAGAATGTATTTAAACCAAAAAATGGCAAATCCACGACACATGTACCACCCCTCTCCAAACCTCTACCCTTCGCAGACTTTACTAATCGATCTCAGCCCAAAGCTGAGATGACATCATCAGATGACTTCTCAACCCAGCACTCCAAGGACCACTAACACTCAGAGTGGGCTGATGAAGTGAAATCCCTTTCCCTTCTCTGATTTGGCTGTTGATGGATGGTTGTTGTGCTAGAGAAGGTGTTATAGGGAGTGGACATGAATGGGCAAGCATTCCAGGCCCGTGATGCTGCCATGGAGAAAGTGAGCAGGCTGGTGCCAAAGAGGATTTAGCTGAGATATGTCCTAGGTAAGTAGAGGTAAGAGAAGGGGGAGAGATTGGAGGACCCCTTCTCACCAGCTGTATTATCCTCCGATAATATTCTTGTCTTGGGGTCTGTTCAGCCTAGTCAAGACAGGTTAGTCCCTTCCCAAAGAATTTCCCCAAACCATAGCTGAGGCCAGAGAAGAATGAGGCATTGAGAAAACTGGGTCCCAAATCCATGCCATGCCAAGAGAAGCACTTTAGAAACTGAAGGACATGCCCACCCGAGCTCAGATAGAGGCAGGACCCAACCTCAGCGCTCTAGGCGCCCTGCCCTTCACCCAGGCCCAGGCTTCAGGGGCCCATCGGCCTGTGCTGGACGCCACCTTGGTTCCTGCACCCTGGGAGCGCCAGGCAGCCTGTTCCAGAAGGCAACTCCTCCTTGCAATCATGCTTGAAGGGGATATTCCCGCCTCTCCAGCCCCTGAGACCCTGCTGACAGCCCCCCTTGCCCTTCCTCCCACCAGGCGACCTCCTCCCTGCCGACGGCCTCTTCATCCAGGGCAATGACCTCAAGATCGACGAGAGCTCCCTGACGGGGGAGTCTGACCAGGTGCGCAAGTCGGTGGACAAGGACCCCATGCTGCTATCAGGTGAGCTGCGGCCCGCAGGGCTCGCTCCCGCTGGCGCGTCCTGCCCCATGCCCGTGGGCGCCCTGGCCCCTCCATGAGGCTGGAGGCTCTCAGAGCCTTTGGTCCTGGGCTCCAAATCTCTGGCCAGCTCGGCCCCAATCAAGAACTCTCTCCTTTTCCCCAGCAGACAGACATTAAGTCTACTGTGTACTCAGTACTTCTCCAGGCCCTGGGGTGAGCCCAGTGAATAAAACTGACAATGAATTCCTACCCTTCCCCCCACCATGGAACTTACCTTCTAGCAAATTGGTTTTCTGAAAGTTGAACGTGAAAGTCTATTCCCATTAGGGACAAGAGAGAATCAGTCTGGTGACTGTTGTTTTAGAGGCATGCTATGCGCCAGGCACTGGTCTGGGGGCTGGGACCTAAGACAGACGAGGCCCCAGCCTGGAGGAGCTTGTGGTATCGTGAGGAGTCAGACAATGTGAAAATTCCAGAGAGTAATAGATATACTCTTGAGAGTCCCTTGGACAGCAAGGATATCCAACCGGTCCATCCTAAAGGAAATCAACCCTGAATATTCATTGGAAGGACTGATGCTGAAGCTGAAGCTCCAATANGTGCCAATAGCCTGCTCCTTCAGCACAGCCCTGACCGGTGGGCTTGGAGCCCGACCCCTTGGCCCCTGAAGATCCCAAAGAACCAGCTTCAAACCTTCAGCTGAAGGGGGATGTAGCTCAAAGCAGGGGAGACACTGGCTTGTGGGCGGACAGTGCCACTTGCATTTGTCCTGGTGCCATGAGATCACAGCTGCCCTTCCGCCCAGAGACGTCGGGTGCCCACAGGCGTGGATGTCTGCCCCTGCTGTGGCCCCAGAACTGGCAGGGAGGGGCCGCAGGGACCAGGTTAATACAAAAGGGTTACCTTTGCTCTGGCTGGCGTCCGCATTGCCGTCCTGCATTTTACCTACACGACAAAGAATTGGAACAGACGACAGGGGACGGACAGCACACATCGGTCACCGGGAAGACGCGACAGGGCCACGGACGCGCATGTCAGCGGGGGGGGTGGGGCTGAGCCGGCTCTGCCCCGCAGGACAGGCATGCCGGGGAGGCGCCCCCACCAAGAGCAAACCTGCGGGGGCTGCAGGGTCTCTCTGGACTCTCTGACGGTGCAGAGAGGGGGCTTCTGTGGGGGTTATGTTGGCCGTGAGCATTTTACAGATCAGACAGCAGCCTTTAGGGTAAAGGGACCACACAAGCAGAAGGAATGAGAGATCACAGGCCCCCAGTGATGGATCTGGAATTTGGCTGGTGCTTTATGTGGGCTGAGAAGAGGCAAAAGGAAAGAGAGAGAGAGAGAGAGAGAGAGAGAGAGAGAGAGAGAGNAAAGGGACCACACAAGCAGAAGGAATGAGAGATCACAGGCCCCCAGTGATGGATCTGGAATTTGGCTGGTGCTTTATGTGGGCTGAGAAGAGGCAAAAGGGGAGAGAGAGAGAGAGAGAGAGAGAGAGAGAGAGAGAGAGAGAGACAGAGGTTGATTCTGGAATGGGGAGGCTTTGGTCAATGTGCTCCTTAGCTTCTGGCTCCAGGAGAGATGATTCCAGCTCCTCATCCTCCTGATGGTGGAGGATGAAGCCACGACATGGACAACCCTCCCCACCACCCTCAGCCTCACTGAGAGTGATTCAGGCAAAGGGTGTGCAGAGGCTCCCAGCAGTGGGCTCAGAGGCACCCACAGGTGTTTGGGGCCATGCCGTGGCGCCCAAGGGGCAGCCACCCGACCCCACCCCTCCACTAAAGTGTGTGCTTTTCACTCTAGGTTGCCTAGTTTGGGCCACAGCAGAGAGGTGAAGTTGGCTTGGTGGGAACCCCTGGGTGCCCCCTACCCCCAGCTCTGTCTATCAGAGTCGGATGCTGTCTAGTGCTGAGTCTGGGGCTCCCCACCCTGTAAACAGGGCCACGTGGGAGGCTGCCTCCCCAGGCTCAGCCCAGAGCGTGTGGGCTGCATTCACAGGGTGGGAGGTACTGGTGACTGCTACCTGGTAATTAGACACCTACCCGCACCTGCTGGCCCTGCGGGGAGAGGGGCATCCTCCTGTCCCCTGGCTCACCCTGGGCTTTGCCCGATGGCTCGCCACCTCAGGAGGACTCAGAGAAGTCGTGGAACCCCTCACCACTCCTGGATAATCACCATGAAGGACATCCTCACAGTTCGTGGGCCAGGCCCATACATGACCTCCATGATTTCAGCTGGTCCTTACCACATCCCTGCTGGGGTGCTCCGGGATCATACCCACAGACAGATAAAAAGCTGCGGCTCAGGGAGGAAAACCCAGCGGGGGCTCTGCCCGCTCTCCGCTGGTGAGTGGACAGCTGGCCCCAAAGTGTATGCACATTTCTGCCCCTCCTTGGGAGAAAGCAGTTACCCCTCATCCCCTGAGCCTGCGGTAGGGTGGGCACTGAGGTGGCACTGGCGGGACTGGGCTCCTGAGCTGCTGTTTCCGCACCAGCTAGCCCTGTGACTTCACTGCTCCCGGCTTGGCTTCCACCTCCGTAACAAGGGGTTGCCATCTTGCCTCCCGGAGCGCCTAGAAGTTACCTTTAGTGATAACCACTCGCCCAGCAGCGTTTGGCAGTTTGCAAGTGTCTCATGTCTTGTCAGTTTTCCTGGTACCCTGCAAGGCGGGGCGGGAGGGGCTTTCATCCCCCTCATTTTACAACGAGGAAAATGGGGCTCAGGGAGGTTCAGAGGCAGCTGTCATTTACAGAGCATCCTGATGACCCTCTGTAAACACTGTCGTCCCCACATCACACCCACGTTACATTGACTGCCTCAGAGGGAAGCAGCGGCTTCCTGGGTGCCAGCTCCACACCATCTCTGCAACAGTGTTGCGTTGTTCCCACTGAGCCTCCCAGCAAAGGGTCAGTGACCTGCCCTGGGGTTGAAAGAGAAAGGCCCCACCCCTCTATTCTAAAACTCTTCCTGCCAGATTAAGAAACAACAAAGAAGAAGGCTTCTTGGAGCTGATCGGAATGAACTACAACAGTTGTTTTTATTTTTAAACATAATTTTACTAACTGGGCTAAAAGGCACCGGAGGACTCAGCTTCAGTAGCTGGTGTGAGAGGGCACAGAGGGACCTTTGTTTGCATCGCACATTATCAGATGCAATAGCCCACGTGTGCCCATTAACCAAGCTAGCAATTTCCTCTTTTATTTCCATGGTGATCACGTGGCCAGAAAAATAATCAACGATGCATGTGTTTGAGGGAGGGAGCCGTGTCCGGGGGGCACTTGGGCACGGCTGGCCCGGTTTCTTGGAAGTCAGGGCTCATTTGGGGGCTCTCCTTAGCCAACCCGGTGCTCGCCTGGCCCTGGAACGGCGGTGGGGTGCTGCCCTGGCCCCCCACAAGGGGACCTGGAAGATGGGCTGACTCAGGGGAGCTGGGGTGGAGGACAGGACCCAGGATGGGGGAACGAGGTGGAGACCGAGAGGCCTCTCCACATCAGAGGCCACATGCATTTCTGCCAAATGGATCAGTCCTCTCTGTGAACTTGAGGGTCATGGGTGCGGAAATCCTCAACGTGGAGGGTCCGTGGAGATCCCATAAACAAGCCTTGAGGAGACAGACTGCTGACTAGGAGACCTGGGAGGTGTCCCTTCTCCTACCTGTGGCTACATTTGTGCCCCTGCGAAATGCAACCGTTTCAACCAAGGTGATGCTTATGAAAAGCACTGCAAAGTACCCTGTAAGTGTCCAGTGTCACTTAAAATCGTGATTAAAAGTGATGTGTTCAATAGGGCTTCCCCTGTGGCTCAGCTGATGAAGAATCCGCCTGTAATGCGGGAGACCTGGGTCCGATGCCTGGGTTGGGAAGATCCCCTGGGGAAGGGAAAGGCTCCCCACTCCAGTATTCTGGCCTGGAGAATCCCATGGACTCTGTAGTCTATGGGGTCGCAAAGAGTCGGACACGACTGAGCGACTCTCATTTCTCATTCTCATTCAATAGTGATATATCAATAAATGGGTTTCCCAGGTGGCGCTAGTGGCAAAGGGCCCACCTGCCAATGCAGGAGACACGAGAGATGCACGTTCTATCCCTGGGTCGGGAAGATCCCGTGGAGGAGGGCATGGCAGACCATTCCAGTACTTTTGCCTGGAGAATCCCATGGACAGAGGAGCCTGATGGGCTGCGGTCCATGGGGCTGCAAAGAGTCAGACATGACTGAAGTGACTTAGCACGCACGCACGTGTGTCAATACATATAATAAATAATAAAATTAAAATGGCAATTACCATGCCTCCAAAATCAATGGGACACCCCTTAGTGCTCAGTTGGGAGGGGCTTGGGGGGAGTGGAGTGAGGAGGGGGCATCCTGCCAGCTGAGTGTGTCTTCCACATCCAGGGCATCCTGATCTGTAGTCTATGGGGTCGCAAAGAGTCGGACACGACTGAGCGACTCTCATTTCTCATTCTCATTCAATAGTGATATATCAATAAATGGGTTTCCCAGGTGGCGCTAGTGGCAAAGGGCCCACCTGCCAATGCAGGAGACACGAGAGATGCACGTTCTATCCCTGGGTCGGGAAGATCCCGTGGAGGAGGGCATGGCAGACCATTCCAGTACTTTTGCCTGGAGAATCCCATGGACAGAGGAGCCTGATGGGCTGCGGTCCATGGGGCTGCAAAGAGTCAGACATGACTGAAGTGACTTAGCACGCACGCACGTGTGTCAATACATATAATAAATAATAAAATTAAAATGGCAATTACCATGCCTCCAAAATCAATGGGACACCCCTTAGTGCTCAGTTGGGAGGGGCTTGGGGGGAGTGGAGTGAGGAGGGGGCATCCTGCCAGCTGAGTGTGTCTTCCACATCCAGGGCATCCTGACTCTGCTCAGATCAAGGAGTGGAAAGGAATAGTCCATTCTCTCACTCACAAAGCTCAGCTTAGCCCCCTCAGCCTTCAGTGCCCTCTGCCTGGAGCTTGGAGGGCACGTCAGAAGGCAGGTTCTCATTCGCTAGGTCTGGGTGGGGCCTGAGAGTATGCATTTCTAACAAGCTCCTGGGAGATGCCCAGGAGCATGCGGGCGTCCAGTCACAATTTGAGTAGCAACAGCTTAGAGCACCGGCTCCAAAGTACATTTTGGGGGTCTACCAATCCCACGACATTCAGCCAGGAAGGGTCCTGCAGACACGTCAGTCTGGGAAGCCCCGTGTGACTCTAACTCTATCCCACAGCACGATAGAGGCTGTTTTTCTGCAACAAGGAGGAAACCAATTCTACCCAGTGGTTCTTAAACAGTTTTGACCACAGGATCCTTTCCTTGCAAGGAAGACTTCTTAATGTGCTTGTGAAGTTTACTTATTTATTTTTTTAAAGCTTTTCTTTTTTTGAGGATGTGGCCCATTTTAAAAGTCTTTATTGAATCTGGAACAATACTGCTTCTGTTTTGGTTTTCTGGCCACGAGGCATGTGGGAATCTTAGCTCTCTGACCAGGGATTGGACTAGCACCCCCTGCACTGGAAGTGGAAGTCTTAACCCCTGGACCGCCAGGGAAAGTCCCTACATCATTGTGAAATTTACACTAGGAAGAGCAGCACACACTTTAGAGCCAGGTAGGCCTGGCTTCATGTCCCAGCTTTGCTACTGCCCAGCTCTGTGACCTTGGACTAGTGTCTTGATCTCCATGAGACTCAGTTTCCTCATTTTAAAGTGGGGACAAAAAAACTGACCCATAGGGTTATCATGAGGATTAAATGAGACGCTTGCAAAGTGCCTGGTGCCCAGAAAGTGGGTAAGAAATGATGTTTACCCATCTTTTCCTACAGTTTTTCTTGGGAATATATGGATGTTTTTGGCTTGAACTGGAAGTGAGGCTCCTGCCTTTTTGAGACCCACCAATCTGGATGCGGTCCCAGCAGATTCATCATCCAGGAGGGTGGAGGGAGGCAGGACGTCACTTCCTGTTTCTTCCCGCCCCTCTCCCTCCCCCCACGTGGATTTGCCTATATCATTTCTCCCTGTTAGGGCTTATGTGGTGGCCTGCAATGCAGGAAAGATCCCTTGGAGAAGGGAATGGCAACCCACTCCAGTACTCTTGCCTGGAAAATCTCATGGACAGAGGAGCTGGCAATGGGGCACGGGGCGGCAAGATTCGGACACGACTTGGCAGCTAAAGCACCAGCACCACCCCTCCCTCACAGGCGACACCTCCCCCGCCCCAGGCTGTCCTCTTTTCTCTTCCTGTGCCTGAAATAGACCCACACCCGAATTAGCCCTTCCTGGCCAGGTGCTGCTCACAGAGGGGTGTTGCCCAGCCCTCGACATCTGCTAGCTGCTTCCATCTTGGGTCACTTTGAATCCGAGTGGCTCAGCCAGAGGCCTGGGACAGGGGAGGGGAGGAGGCAGAACCACAGCTCCATGTTTTCTAGGAGTAGTGAGGAGTAAATGACATGATGGATGCTCAGTTCCTGGGATGAGTGACGCTGGGGAAAGAAAAGGCTTTCCCTTCCCTTCAGCTCTCGGGGGCAATGGTTTCATGACCGAGCCCTAAAAGCTCTTAGGAGCAGAGTGGGTGACTTTATGTCACCTGACTTAGGGAGGGGGATGACCAGAGACGATGGGAGGGATTAGAGGTATGAAACCTTCCAAAGGCCCGGAGGCCAGTGAATGGAGTTCCTTCCTGCCTGTGTGTAAGGAGGATGAGATGCAGACTCAAGGTACAGTGGCAGCCCTTACCCCCATCGCCATCCCTGAGAGGGCAGGTAAGAATGCAGAGACTCAGGACAGACGCTCCAGCGCAGGCAACAGCAAGAAACACCAGTCCACACCCGAGGGACAGAACTGGGCCCGAGCCCAAGGGACCCCCCTGCCCGTTCACTCCACGAGAGAAGAGAAAGAACGTCTGCTAGTGGCTCAGCCATGCTACAGGGCAGGGCCCAGGAGCTGAACACAGGCCTGGGTCCCCCTGCCTCGAGGGAATGGTTTGAGTCGAGGATGGGAGCCTGCACTGGGGACCCAGAGGCCAGCCTCAGCCCGGGTCCTGACCCCGGGCCTTCTTCCCCCAAGCCGGGACCAAGAATGTGCTTAGGAGAGGGCCACGCAGGGAGGGAGGCTGCTTCCAGGGAGGGAGGGGGGACCAGATCTGAAGCCAAGGTCACGTCCCTCTTCTGGGCTCCACTGGGGGGCCAAGGGCCCAGTGGTGACCACCGCCGGTGGGAGCGGAGCTGGGTGCCCGGGGGTGGCTTCTCCCTTAAGCACCTGCCCCGTGTGTGAGAGGACGGCCGTCCCTGAGCTGCCCATGCACATCCAAGTCTGGGCCATCCCGAACAGGGAGAGGAAAGCCCAGAGCTGGGGGTGGGGAGGCGCCCATCGCCCGAGACAGGGAGCTCACCGGGGGCGGGGTGGGAGACGTACCATTGACTAGGCTGGTATTTGCACTATCTGCAGCATTTGAACCTGCCGCACCATCGGCCGCTGTGGGGGTGGGAGGGATGAAAAATGCAGTGGTCAAAATGGAGGAAAGCAACAGCGCAGACGGCAGCAACAGTAGATGCGAACCAACGTGCGGGCAGTGGCGTGACTGTGGTGGGAAACACACATCGCCGCCGGAAATCAGGAAACTCAAATTTGGGGGTGGGGGGTGGGTGGGGTGAAATGTGCCCGTGGAGATGACACACAAGTCGGTGGGGAGAAACTCAGACATGGAGGGTCTTTGAAATAAAATATGGAGGATGATCAACATGGGTAGGTGGGATGGTCGGTGTGAGGTCTGGACCCAGGCATTCCATTGGCCCAACCNACTCAAATTTGGGGGTGGGGGGTGGGTGGGGTGAAATGTGCCCGTGGAGATGACACACAAGTCGGTGGGGAGAAACTCAGACATGGAGGGTCTTTGAAATAAAATATGGAGGATGATCAACATGGGTAGGTGGGATGGTCGGTGTGAGGTCTGGACCCAGGCATTCCATTGGCCCAACCAACAGGGAAGGTCTCTCTGCCATCGAGGGTTCTATGAAGGAGGGGGGGCGCTGGCTGACTGTTACGGCCAGAGGGACCCACGGCCAGGAGTCGACTCAACACGGGTGCTGTAATAGTGCCGGCCGCTCTGAATGGGCGCTTGCTGTGACGGTTGCTCTGTCCTGAAAGGACATCTGTTCACGGCAGTGACCTCGGATTCATGCACTGGGCTCAGGTCACTGCCCATGGCCAACTCCTCCTTTCCTGACTGACGCTCAAAAGGCTGCCTTGGTCTTGCCCATAGGAGATGCCCCACCACGTAAAAGATGGCCTCAGGCATGTTGCATCTTGTGCACAAGACAGAGAGGGTACTAGTGAGATTTCCTTAATTTACAAACCAAAAATGATACGAGATGCTCAGATTCGCTCTGGCTATTTTTTCTTGGGGTGGGGGGAGACGGGTTCTGTGGGAAGGAGAGGGAACAGATGCCGGGTGAGTTGGCCGTGCCCTGGGGTGAGGGGCTCTCTGGGGTCGTGCGGTGCCGAGTGCACATGGCATGCGCTGTCTGGGATCTGGAGGCAGTGGGGGCACCATTTGCCCTGGAAGCACTGGAAGGGCAGTGTGGGGTGCTGGCCTGTCCTGTGGGGCTGGCAGCACATGGGGCCACAGAGGAGCTCGGGGGGGGCAGAGCCCCTTCGAGCTGTGTGCTGGGGGTCTGGGGACAGGGCTCAGGGGTCAATGGCTGCTGCTGCCTCTAAAAGCCCCTGCTACCCTGGGGGTGTCTTACTGTACCTGGTAGCTGAAGGCCATCCCCCTTCTTCACACCTGTGTGATGATTTTTGAGACATGTTAATGAAGGAGAAGCATGTACAGCCACATACACGCCCGCCCACACATGCGCGCGCGCACACACACACACACACACACTCTGGCATGCCCAGAGTCATCCTGAAATGGAGGGTTGTAAGCAGCGTCCCTGGTGGAGGTTATGTGATGGAAGCGCTAAGGGGGTCCAGCCCTGGGAAACTCCGTCTGCTCTCAGGGGCCTGAGAGGCTGGGCTGCCCCCCATCTTCCTCTGCCATGTCCCCTCCATATCCCACCTCTTCCTTCTGCACTGCTGTCCCCATCTCGCTGATGGGCAGGTAAGCATTCAGCAAGGGACTCTGACCCATGCCGGGCAGAAGAGGCCTGTTTTCTAACTGGCATTTAAAAAACACCAGTCTGGCCTGTGGGAGCTTCTGCGTGTTTCTGCCCCTTACCCAGGCCCCAGCGAGGCCAAGGAAGTGGGCGGAACTGCTACATCCTGCCCAACTGCCTGCATCTGGGGCCGCTGGTGGCCACAGCTGCTACGTCACTGTGTGGATGCTGTCCTGACGTGCTCTGTGCCTCATGGCCAAGACTTGTCCTCAGTTTCAACCTCAGCTCACACAGATCACAGCTTACTGCCATTGTTTCTGCTGCTGCGGCAGCCATAATCTTAGGAGGACCCCAGCAGGAAACAGGTTTTGGCCCTGGGAACAAGTAATCTTTGATTGTGTCCCAGGCCAAGACTGGCTGACCTCTGAGAGCTGGAGGTTAGTCCCGTTGTCCCTAAAACCAAAAGCAGGGTCTTCTACTATCTCATCTCCTTCCCCTGGGTTCCAGAAGGTCTGGATGTTGGGGACCCTCCTCTGGGGCTTGGGGAAGGAGACAAAGGACTGAAGACTTCGTAAGAGGGGGAGGGTCCCCAAGACCGAGTGTGAATGTTGGGTAAGTAGCCAGCTGTTTTGGACCAGAGGCTGGATGTTAGATTTGGGCCTGGTCTGATGGGATTGGGACTCACGTCTCCCAACCATTCCTCCTGTCCTCTGAGAGCCACTTCCAGCCCAAGATGCCAGCCTGCTGCACCAAGGGGAGCCCATGGAGTGAGGACATTTGCTTCTGGGAGAGGAGGAGACAGAACTCAGCTGAGATGGCAGCTCCAGGGGCATCAGAGAGGGGCTCATGACAGTTGATTTGGAGGCACCTTCCCAGAAGCTCCCCTATCAGCTCTGGGTAGAGTCTCCACTGAGTGTGTAGCTCTGCCCAGTGGAATTGAGAGGAGTGAAGGAATATGCTCAGGTGGGGTTTTCTATTCAATATCAGGGCTGATGATGGGACCGGGTCACACGTGAGGCTGGAGACTGAAGGAAAGGCTCAGCACCCTTGGCCTGGCTCAGAGGGGAAGGGGAGCCCCCCATGACATGACTGGACAAGACAGAGACTGGGACAAGACCCTGGAGATGGAACAGACAGAGCCTGCTGGCCCAAGCAGGGCCTCGAGGATGCAGGAGGCGACTGTCGGCACAGGGTGTGCACATAAAAGGCACTCAGTAACTCACTTGTTGAGTGAAAGAATCAACAACAGAAAAATGTGGCCTTAAGAGCTCCTCTCCTGGCCCACAAGGGGGCTGGGCTTACCTTTCTTGTCTTTCTTCTCTTCCTCTTCACCACCAGCCCCCAGAAGGGTAAAGATGATGCCAGTCTGAGAGTTCACACCCACGGCAGTCACCACCATCCGTCCAGAGCCCTCCATCACGTGGGTACCTAGGGATGGGGATGAAAGCCAAGTTGCCACTGCACAGCCCAGACCCCCCTCCCCCAAGGAGTGGGAGGAATCTGGTCCCAGTCTGCTCCTGGCAATTTGCCTGTCGAGGTCCTTGGGCACCACCTACAGTGAAGATTTAATGTGTAGCATCCTAGTGGGTCCTTTAATGATGACTATATCTTGGGATAATGCTATGATAAGCCAGGTTCTCAAACACTGCTATACTCAGCTCTTAGGCCCCTGGAAAGCTCAGGCTTACCATCTCCCACCCATTCCTGGTGAGTTCCTTCCTCTCTCTTCTCTCTCCCTATTTCTCCTCTCCCTGCCTTACAGGTCAAGCAGGGACCACTCTTGTCTTTTCCTTTATTGATATATATAGAACCATATCTCATTCTAGTTAATTCTGCAACTGGCAAGAAAAAATGCCAACTAAGCCCTGGGCAAGACTGCTTAAAATGAAGTCCACTTCCTCCCCAAAGATCTGAGGAAAGAATTCAGCACTCAGAGAATGTGGATGAGGAAACAATGAAATATTTATTTTCACAGACATCAAACTGAAATTTAGCATTTTTCCTCCATTAAGAACAAAGGCAATAAACTCCAGGAGTGTCAGCAGTACCCAGAACACCATTACACATGTTACAAAAATCACATTAAAAAAAAAATCTTTATTTTTGAAATAAAGAAAAATATCTCTTACTTTTTGAAAGTGAAAGTGAAAGTTGCTCAGTCATGTTCAACTCTTTGCGACTCCATGGACTATACAGTCCATGGAATTCTCTAGGCCAAAATACTGGAGTGAGTAGCCTCTCCCTTCTCCAGTGGATCTTCCCAACCCAGGGATCGAACTGGTCTTCTGCATTGGAAATGGATTCATTACCAGCTGAGCTATCAGGGATGCCACCAAGATAAGATACTTTTTGCTGCTGCTACTGCTGCTAAGTCGCTTCAGTCGTGTCCAACTCTGTGTGACCCCATAGACAGCTGCCCACCAGGCTCCCCCGTCCCTGGGGTTCTCCAGGCAAGAACACTGGAGTGGGTTGCCATCTCCTTCTCCAATGCAGGAAAGTAAAAAGTAAAAGTGAAGTTGCTCAGTCGCGACCCCATAGACTGCAGCCCACCAGGCTCCTCCATCCACGGGATTTTCCAAGCAAGAGTACTGGAGTGGGGTGCCATTGCCTTTTTAGGCTTATGCTTATTTTACAACTAAGGCTGTTATTATATTGACTGCTGGATCTCGTTATTCAGTATACTAATAAAGAAACACATGTTACTACATCACACATTTGTTCTTTTAAAATTACTTTAGCTATTTCGATATAATTGACTTCCTTTGTGATCCAAGGTATTTCATGTATTTCACAGCTTTATTCTGAATAGGGGTGGCCCATGATGACCCCGGGCCTTCCCAGGAGTCCACGGTATAAGAAAAGTTACAAACTCCTTTCCGAGAATTTTAGATTTTTCAAACTGGGTTCCAAAGGGTCCTGGAATTCTTCCAGGGGCCTGAGAGGAGCTGTGGGGGAGGGGAAGGGGGCCTTTGAGCAGGGTAGCTCCACTCTTATTCATCTTCGGGGTCTTTGTTGTCAACTTCTTGACAAGTGGGCACTCTGCTTAGTAAAGAACCTAGGGAAGTGAAGTTTGGCCTGTCAAGCGCTTGTCTTTTTGTGATTTTTCATTTTTACTGCTCTGGCTAGAAAATCCTCTATATGAGCACGTAGCTCCTCCTCCAGCGGAGAGGTAAGAATCTGGTCCCACGTGGTGTAGGGTCTCCAGCCGTCTCCAGGCTGCACAGGAAGAATTATATCTGGTCTATCAGACAGCCGGCCGTGGCCACCAAGCCCAGACACCAATCACCCCTGAACACTTGTTTCTCACACTCCTGCTGTTTTCAGATTTTCCTCGTTTCCGCTCACGGTCAATGGTCGTTTCTCCCTGTCTTTAGGGTCACTTGTCACTAAAGGCCTTCTCCTGGTTCTCCCAGTTTGCTTCAGGCTTGAAGTCTAGGTGGACTGACTCATTGGAATTGCACGTAGAGTAAGAGTCAGCAGGTTCTAAGCCAGGGCGGAAAGCTCTTTCCTTAAAGCAAGGAACCTATTTTCACGTTTCAAGAGGTTTCATCCACTCCTTTCCTTTTTCTCCGAGGACCTGAGCCGTATCTTGAGATGGCGTCTGTGCGCGTATACGTTTGCACACGTCTGGTTGTGTGTGTGTGTGCGTGTTTGTGGTGCTCCAGCCATTTGGCCTCTAGGATGTCAGGATCTTAAAGTACTTTACAGACAGACAGATATCCTCCAGGAAGTTCCTTTGAGGTGGTAAAGGTCTGTCTGTCCATCTATGAAGGACAAACTGAGTCAGGAAGGCTCCCAGAGGCAGCCTGGAGCCTAGCAAGCCGTACCAGAATCCAGGCTCTCAGGTGATGCCCTCCGCGGCTGGCTCCATGCCCATCCCCAGGCTCTGCACCCATCCCCAGGCTCTGCGCCCATCCCCAGGCTCCGCACCCATCCCCAGGCAGGGAACAGTGGGGACCACAGAAAGCGCTCGAACACTGACCCCAGGCTGGAAGGCCCAGGCCTCGTGTCTACCCATCACAAGCAGACCCCGGAGCGCACTCTCCTCACAAGGGGCACAAGCACAACGTGGGCCTAATTAGCGAGGCTTTGGAAACTACAGTAACTTGCTGACAAAAAGCTTTCTCAAGCGCGGGCTCAGCTTGTGTGGGGGCTGTCAGGATGGGCTATTAAGTATCAATGATATTAGATGAGGAACTAAGGTGCAGAGAGGTCACCTGTGGGTGGTGTGAGGTCACTGCAGATCTTTAAAGGTGAGGGGTGAACACACTTCAGCACACTCACCAGGTGTAGGCAGGGACGGAATCAGCACGACCTTCCGCAGGACACCTACTCCACACCAGGCCTCGCGCCCTCACCCTGATCCTAAGCCCAGACTAAACCCTGACCCTTCACGTGCAATCATCTCATCAGCTCTCACGCTGGCCCTCAGCTGACAGAGGAGAAACCTGGGGCTCTGGGAGGAGTGGCCCGTTCAGGGTCCCCGGCTGGTGAGGGACAGAGCCTCCTGCAGGGTTGGTCAGATGCTGCACTTTCTCAGGAAACAAGGCCACACGCTGGTCCCAAACACGCTTGTGAAAAAGTTGGCTCGGCCTGGGTGTCGACAGAAAAGCCGCTCCCCACCTCCCCGGCCCTGGGCGGGATGGAAAAAGACACAGGGGGCCAATTTCCACCCGAGATAATCAGACCCCAAATCACCTTCTGATCTAATCACTCCCAGCTCGGCAGGGAGCTGGCGGCTCTGCACCGGGAGGCAGGGAGGAGGGGTAGAAGGAAGAGGAAGCCAGAGAGATGGCCTCTGGACACGGGGAGGTCGGGGAGAAGAGCCGGCACACCTCCCACCCAGCACCGAGGAGCTCCAGGGGTCCTCCAGGCCTCCGCATTGGAGGGGTCAGACGAGTCAGGGGCATCACCTCCCGCTCTGGTCCCCCCTCCCTCCACACCCCAGCAGCACGCCCAGCCTTGGCGCTGACTACCGTCCCCTAGCTCAGACGCCCTCCACAGCTCCCCAAAGTCCGGACGCCTTCATCAGCAACCCTTGGGTCAGTTCTCAACCTTCTCCGAGCCCCGGACCACCGACTCCCGCCACGCGCCCTCTTCCTGGGAGCGGCACTGGGAGCGGCCCTTCCGTCCCGCCGACCCCAGCCCCACGCCCATCTCTGCTCACACAGTTATCACCTCCTACATGCCTCCTTCCACTTCTTGTCCGAAACCTCCTGTTCAAGGCTTAGGACAAACGCCCCGGCTCTCAGGTGACGTCCTTGGCCCCCACGGAAGGACGTCACCTCTCCTCTGGTCTCCCCTGCCAGCGGTCTCCCCAGGGCCGCCTCCTGGCCCCTGAGCCCCTGGGGGGTGGGATCTGGGCGCATTTCCTCTCTGCCTCCACAGCACTGTAATCACTGCTACCTCATTTTCTGCATTTTCTTGGCGACCATGTGTTACATCTATAAGGGAGGACTCACACCCCCTCCACAAGCCATCTTCATGGTTCTGCAAAGGGTCAAATTCCTCCAGCCCAGCCCTCCTCCCCACAGCTGCCCGGACTGCCCACCCCACTCCAATATGAGGACCGCAGAGCCTGGCTGCCTCTTCCTGCCAGAGGAAGAACCGAGTGGACCGGGTCACCCAGCTCCAGGATTCCCTGCAGGGGACACAAGGGCTGAAGCTCCAACAGTGGACCAGAGGCATATAAGCCACAGGTCTGTGGGTGTGGACGGAGATCCTTTTAGGGAGGGGCATCCTGACTAGGCGTGCAGCAGGCTCCCATGTCCACGGTCCTTTGGACATCATCCTGTGGTCCCCAGCTCCTCTAAGTCCCCAAGGAGCCCCTCAGAATACACTGCCTAGGGGATGGTCGATGGAGAGGGCCCTGGCCTGAGGAGGGAGGGACCTGGGAATCAGCCTGCGGTCTGCTTCTGGTTTGCTGAGCGACCTGCGGCCAGCCCTCTCCTTGGTGGACCTCAGTTTTGTCCTCTGTTAGAGGTCTGGCTTCAGTCATCGCCTCCCGGCAGTGAAGTCTGGGAACCCAGGGCTCCCGGAGATGAGGGTCCCTCCCAGCAGGGGGAGGGTAGCCTCTATTAAAGGCAGCATCTCGGGGACTCTGGAGGGGCGGGCGGAGGCTGAGCAGACAGATGTCGCTCCCTGTCAGGGCTGCGCTTGTTCACACGACGGATGCTTGTGGTGGGGTCCCGCTCTGTGCCACAGGGCTCCCGGTGGTCCCTGCCCTCCACCGGCTCACAGTGTCGTTGGGGGAGCAGACAGGCCCACAGATGAGCAACAACTCAAGACAGCAGAGACCCAAGGGCCCCTAAACCAGCGGGAGTGGGGAGGGCAGGGGCCCCGCTCAAGCAAAGGCAGGAGACGGCCACGATCAGCTGGGCTGAGGCTCAGGGCTCATGAAGGGAGTGGCGGCCTGAGCAGAGGAGGGCTGCAGGGTTGGGTGCCTGTTCGGGGTTCACTGGGGAGCCGCTGGAGGTGTGCTGGGCGGGGGAAGGAACCAATAGGGGGAAAGAACCAATATGCACAGAGAATCCCTCCGTGCCCCGCTTTTCCCGCTCGGTGGCCATGGTCCCCGGTGAGGTCACCATCATCACCCGCATTTCAAAGCACATTGCTCGGGCAGCTGGGAGCCTCCGGCTCCTATTCTCTCCCCGTCGCCGGGGGTGGGGGGGTGGCTTGTGCACAAAGTCCGAGGCAGGGCTGTTTGGGGACACGGCCCCGAGGAGTGAGAGGGAGGCAGGTCAGTGGTGGGGGAGCTGTGTCAGCACCCATCTGTCCGTCCATCCGTGAGTCAGAAAGGAGCTTGGGCCTCGGGAACTCTGCAGGCTCCAGCCAACAGGATGGCCTGTCCAGGCCCCCCACCTGAACCTTCATCTCGTCCCCATGAAGGTGATTTCTGCGGCCTGTGAGCTGGCAGCAGAGTGTGGGCCAGAACCTACCTGACTGCATGCTCACAGCCCACCTCTGCCTCAGACTTGCCCCAGACCTGGTCCAGATGGCATCTCAGGGCCACGCCCTCTGGTGATGGCAGGTGGGGTGCACCGAGACCCTGTGGGCAGGCCTAGTGAAGCTGGCTTGATGAAATGAAGCTTCCGAGCACAGAGAGGTCAGATGGCTGACCGAGGCTGCACAGCACACGCAGCACAGAGCTCCTCACTCTCCAGGTTGTGACTTCCGAGCTTGCCTCCGCACAGGGAGAGTGGAGAGGCTGGGCCGTCTCAGAGGCCTTTTCCTGAGAGTAGAGACGTGAAGAAGGATGGCGGCCCTGTCTGGGGGTTCTCACCTGCCTCCAGCACGAGCACCAGGCCAAGCTCACGTGGTCCCAGCCGATGCTGTTGTCATTACTGTTATCGACGCCGTTAACGACAGCAATAACGGACACCCATGAGCACTCCAAGTCGGCAGAGCGTTTCAGCACCCACGAGCCCGTCCCCCCTCACAACAACCCAGTGAGGCAGCCCTTGGTGCGGTACCAGCCCTGGACCCTCTGCCCACTTGCGGCCTCTCTGGCTCAGAGAGGTTGAGCGATGGCCCAGGGTCACACAGCTGGGAGAGGTGGAGCCGGGACTTGAACCTGTGCTCTATCCACTACACCCCGCTGCCTCTCGTGGCGAAGAGGCAGGGTGGTGTAATGGAGAGAGCACGGGCCGAGTGGCAGACGGGGCCTCCCCGCGGCCACGGTGTCGTCACAGCTCCCCAGTGGCGGCAGCAGTGGCGGCAGGTCCGGCTCCCTGTGCCTGGCCTTGCACTTGGCAGGCAGGGTGGGCAGTGGGCCCAGAGGGTTGTCGAGGTCCTGGGTTACCTCGTGCTGTTTGGGCTCCGGTTCCGAGGGTAAGGGAGGAGGGGGGTGGTCCTGCAGGGGGCTGCGCCAGAGGGTCTGCAGGGGGCTGAGCCCCATGGCTTTTGAGGACGGCGTGCTGGTCCCTGCCTAGTCTTTGGTTTCCCTGTGGAATTCACTGTGTGTGTGTGTGTGTGTGTGTGTGTGTCTTCATCAGTCCTCTCTGACTCTTTGTGACCCCATGGACTGTAGCCCACCAGGCTCTTCTGTCCATGAGATTTTCCAGGCAAGAATACTGCAGTGGGTTGCCATGCCCTCCTCCCAGGGATCAGACCCACGTCTCCTGCATCGCAGGCAGATTCTTCACCTGCTGAACCATCCCCGGAATTCACTGTAAGATGCTTCAGATGGGCCACGTTGCTGGGTAATAGTCACAGGGTTCCCGGAGGCAAGCTCGTGAGCGGGGGCTGCAGGGGAGCTGCGAGGCTGGAGGGGTGGTGTTCTGCTCTGGCCCCATTGCTCTGAGGGTCCCTACGTGCCTGAGGGGCCTCCCCTTTCCCCTGCTGCAAATGGAGGCCAGAGTAGGGCTCTCCAGGGATCTGCGGGCCTCCTGTGTGTGCGTGCATGTTTCGTTGTTTCAGTCGTGTCTGACTCTTTGCGACCCTGTGGATTGTAGCCCACCAGACTCCTCTGTCCGTGGAATTTTTCTGGGAAGGATACTGGAGCGGGTTGCCATTTCCTTCTAAAGGGGATCTTCCCGACCCAGAGATCGAACCTGGGTCTCTTTGGTCTCTTACACTGGCAGGCGGGTTCTTTACCTCTAGCGCCACGTGGGAAGCTAGGCTGCAAAGTGGCAAGTCTGGGCATTTATTTCTAATAGGTGGGATCACTGCTTTCATGGGGCTCTCATGGGGCTCTCATGGGGGTTCATGACCCAGAAGGGCTAAAAACCACTGGCTTTCCAGGAAAGGCTGCAGATCTGCTCGGTGTTAAGGGAGTCTGAGAAGCAGGACGTCTAAATGCCGCAGGGCATCTGCCCCGGGTCCCAGCCTGGGGGATGCTGTGGGGACTGGCGGTACACGTGAACGTGGATGGTACGTCGGGCGTGCTTCCTGAGTTGACAGCTGTGCTGTGGTTACTCATGAAAAATTGCGACCCTGTGGATTGTAGCCCACCAGACTCCTCTGTCCGTGGAATTTTTCTGGGAAGGATACTGGAGCGGGTTGCCATTTCCTTCTAAAGGGGATCTTCCCGACCCAGAGATCGAACCTGGGTCTCTTTGGTCTCTTACACTGGCAGGCGGGTTCTTTACCTCTAGCGCCACGTGGGAAGCTAGGCTGCAAAGTGGCAAGTCTGGGCATTTATTTCTAATAGGTGGGATCACTGCTTTCATGGGGCTCTCATGGGGCTCTCATGGGGGTTCATGACCCAGAAGGGCTAAAAACCACTGGCTTTCCAGGAAAGGCTGCAGATCTGCTCGGTGTTAAGGGAGTCTGAGAAGCAGGACGTCTAAATGCCGCAGGGCATCTGCCCCGGGTCCCAGCCTGGGGGATGCTGTGGGGACTGGCGGTACACGTGAACGTGGATGGTACGTCGGGCGTGCTTCCTGAGTTGACAGCTGTGCTGTGGTTACTCATGAAAATACCTTTCCTCGGGAGACACGCCTGAAGGAGGAAGGGGCCCTGACAAGGGAGGGCGTCCGGCTCCCGAGCGAGGGCGGCGCGACGGCCACAGTGGTTTTCTCAGAGGGAGGACATGCAGGTGCCCACTGTGCTGCTGCTCCTGCAACTTTTCTGAAAGTTTGAAATTATTTTAAAATGAAAACTAGAAAAAAAAAATAGGCCGAGCTCATGGGCCCCTGCACTCCAGAGCCCATTCCCAGGCTATCTGACCCACACAGACTTTTAAAGAATTGAAAAATTTCCCCAACATCTTAACCAATTGTACGTGAAGTGTCTGAACCTCTGGGTCCCCTTGCAGAGTGGACATCACTGGTGGCATGTGGGCAGGCGGCAGGGGGGAAGGTGACACTGGGTTTGTTGCCCACCCCCAACCCCCGCCCGGCCCCGTGGATAGAGGAGCGCCCTGAGATTCCTGCTCGTCTCCTCTGCCCAGGTTGAAGACACTGCAGACACGGGCCTGCGTCCTCCTGTCTGTGCTTGGGGCTTTAGGGTTTCCTTTGTGCCCTGAGTGCTAGAGAGACAGCTGAATCTTCCTGAAGGCTGGTCTGCCCCCATTTGTCAGACAGGGAGACTAAGGGCCCAAGGGGCTGAGGTCATAGCGGGAGCTGATGCAGAGCAGGAACTGGGGGCTTCTGCCCCTGTGTTTGATCCACATCACACAGCGTCTCACAAGCACAGCATTCACAAAGGATAGTCCCATTGGTGTAGGCATGTGGTCCCCAAACAGCCCTGTGGGGTAGGCAGATGTGGCGGGGGGGCCGGTGACTACACAGACGTGGATGTGGAGGCTCAGAGACGAAGCAACCTGGCCAGGGTCACAGGCTGGGCCAGAGGACCCAGAACCGAGCATTATTTGCCTTCCTCTAGGCTGAGCTGGGAGGAGGAAATGGCACCCCACTCCAGTGTTCTTGCCTGGAGAGTCCTGTGGACAAAGGAGCCTGGTGGGCTGCTGTCCATGGGGTCGCACAGAGTCGGACACGACTGAAGTGACTTAGCATGCATGCATGCATTGGAGAAGGAAATGGCACCCCACTCCAGTGTTCTTGCCTGGAGAGTCCTGTGGACAAAGGAGCCTGGTGGGCTGCTGTCCATGGGGTCGCACAGTCGGACATGACTGAAGTGACTTAGCATGCATGAATGCATTGGAGAAGGAAATGGCAACCCACTCCAGTGTTCTTGCCTGGAGAATCCCAGGGACAGGGGAGCCTGGTGGGCTGCCGTCTCTGGGGTCGCACAGAGTCGGACACGACTGAAGCACTTAGCAGCAGCAGCAGCAGCAGCAGGCTAAGCCAATGTGCTCGATGGATGCGTGTGTGTGTGTGTGGTGGGGGTGGGGGTGGTTTCTCAACTGCCATGAGGACCCTGCCGGTGCCCCCAGGCTGGTCTCTCTGTATTTTCTGAGGGTCATCTGACCAGAAGGCCCAGCAAAGCCTCTAGCACAGGGGAAGGGTATGAGGAGTCTAGTCATGTTCCCCCTCCCCTCAAAAAAAGAGTGTCCAAGAAAGAGTATCCAAAAAAGAGTCTCCAGGGGGACTCCCTGGAGAAGGCAGGCTCATGCAGGCTGTAGGCGGGGAGGGGTTACATGATGGAGAAACGGGGCCAGCCCAGAGAGGGGGAATGGTGACATAGTCAAGATGAAGGAAGAGGTGGGAAAAGGACATATAAGTTGGAGTTGTTCTCCCATTTTACAAGTGCGGGAACACACACTCAGAAAGAAGCTTGTCCAGGGTCTCCCAGCCAATGAAGGCAGAGTCAGGATTTGAACCCAGGCCTATGTCACTCCCAAGTCCAGGCTCCTTGGGAGGAGCAGGGAAGGGACCCAGCCCACCATGGGCATCCCTCTGGCTATACCATGCTAGGTAGGGGCCTCACCGACATCATACACCAGGACATCGCTATTGTCCTCACAGGTAAACTGAGGCTCAGAGAAGCGAAGCGACGTGCCCAGGGCCACACAGTGAGTTCACTCCAGAGCCCAGATCTGGCTCAGCCTGGCCGAACTCTGCTCTTTCTACTACGCCGTGCAGCCTCCCGCCTCACTCTTGCAGACACTGCCTGAACCCTAAGTGGTGCAGAGCCTGGGGTGGAGCTAGGCTGCCCTCCTGCAGCCTCAGGCCTGGACTCCCATCCGCTTGGACCAGCCAAGCATGGAAGGGCCCATAAAAGTGAGACCTGTTAGATTCGTTTGGGTGGCGGGACTGTGGATAGTCTCGCCCTTTAGCTCAATCAGTGTGACAGGCTGTGCCCGAATGGCCGAGTGTAACGTGCTGTCACAGGCCAACACAAGGGTCCCAGACAGTGCTGGGGTGCGGGCCAAAGGGTGGTCTGGGGAGATTTGCGGAGGAGGCGGCGCTGAGCAGATGGGCAGGAGTTAAATGTGCAATAAGGAAGGAAAAGGGCCGCCTGGGAGGAGTGAACAGTCCCAGTAGAGGCAGGGCAGAGGAAAGGAAGCAAGGCGGGTCTGTAGCGGAGGTGCAGGTGAGGACGGGTGTGCTGAATCTGTGACTCTCACCACAGGGAGGAGCACTGAAGGCAGTGTCTGCTCAGTGCTCCAGCCTCCTCGACAACCACCCCACCCTCAGTCTGTCCAGGCCCTACTTAACATACAGTCAGTGACGGGGAGCTCACTACCACACAGGCAGCCGCTTTTTTCCTAGAATGGTTCTGACTGTCACAGAATTCTTTCTCCAATCAGCTTGCTTTCCATCGGGCTGACTACGCCCCTCTCTCACCGTCTCTCCCCCTGAGCTTGGGCTGAGCCGCCGTCCTCCCTCCCCCTCATATTTCAGGGTGTCGGCTGCAGCTCAGAGTCCACTGCATTTTCTCGAGTCTAGTTTGCCCTGCACTCTGGCCACCTTTTGTGGGTCCTGACCCTCCCTGGGTGTGTGGGCTCTGCAAACTTGATGGGCATACTTTCCGTACTGCAACAGGACAGAGCTCCAGGGAAGCCTGCTAGAAACCTCCCACCAGATGGCCAGCAACGCAAATGTCAGCACAAACCGACCGAGATCTCCTGGCCTTGGCACACCCTTCTCTGTCCTGCCCACGGAAGACATCACAGGAGACCCTGGCTCCGGTTTCCTGGCGCCCAGAGGCCCAGGGTCTCCCCCATCTGTCTTGACTTCCCGCCAGGTGGATAGGTTGAGACCAGAGTGGCTGACCCTACTTGGGCTGGCCAGCCGACTTCCCGTCCATCTCTACCCTGCTGCCCTTTTCCAGGGTCTCCACATCTGTGCCCACCCTCGTGGCTGCGTGGTGATGCATCGTTCGGGTCAATGATCCTGAACACTTTCTCTCCCCAGCCTCCTGCCAGGGCACCACCTCTCCTCTCCATCAAAATGTCTGGAACCTTCATCTCCCATCCACTCAGGCCCAGCACACTCCCTCGACTTGCTCTGAGCCTCGTAACCCACTGAGTCACTTCTCTCAAGGGTGCCCGCCTCTCTGACAATCACTTCAGCTCAGAGGTCAGAACCGAGGCCACAGGGCGATGACCATTTCCTGAGCTCCCGCGTGGCTCTGAGTCCCCAGAGGGCATCTATGGCTGTCCGTGATCACCCGATCACTTTGCACTTACTCTCCGTCTGGAATGCTCTTTCTCTCACTGCTCTGCCTTTAGCTCACATGCAGCCTCTTCACACATGCTTTTCCTTGATCAACTAAGATTCCCATCCCCCTCCTCAGGGTCTCTTTCTCACTACAATGGTGTAGTGTCTTCACCTGACTTATCCCTATCCGAAACTGGGGTACCTATCTGCTTGTTTGTTCCTTTCTTGTCAGTCTGTTTTACCAGATTCTAAGCTTCAGGAGGGCAGGCACCGTGCTTGCTCCATGAACCACTGGCACGTGGTAGGTGCTCAATAAATGAATAATTGAATAAGTTCTTGATGAATAAATGCCCACACCCGCTTCTCAGTTCTTTTCACCATCATACCCTGTAGACATGCTCGTCTTCCTCTTTGTAATATTTCTAGGAAACCCCATCCTCCTTTAGACCTCAGAGCCTCTGCTAGGAGGACCCTTTCCCCACAACTCTGCTTGGTGGGCTTCTACTGATTCTTTAAAGCCCCGCTCAATTCTACCCCTTCTAGATGGTTCTGTTCTCTTGGTTTTCTCACACCTTCCTCACTCCTCTTCTATGGACTTAGCTGTTTGCACATCTGCTCCCTGCCCCCCTGCTCCTGCTGACTCAGGTTGGAGGCTTCCAAGGGCGGGGTGAGTCTGGATCATCCTGGGGTCGGGGCGGGGGGAGGTATCCCACTGCTCAGCCTGGCCCAGAGCAGCTGCTCAGACGATGTTTGCTGAGCACTGCTGGACAGGAATACCTTTTTGGTGTCCTGTTCGGAGAAGGTATTTCACCTGATTGGTGCCTCATCTCTGCAGGGTCACCCCTGCTCTCTTGCCACCCCCACTGCAGCAGTCAGACCAAGATCTTAACAATGTAAACGGGATCAGCTTACTGCTGATTCCAGAGAGCACTCATCACACTCAGAACACTTATAAACTCCTGAGCACGGCACACCAGGCCTGACATCTGACCCCTCCATCTTGCTCAGGGCCTTTGCACTTGCCATTCCTGCTGCTGGTATACTCATCCTCCGGAAAGCTGCAAGACCAGCTCTGTGTCATCATTCGCACCTCCGCTTACAGCTCGACCTCCCCAACCAGCTGCACGCCATTGTCCTGCTTTATTTTCATCAAGTGCCTATGTCGCTGTTATCCAGTTGATCAGTCACGTCTGACTCTTTACTACTCCATGGACTGCAGCACGCCAGGCTTCCCCATCCTCCACTATCTCCCGGAGTTTGCTCAAACTGACGCCGTTGAGTTGGTGATGCCATCCAACCATCTCATCCTCTGTCATCTCCTTCTCCTTCTGCCCTCAGTCTTTCCTAGCATCAGAGCCTTTTCCAGTGAGTCGGCTCTTTGCATCAGGTGGCCAAAGTATTGGAGCTTCAGCTTCAGCATCAGTCCTTCCAATGAATATTCAGGGTTGATTTCCTTTAGGATGGACCGGTTGGATATCCTTGCTGTCCAAGGGACTCTCAAGAGTATATCTATTACTCTCTGGAATTTTCACATTGTCTGACTCCTCACGATACCACAAGCTCCTCCAGGCTGGGGCCTCGTCTGTCTTAGGTCCCAGCCCCCAGACCAGTGCCTGGCGCATAGCATGCCTCTAAAACAACAGTCACCAGACTGATTCTCTCTTGTCCCTAATGGGAATAGACTTTCACGTTCAACTTTCAGAAAACCAATTTGCTAGAAGGTAAGTTCCATGGTGGGGGGAAGGGTAGGAATTCATTGTCAGTTTTATTCACTGGGCTCACCCCAGGGCCTGGAGAAGTACTGAGTACACAGTAGACTTAATGTCTGTCTGCTGGGGAAAAGGAGAGAGTTCTTGATTGGGGCCGAGCTGGCCAGAGATTTGGAGCCCAGGACCAAAGGCTCTGAGAGCCTCCAGCCTCATGGAGGGGCCAGGGCGCCCACGGGCATGGGGCAGGACGCGCCAGCGGGAGCGAGCCCTGCGGGCCGCAGCTCACCTGATAGCAGCATGGGGTCCTTGTCCACCGACTTGCGCACCTGGTCAGACTCCCCCGTCAGGGAGCTCTCGTCGATCTTGAGGTCATTGCCCTGGATGAAGAGGCCGTCGGCAGGGAGGAGGTCGCCTGGTGGGAGGAAGGGCAAGGGGGGCTGTCAGCAGGGTCTCAGGGGCTGGAGAGGCGGGAATATCCCCTTCAAGCATGATTGCAAGGAGGAGTTGCCTTCTGGAACAGGCTGCCTGGCGCTCCCAGGGTGCAGGAACCAAGGTGGCGTCCAGCACAGGCCGATGGGCCCCTGAAGCCTGGGCCTGGGTGAAGGGCAGGGCGCCTAGAGCGCTGAGGTTGGGTCCTGCCTCTATCTGAGCTCGGGTGGGCATGTCCTTCAGTTTCTAAAGTGCTTCTCTTGGCATGGCATGGATTTGGGACCCAGTTTTCTCAATGCCTCATTCTTCTCTGGCCTCAGCTATGGTTTGGGGAAATTCTTTGGGAAGGGACTAACCTGTCTTGACTAGGCTGAACAGACCCCAAGACAAGAATATTATCGGAGGATAATACAGCTGGTGAGAAGGGGTCCTCCAATCTCTCCCCCTTCTCTTACCTCTACTTACCTAGGACATATCTCAGCTAAATCCTCTTTGGCACCAGCCTGCTCACTTTCTCCATGGCAGCATCACGGGCCTGGAATGCTTGCCCATTCATGTCCACTCCCTATAACACCTTCTCTAGCACAACAACCATCCATCAACAGCCAAATCAGAGAAGGGAAAGGGATTTCACTTCATCAGCCCACTCTGAGTGTTAGTGGTCCTTGGAGTGCTGGGTTGAGAAGTCATCTGATGATGTCATCTCAGCTTTGGGCTGAGATCGATTAGTAAAGTCTGCGAAGGGTAGAGGTTTGGAGAGGGGTGGTACATGTGTCGTGGATTTGCCATTTTTTGGTTTAAATACATTCTGGAATCCTACCTCCTCCAGAAATGAGCCTTCCACCTCTCCAAGAAGCTCAGAAAATAGCTTGGGGTCAGCCTTCAGGAATCCCCCCTCTGCGCTGGGCCCGCTCCGCTGGGTCTGTCTGGCCCATTCCCAGCCCTGCCTGGACTGCAGGTCTAGCACCCAGCTCAGCAGTGGGGTCACTCACCGTATTTGACCTGGGCGATGTCCCCGACCACGATCTCAGCCACAGGGACCTGGACCCCCTGGCCGGCCCGGATCACGGTGAACTTCTGCTCCCGCTCGATGCGGCTCTGCAGGCCCCGGAACTGCTTCTCTTTGCTCCAGTCGTTGAAGGCCGTGACGAGCACCACGCAGATGACCGACAGGAGGATGGCGGCCCCCTCGATCCAGCCCGCCTCTGCCTCCCCTTCGTCCTCTGCTCCGCCCTGGGCCGTCGCACATCCTGGGCAGAGCGGGTGGGTCAGCCAGGCAGAAGGGGCCTCACGGTAATCTACGGGGCAGGTGCTTTAGGGTCTAAAAGGCAGTTTTGCTGACATCCTTTCCTCCCACTCTCCCAGCAACTGTGAGGCAGGCCTCTAGGCTGGGGCGGGACCTGCTCTCCAGCAAGCTGGGTCTGACCCTGCTGCTGCCCCTCTCTGGTCCCGGGCAAGTCCCTGCCCTCCCTGAGCTGCGGTGTGCTCGTGTGCAAAGCGGGAGTCACTGAGGCCAGGCTCCAGGGGAGGAAGGTAAAAGCTCCGGGCAGCGCTCGGCACACAGGAGGGTCTTACTGGATCTGAGCCTCCAATACACAGCGAGGATACGGATACCCTGAGCCACTTGTGTGAGCTACACTCTGATGACTACATGGTACCTACAAGGGCATGAAAGTAGAGGTGCGGGTTTCTCTCGCCACTCGGAGCCACCTCCTGATGCTCTGGGGCAATCAGGGGAAAGGGAAGAGGAAGGGGAAGAAGGAGAGGTGTGGGTGGGCCCTGCTGAGGCCAGCCTTGGGCTCCTTCAGACTGGGGCAGGGACAGGATCTGGAGATTGTGACCACAGGATCTGGGGAACTGCAACTGCCCTCCTCGGACCCCGGGTTTTCTAAGGTGTGTCTGCTCAGTGTCTGTGTGACTTTGGGGAACCCACTTGGCCTTCCCTCTAATTGTTCATCAGTAAACTGGAGAAACTACTTCCGAGGTGGTTACCAGGGCCCAGCATCAATTACGGACTCTGAAAACTGGTCAAGCCACAAATATTTTCTAAGCAGCTATTGTGTGCTGGTCACCTGCTGGCTCTCTGGCACTAAGGGGGCCATCACGGGCAGTGAGCTGGGAGCAGGGGTTATGCCTATCCTAGCCCTGCCATGAAAGTGCATTGTGACCTCCAACAAGCGTCTAGGTCTCTGAGCCAAGAAAGCAGACAGGGAGGGGTCCCGGGTACTGCAAGGCAGCCTAATGTTAGTCCGTCACCAGCACCGTTTCAAGCTTCCCAGGTGGCACTAGTGGTCAGGAACCTGCCTGCTAGTGCGGGAGACGTAAGGGATGCAGGTTTGATTCCTGGGTTGGGAAGATCCCCTGGAGAAGGGCATGGCAACCCATTCCAGTATTCTTGCCTGGAGAATCCCATGGACAGAGGAGCCTGGGTGGGG
>SJYX01022435.1:351076-378620 GCA_006410675.1 Oreotragus oreotragus
TGGGGGGGTGGGGGTGGCGCTACAGTTCGTAGGGTTGCACAGAGTTGGACAGTGAGCAACTTAGTACACAGCATCATTTTATATGTAACTGATGCAGCCTATGTCTGCCATGGTCGGGGGTGGTCCAGGCACCATGGAAGGTTCAGAGCGCAGGTTGGGGCCTGGGTGTCAGGGAGGAGTAAGTTACAAAGTTCAAGAACTCTGTTCTGCAGGAAAAGAGTGTGTTTGCCTGCCCTTATCAACCCAGTGTGGCCTGAGCTGGTGTCTCAGCTGGAAGAAGGGCGGTAGAAAGAACCAGACGTTTGGAGTTCCAAACCCAGCCTTCCTGCCTCCAAGCTGTGTGACCTTAGGCAAGTCCTTCCCCTCTCTGGGCCTTAGCTCCCACCTTGCTAGGATGGAGGCATCTGAGAGCAGGGCTGTGGGGCACCACTCTGGGAGCCTGATCTGTGATCCCACTGTACCCCCTCTCCCTGCTGCCCGCCGAGTTCTAAGCTTGCATTACACGGGGTCACCTGAGGTCACTTATCCGGGTGGCACTGACTCAACCTGGTCCCTTTCTGAGGAAAGGCAGCTGACGGACAGGTGCGCGGGCTCGGAGGCCAGAACGACTTGGTCTGAGTCACGGTTCTGCCGGTTCTCAGAGCCTGCCCTTGCAAGTCATTTAGCATCTCGGGGCCTCGGTATCCTGGGTAATAAGAGTACCTGCCCACAGGACTGTTGTGAGGGTCAAGTGAGTATCAAATGAATTTTTACCCTAAAAGCTTCCAACTAGAGGTGGCTCTAAAAATGTAAGAATTACCCTCCTTATTATGCTTCTGTGTTGCACCCTTAGCTTTGTTCGAGGCTTATGCAAGAAGCAGTGTACCATCTTCTCTATTTTCTACAAAAGTTCTGCAAAGAATGCTGCCCATTATGCATTGCTCATAATGGCCTGGGCTTCCCAGGTGGCGTGTGGTAAAGAATCCACCTGCCAATTCAGGAGACGTAGGAGACGCTGGTTCGATCCCCTGGATGGGGAAGATCCCCTGGAGAAGGACATGGCAACCCACTCCAGGACTCTTGCCTGGAGAATCCCATGGACAGAGGGGCCTGGCGGGTCACAGTCCATGGGGTCCCAGAGTGTCGGGCACGACTGAAACGACACAGCACGCTCGCATGTCAGGTCCTGTGGGTGAGTTCATCCCACAGTTCACTGTCAGGGGGTGTGCAATCTTCTCAAAGAACTACCTTTTCTCCTAACTGACAATTTGAGCTATGCAAATCATCCCAATTCACTTTCTGCTTTGGTTGCCAGGCAGTTCAAAGTCAAACTTATATCTCAGTCAAGGGAGCAAACTTATTCGCTTTAAATCCTCTTTGGAAAGAGGTGATGCAGAAAAAAGGAATCAACTAGTAATAGTCAGTTCAGTTCAGTCGCTCAGTCATGTCCAACTCTTTGCGGCCCCATGAATCGCAGCATGCCAGGCCTCCCTGTCCATCACCAACTCACGGAGTTCACTCAAACTCATGTCCATCGAGTCGGTGATGCCATCCAGCCATCTCATCCTCGGTCGTCCCCTTCTCCTCCTGCCCCCAATCCCTCCCAGCATCAGAGTCTTTTCCAATGAATCAACTCTTCGCATGAGGTGGCCAAAGTATTGGAGTATCAGCTTTAGCATCATTCTTTCCAAAGAACGCCCAGGACTGATCTCCCTTAGGATGGACTGGTTGGATCTCCTTGCAGTCCAAGGGACTCTCAAGAGTCTTCTCCAACACCACAGTTCAAAAGCATCAATTTTTCGGTGCTCAGCCTTTTTCACAGTCCAACTCTCACATCCATACATGACCACAGGAAAAACCATAGCCTTGACTAGATGGACCTTTGTTGGCAAAGTAATGTCTCTGCTTTTGAATATGCAATCTAGATTGGTCTTAACTTTCCTTCCAAGGAGTAAGTGTCTTTTAATTTCATGGTTGCAACTAGGAATATTAGGTAAAAAAAAAAAAAAAAATTTGAGGTAGCTGACCAGATAGACTTGGTTATCCAGTTTCTCAGATCCCCTTCTCCTCCTGCCCCCAATCCCTCCCAGCATCAGAGTCTTTTCCAATGAATCAACTCTTCGCATGAGGTGGCCAAAGTATTGGAGTATCAGCTTTAGCATCATTCTTTCCAAAGAACGCCCAGGACTGATCTCCCTTAGGATGGACTGGTTGGATCTCCTTGCAGTCCAAGGGACTCTCAAGAGTCTTCTCCAACACCACAGTTCAAAAGCATCAATTTTTCGGTGCTCAGCCTTTTTCACAGTCCAACTCTCACATCCATACATGACCACAGGAAAAACCATAGCCTTGACTAGATGGACCTTTGTTGGCAAAGTAATGTCTCTGCTTTTGAATATGCAATCTAGATTGGTCTTAACTTTCCTTCCAAGGAGTAAGTGTCTTTTAATTTCATGGTTGCAACTAGGAATATTAGGTAAAAAAAAAAAAAAAAATTTGAGGTAGCTGACCAGATAGACTTGGTTATCCAGTTTCTCAGGAAATTTTGGCATAGGAGGGAGTCGGGTAGCAGCTGTATAAGGAACCTCAGGGACCACCTCCTCATTTGGGCAAATGAGGCCCATAAAGATTATATTTGTTTTTCACTTTTTATTTGCTTGCCTGAAGCAGTGAACCTAGAAGGATGATCTATTTATGAAGCACATTAAGATGCCTAATAATAATTAATAACAAAGTATTTATACTTTTCCACTAATCCCAAATCAGATTATAAAAATCTAACAGCAAAACAATATGTCTGATGTAATCCTACAGAGCCCACGGTTTATGTGTATATATTTATCAGTCTGCCTGTCTTTCTATTTACATATAGATGTGTAGAGGGATTAAGGCTTGAAAAACTTCACCGTGATAAAGGGAAGCTGCATGGAGTTGGTGAAGTCTAGCCCTTGGCAGGTGCTCAGTATCTGGAATGAAAGGAAGAATGGAGGCTGAGGTTTTCTTTTCTTAAAATAGAAGTTTAGTTGATTTACAATGTCATGTTAGTTTCATGTTCGCATAGTGGTTCACGTACAAATCCATTCTTTTTCAGGTTCTGTTTCCTTATATGTTATTACAAAATATTGAGCGGCGTTCCCTCTGCTCTACTATAGGTCCTTGTTGGTTATCTATTTTAATGTCTATTTGTGTGTATATATTAATCCCAACATCCTCACTTATTTATGAGGTTTTCCATTAGGGCTCCTGAGTCCTGACTGAGAAAGTGGGTTTACTCCAGAACCCTCCCCGGGTGAGTGGGGCAGTACTTCCCCCACCCACCAAGCAATGGCCCCATTCAGAACCCAGGGCATATTTCAGGGTGTCCTCTCAAGTCCGAGACGCGTCACACGGCAAAGCGTGCTCAGCATCAGCCTCACCAGGGTGTGCTGGCCCTGAACCAAGAACAGGATCGCGACTGAGAGGCCTCCTCCTGCAAGGCACCACGTGTGAGATCCCCACCTCACACTTGCAGGGAAGGAAGCCCAGTGTGGCCCCCCGACAGTGGCCACAGGGCCAGCACCTCTGGGCACCCTCTATGTGCCAGGCTGTCCACGCGCCCCTCCACCACCTCCTTGTTATAACCCCTCCAGGTGAGGTCTGTTACCCTGTTTAGCACATGGGGAAACTGAGATTCACAGAAGGAAAGTGACTTGCTTAAGGGCCATACAAAAACAGGATGTCGCCGTGGTCTGAAGTTTGCAATCCCTGTTCTAGAATATCAGGAGCACAGGGCTCTGATGTCATCATGAGTTTTCTCACAGTTGGAGGCCTCTAGGAGCCCAGTGTCAGGGCTGAAACAGGATCACTCAGAAGCTAGAGCACCCAGAAGCCAAGGGGCCCGAGGCTGACACCGTGTCCGATCGAGCATGGATGCAGCCCATAGGTGGGCAATTCGGAGGGTCTGTCCTCAGCTGTGAGAGTGAGGAGTCTGCAGAAAGCAGCTGGATAGAAGTCTGGGGTCACTCTCCCTTGGACTCCATTCAACATAACCAGAGAATGGCCATAAAGAAAGGCTGAGCACTAAAGAATTGATGCTTTCAGAACTGTGGTGCTGGGGAAGACTCTTGAGAGTCCCTTGGACAGTAAAGAGATGAAACCAGACAATCCTAAAGGAAATCAGCCCTGAATATTCACTGGAAGGACTGAAGCTGAAGCTCCAATACTTTAACCACCTGATGTGAAGAGCTGACTCATTGGAAAAGACCCTCATGCTGGGAAAGATTGAAGGCAGGAGGAGAAGGGGACGACAGAGGATAAGATGGTTGGATGGCATCACTGACTCAATGGACATGAGTTTGAGCAAGCTCTGGGGGATGGTGAAGGACAGGGAAGCCTGGTGTGCTGCAGTCCATGGGGTGGCAAGGAATGGGACACGACTGAGCGACTGAACAAGAGCGTGGTCTGGGCAGTAGTGTCTTTAACAAGCTCCACTGCAAAATCTGGGGGCTCTTTCTTAGCTGGGTGACCTGGAGCAAGTTAATGCACTTCCCTGTGCCCAAGGCACATCTTTAAAATGGGCATAATCATGGCCCCTACGTCATGGGGTTGTTAGGAGGACGGTATCTCGGCCAGGAGCTCAGCACACTAAGTGCTCGACAGATGCTCACTCTAACATGACCGTGGTTGATCTGACCTCTGCATTTCCCACATGGGAGAAGGGGGGACAGGCGTTCTCAGCCCCGGGTCCAACTCAGCCACCCACTGACCCCTGGGCCTCAGTTCCCCAGCCTGGAGGGAACGTGTGGCCTTGAGCCCCCAGGTGCCCCGAGGTGCGGCCGGGCATGCGTGCTGCAGGCCAGGAGCGGGAGGTCCCAGGCGCTGTCTTACCTTCATTGTTCTCCCCGGGCGGGTGGTAGAAGGAGAGCCCGAGGGAGATGATGGCGGCGATTTCCAGAATGATCAGCGTCACGTCCTGCAGGGCCTCCCACACGAGCTGCAGGAAGGTTTTTGGCTTCTTTGGAGGTATAAAGTTTTGCCCAAAAATCTGCCTTCTCTTTTCCAGGTCTGGAGCAGTGCCCGGCAAACCTGCAGACAGAGTGCAGAGAGGTTGGCCTGGGGGTCCAGGGGAGACACACATTCCCAGGAATCACTCCGAGGGGGGCGGCCACGTGGCAGGGGGGAGAGGCAAAAACAAGGCAGGAAACCAGCAGGAACCCACCAGGAGCCTGTGCCGAGTGCTAGCTTCTACCCAGATCTCCTGAACGGCATCACTAGCGTGCTGGAGTTGGAGGACTGGGGCATTCTGCTGTTCCAGTTGCAGGGGCCCCAGGGTCCAATATCTACTATCATAGGCAAGCTATCATATCACAGGGCCTAGGACTCCAACAGTCTTTCATTCAACCGGTTATTCATTCAACCCGTGTTTCTCTGCACGCCTACCCCATGCGGGTGCTGGGGGAGTCCCTCAAAGGGAAGAGCCCCTTGCTCAGGAATATAGGAGCTTGGTGGTCCTGGGATCCTACAGTCTGTGGTTCAGGGGTACAGGAGATGTACATGCCTCCAAAACGGGGCTCTGGGTGCTGAGCCTTTTCTGATGTTCATGGTAAGACGCCCACCTACTGCCTCCAAGAGCCAGACTGGCTGAAACCTGCAGAAGAGCCTGAGGGTGTCCTGTTCCCAAGGAGACCTGCCCCCACCCCACTGGCCTTGCCTACCAGTACAGGAAGCGCTGGAGATCCACTGTCCTGCCAGTGCAGTGGGAGGAAGGGAGCTTGAGCTGGGTTGTGCTCCTTTCATAGATGGGGAGACGGAGGCCTTCATGAGACCCAGCTGTGGTCGTGGCACACTCTTGGGACCCGAAGACCCAGGCCGGCCCTGTTCTAAGCACGTGGAAATGTTGCCCCCAGCCTCCCGTGCTGGAGTGGCTTATATGTGTTCACAGTGGAAAGCATTAGTCTGTTAGGCACCTCCAACTCTTTTGCGACCCCATGGACTGTAGGCTGCCAGGCTCCTCTGTCCATGGGATTCTCCAGGCATGTATACTGGGGTGGTTTGCCATTTCCTTCTCTAGGGAATCTTCCCGACCCAGGGATCGAAACTGCATCTCCTGCACTGCAGGTGGGTTCTTCACCACTGAGCCCCCAGGGAAGTCCCCAGGTGAGGATATTGGGTCATTATTGTTCAGTTAATGGGTCATTAATCACGACCTTCTGGAGGAGTAAGACTGAAGAGATGGGTTTTCAGTGAGATGGAGAGGAGGCTGGTCAAGGAGAGGACAGGCACAGCAGACGGGCCATGTGACTGCAGACAATCCACTTCTCTCTGGGCCTCAGTTTCCTCACATATGGCATGAAGGATGGACTTGGCTCAAGGTGGGGGACTGGTGGCTGTGGCATGTTATATCCAAAGACAGTTGTTATGGAGACCTACAGGTAGGAAAGTCCACCTGGTACAGGCCACCGATCATGCCCTTCCCAGGAGCAGAAATTTGAAGTCTCCTCACCCTCAGGCTGAAAATTAACAGTGCCTATTTTGGAAGCAAAACTACCACGTTGGTGTGAGAGATGAATGGTACTGGAGATTCAATTTAGATTAAAGGGCATCTCACCATTTAGTATATTAAAAATTAAAATACTGTGTCAAATATCCATTGGACAAAGCCAGAAGGCCTTGAAAATTCGGAGACCCAAATGCCCAGCAGTTGATAGCAGACACTGTGTGAAACCACAGATTTTTTGAACCTGAGTTTCTTTTTGTACAAAAGGTAGAGGAGAGAGGACTGGGTGAGGAGTCAGGTTTATGGATGAACTTGGGCTGGTTGTTTCATCCCCTGGAAACTCAGTGTTCTCATCAATAAAATGGGAGCAAAATAAGCCCGAGGCTGTGGTAAGCTGTACTCTACAGAGGAAGGGGTGTGAAAACTCTCTGTGAACAGTATAGATGAGGGAAGTGTGCCCTCCTGGCAAAAAAATTAAAAAATGCCCCAGCATGTGGCTAAGTCTTCTGCTGGAAGAATATTCTATTAGTTATGTACAAGAAGAGGGCTGAGAGCAGGACGTGGGCTCTTCCGCTGAACAGGAATGAGTTGTTGTAACGGCTGCTTGTGTCACTGGCTACCTGAGGAAGCATTGCTCCCAAAGTGCATCTCCGTCCAGCTGTGCTGGACACACACTGGCTTTTCCCCCAGGCTCTGGGTCTTTGCCCTGGCCAGGTTCTTGGTTACACACGGACTGTAGGGGCACATGTAGGCGTGGCTCACAGTGAGATCAGCTGCTTGTGAGCACCCACAGACACTGTGTCCCTCCAGCCTTTGTGATACACACGACATACATCTCTCCACTGATTTATGTCCCCAAGTTCAGCTGCATCTCCACTCCTATCTCTGCCGTAGGAATTCCTAGACCCATGATACCTCTCAGCTCACGGCTCTAGAATTTCTGTGTGAACAGGAAAGTGGGTGTTGGTGGGAAGGTTGGGATTGGGTGGTGAGGATTTGGTGCGAAGGTGGGTGGCCAGGAGTTCAGCTAGTAGCTGTGAAGATATCAATTATCTGCATCAAAGAATTGAGGGGTCCGGTGGAGGTGAAGGTGCTAAATAGGGTTGCCAGACAAAATATAGGATGACCAGTTAAATTTGAATTTAAGATAAACAGCAATTAACTTTTAAGTTATGTCTCCTATAATATTGGGGAGAAGCTAATAAAAATTATTATTTATCTGGAATTCAAATTTCACTGGATATCCTATACTTTTCTTTGTTAAATCTGGCAACCCTATCCCAGAAGCACCCTGCCCCCTGCACCACTCCCTGTCCCCTGCCCCAGGTTCCCCCATTGCTGGAGCAGAACAAGTCCCCTGGTCAGCCAGTCTCACTCTCCCATTTGACAGGTGGAAAAGTGAGGCCCAGGGATGGGGAAGTATCTTGGCTCAGATACAGTGATTCAGCTGCAAAGCTGGGGTTGAACTCCTGCCTCCTGGCCCCGGCCCTTTTCACCAAAAGGTTCTCATCTTGCTCATTAGCTTAAAAAAAAACTGAGCCTTAATGTACACACAAAATTATGGGCATTTCACATTCTCTCTCTATCAGCATCGTTTAAGAGATTTGATTCAAACTGTCCTTTGGTGACCTCTGAGTAGCCTTTATCTCATCCTTTTGGGAAAAAGGAGGCCAGAAAAGCTGCTTTTCTCTCCTTCTGTGAAGGGGTCTTGATGGTTGAACACAGACATCCTCTATGTCATCATGAGAGGTGCAACATCCCTGTTGGTCCAGAATGGGGCGCTCTGCTGAGCAGCTGCCTGCAGCCTCAGGGAAGCTTCTAGAAGCAGAGGGACCAAATTCTAGCCTCAACCTGCCACTTGGGCAAGTGACACTCCCTCAGAACCTCAGTCTCTTCATCTGTAAATTGGGGCAGAGGGGAAATTCGCTGTTTCTGCCTGCTGGGGTGCAAATGAAAGGCACACAACTATATGAGAAGCGCCTGGCACGCCGTAGGTGCCCAGATTCCGGGCAGAAAACCTCTGAGCTCAAATGCGACCTCACACGGCATTGAGAGCAGTGACAGAGTATTCACGTCTTTTCATTCTCTGTGACCTTGAGTGACCCCTTTAGAGATGCAGGACGAACTCGTCTGCCCCACCCCACACCATCACCCCATTCCCTCCAGTATGCTGGGGCTGCAGACAGAGGGACGCTAAGCGCACACGTCTGTGCTCTCCGGGGGTCATCACTTAACACACGGAGCTTGCATTTACCTCTGGCCAGTCTGTAAGACAAGGATTACAAACTCCATTTTGTGGATGGGAAAACTGAGGCTCAGAGAGCTCAAGTGACTTGCTCAAGGTCACACAGCTACAGCCAGGATTGGACCCCAGGTCTTTGAGAATCCACAGCTGTACTATTTCTATATCAAGCCAGGGTGCCTATTTCAGGGCCCAGCAGCTAAAAGTCACTAACTCCACCATTTCCCCTGTTCTGGAGACAGCCTTGAGCTATAAACACAGGCTTGGCAACAGACAAGAGCTAACTCCCAGGGATCCCAGGCACCTGAAGAAAATGAGAAAATTTAGTCACCAGGCTCGGAGTTGTTAAATGTTTGTGTTGTCACTGCAGTGTGGGTACCTCCATTAGCATAAATAAAAGTCTTACATTTTGAAAGGAAAAAAAAAATAACCACGAGCCCTTCAAAAGCTATAACATTTATAGAAAAATGCATTTCCGTCTTTGGAAAGTGAGTGGGCTAAATCCACTGTGGTGCATCCAGCCCATTAAATATTATGCAACAATTAGAAAACGTGATCCATTTATATGTACGAATATGGCACACACTGAGTGAAAAAGGCAAGTTGCAGAGCAATGCGTACAGTTTGATTCCGTTTATGAGAAACAGAAAACTCAATAAAGCCATAGTTTATATTTCCTACAGGTACATATATATGTAAATATGTAGCAAAGGTTCTGTAAGGATCTGCTCCAAACCCATGATGGTGGAACCTCTGGGGAGGAAAAGGGCAATCTGATTGGTTGCAGTGGTCGGGACTCTAACTTGGACTAAAATATTTTTATTTTAACCCAGGAGAATGTATTCATGTTTTATTTGAATGATTCAAAGTTTAGTTTAAAGGGGGAAATCAATACGTACTGTAAGAAAATGTACACTTATTTCCATGTGACCTTTTGATATGAGGGGCTTCCCAGGCGGTGCTAGTGGTAAAGAATATGCTTGCAAAGCAGGAGACACGGTTTGACCCCTGGGCCAGGAAGATCCCCTGGAGAGGAAATGGCCCTCCTTTCAGATATGAACTTGGAGACAAATATTCCTGAGTTAAAAACTTGGCTTCACCACTTACTACCTGTGTGCCCCTCCCCTCAAAGGAATACTTAACTCAGATCCGACCACTCCCCTTCACTGCCTACACGTCAGTCCGGGAGGACTTCAGTTAGCCGCCTTCAACCCATTCTCCACCTAGTGGCCAGAGGGATGCTTTAAAAGCATGAAGTGCACTGTGTGAATGTCCGGCCCTTGAAGAGGCTCCAGGGGCTTCTGTTAGACGGAGAGACATCTCCTCTCCTTGCCAAGGTCTGGAAGGCCCTGGACAGTGTGACCCCGATTTCTTCTTAAGTCTTATTCCTCCACCCTGCCAATGCACTCCAGCGCCACCAGCCTCTCCAGTACAGCTTCAGTACGAATGCGCTCCTGCTTCAGGGCCTTTGCACATGCTGTTCCTGCTGCTGGACTGTTCTTCCCTCTCATTCACATTGAACTTGGCTAAACCTGTCTCTCTGTCCCCTTCAGATTGAACTCGTTTTTGAATGTTCCCATAGCTCACTGAACATCCCTTTCATTTTTATTATTTTAGTCATTAATAGTGTGAAAGTGAAAGTTGCTAAGTCATGTCTGACCATGCAACCCCATGAACTATACAATCAAAGGAATTCTCTAGGCCAGAATACTGGAGTGGGTAGCCTTTCCCTTCTCCAGGGGATCTTCCCAACCCAGGGATCGAACCCAGGTCTCCCACATTGTGGGCAGACTCTTTACCAGCTGAGCCACAAGGGAAGCCCAAGAATACTGGAGTGGGTAGCCTGTCCCTTCTCCAGTGGACCTTCCTGACCCAGGAATTGAACTGGGGTCTCCTGCATTGCAGGCGGATTCTTTACCAACTCAGCTATCAGGGAATCCCCATTAATAGTGTAACTGAGTGCTAAGTCACTTCAATCGTGTCTGACCTTTGCAACCCTATGGACTGTAGCCCGCTGGGCTCCTCTGTCCACAGTATTCTCCAGGCAAGAATACTGGAGTAAGTTGCCATTCCCTCCTCCAGGGAATCTTTCTGATCCAGGGATCGAGTCTGCGTCTCCTGCACTGCAGGCAGATTCTTTGCCACTGAGTCCCCTGGGAATCCTCCAAGGGGATAACTGGTCCCTATGTCCTCAGGTGATGAACATAATGGACACAACATTGCCCTTGGTGCAGGGAAACACCTCGATGAATGAAAGCCATTGCTGGCACTATGATTATCTCATAAGGAACTATGGCAAGAGGTTCTGTGCCCTAGCCCCGCGGTTCTCCATGACTCCACACTGCAGCTGTGGCGGGCAGCTCCGGAGCACGCTGGCCACACCCTTCACGTGTCCTCCAAATCTGTCTTCAGCTTCAGGGCTCTTCCTGCAGCTGGGGGTTCATCGGGTGCCACTAAGCAGGAGGCCCAGAAGTGCCGAGAATTACCCCAGACCACACCCAGAGGGAGCTGGGAGTCAGGACAGACGCTCCGGCCCTGTACCCTTGGAGGGACAATTCTCAGGTGCTTCCCACATGCTCCCTGCCAAGGTCAAGTGGGCCGTGGCCCTGGTCCCCTCCAGCGTAATCTGTCACCAGCACATCCCCAATGGCATTCCTCTCTTCCCTGCTTTCTTCTCTTGCTCTCATTCCCAAGATGACTCCCAAACATACCACCTGCACCCCACCCTTGGCTCACACTCTGCTTTTGGGAAACCCAAACTAAAAACTTTCCCCGGTGGCTCAGATGGGAAAGAATTCACCTGTGATGTGGGAGACTTGAGTTTGCTCCCTGGGTTGGGAAGATCCCCTGGAGGAGGGCATGGCAACCCACTCCAGTATCCTTGCCTGGAGAATCCCCATGGATGGAGGAGCCAGGTGGGCTACAGTTCATGGGGTCATAAAGAGTCGGACCTGACTGAGCGATTAATACACACACAAAAACAGGTCGTGAGGAGTGAGTGTGTGAGGCTGGGGCCTGGCGCCCCATCTTGATCTTCCTAATCACTCACTGGCCCTGTGACCCTGCTGGGCCTCTCTGCTAGTTTTCTCTTTCACGCATTGGAGAAGGAAATGGCAACCCACTCCAGTGTTCTTGCCTGGAGAATCCCAGGGATGGGGGAGCCTGGTGGGCTGCCGTCTACGGGGTCACACAGAGGACTAGTTCTTTAAGGGGCCTCGTTACTCAGAGATTCTGAGATCCGTTTCTCCTGTGATTGTATCATTCATTCATAAAGCCATTAAGCTTCCGTGAGGGGCCTTCTAAGCCTGCAGGGCGAGCCTGCGGCCCACACCCAGCGGAGGTGCCGCCCACTGTCGGAGGGGCGAGCCTGCCCTGTGTGAGGGGGCAGGACAGCTACAGGGAAGCCCACCGAGGAGGCCACTCTCACCGCGTCTTGCTGCCCCTGGTGCGCCTGCGCTCTCTCGGCCTGGCTGTCTGCATGCCTGGCTGCCTTTCCCGTCTCACCCTCCCGGGACGGGTCACAGCACCTTCCTCAGGAAGCTGCCCCTGGCTGGCCTTACTCTCATCTAATGGCCCTTCCATGCAGCTCACCTCCCCTACCAACCCCGCTTACGGAAGTTATTAAGTGGTATTTCAACTGACTCCTGGGATTACTTAATTTTGAGCTCCTGAAAGGCAAGATCTGCGTCATTTCATTTTGTGTCCTTGGTTATGGCTGGCAGGCAGGAACCACGCACCATGTGCCTGTGGAGGAGGAAAGACAGAGGCGGGAGGAGGGAGATGGGGAGGAGGGAGGGGACCCGTCCCTGGGATTCTCCAGGCAAGAGCACTGGAGTGGGTTGCCATTTCCTTCTCCAGTGCGTGAAAGAGAAAACTAGCAGAGAGCACCCAGCACAGAGCAGCAGCACTAATGCTAAATGACAACACAGACGCGAAGCCCTCTGGCTGAGCCGCCGGTCCTCGCCACCCTCGCAGGCAACACTTGGTGCTTACCTCGCGCCAGCTTCCAGGCTAACGGCGCTCACGTGTACAGACTCACTCAATCCCCAGTGTGGCTCCTTGAAGGGGACACTATGATCGTCCCGTCTTACACCCAGCTAGGAAGCGGCAGAGCGGGAAGGCACCCCAGGGAAGCTGGCCCGAGTCCCGTCCTGAACTAGCGGCCGTGGCCTGACTCCTTCCTTTACTCGCTTGTCGGCTCCTTCGCTCGCTGAACAGTGGCCGGGCACCTGCCCGCACCGGCATCTCAGCGAGCACCAGCCACACACTAGTGAGCAGGACGGCACTCCCACCCTCCCGGGCTTTTCTACACCCGCTTGGACGCACGCACTCAAGCTCTTCCCGCAGCGGGTGAGACACGCACTTATTCATTCTGATCCTCTGGGCGCTGGGTTGTGTGGTCGCGGCCTCCAGTGATTCACGGTGGCTCCAGCCATTCCACTTTCCGCAGCTGTGTGACCCTGGACAAGTCACTCGCCTTCTCTGGGTCACTTGGGCTATAAAATGGGGAGATCCTGCAGGCCCCCAGAGACCTGAGGCGAGGGCTATCTAAGGCAATGCCTGGCCCACGATGCTTGGCATAGAGTAGGCACTGGGGGCACAGTGGTAAAGAACCTGCCTGCCAATGCAGGAGGCACCAGAGACATGGGCCTGGTTCCTGGGTCGGGAAGATCCCCTGGGGTAGGAAACGGAAACCCACTCCAGTAATCTTGCCTGGAAAATTCCATGGACAGAGGAGACTGGTGGGCTACATTTCTGGCCTACAGTCAGACACGATGGAATACACACCACACACACACACACACACACACACACACACACGTACGGGTTAAAGGACTTCAGCTGCAGAAGCTGACAGCCTTGTGACACCGCCTGGAGGAGGGAGCTGAAGAGACCTGACTGAGGGCACGCAGCTATGAGAGGCATGAGCAGGACCAGAACCACAGTCTCGAGACGCCAAGACCCCTCGCCCCTGTTGCTCTGTGACACAGGCTCTTTCAGGACAGGCTGAGCGTTTGCATCAGGAACCTATCATTGATGTTGTTGCCTCCCCACACACTGTCGGGCATTCTTTTATACTTTAAATGTTCTGTGCGTCTCTCCAGTAACTTGACAAAGGCCACCTCTGTCATTGCCCGTGCAACAGAAGAAGGGTCAGCATCATTGCTGTTTCAGGGGCCGGGTACTTCCTGTCCCTTTGCTCAAGGGACTGGTGTGGTGCTGGGTGCAGCCTCGAGCTGGATAAAGATGCTGGACTGACCAATGTTAGTTGCTCGGTTGGGTCTGACTTTGCGATCCCATGGATTGTGGCCCATCAGGCTCCTCTGTCCATGGGATTCTCCAGGGTTCTTATGACCTCACCCAACGGTAAGGGAAGAGGTCCCCTGGAAGGACTGGGTCCCTAACTTGGACCCAGAGGGCGTAACGCCCGTCTAAGAAATGACAGTGAGCTACTAGGAAAGCCCATGCTGGGCGGACCAAGGCTCAAGCTAATACTGAGAGCAAGGGGACAGCTGTGAAAACACACTCAGTGACTCCACCTGGAGCAGCCGTGGTGCTCGTCACACCATTTGCTGATTCCTGGCAAAACCCAGTGAAGTTTCTCTCTAGACATGCGCCACGATCTCGCTGAAGTGTGTTCTTCTTTAGGAGTGTGTTGTTTCGGGAGCGTGTGCTTCCTTTAGCAAGCCTTTCTGCAGTTGTGCCGACCCTGAGCCCGGGAGAAGTCACTTGTGTCTGCTTTTGGGAACCTCATTCCTGTAATGCTTGAGGGTGGCCAGGTCCTCGGCCAGCCCCGCCATGCCCGGCCTGCTGGGGGGCGAGTCCGCCCTCGTCTGGGGGAGAAGGGGCGGTTGCTCTGCTGACCAGCCATGCCCCTGCTCCGGCCGGGTCGGGAGCAGGCATGCTGGCAGGCTGACTATAATGCTTTCTTGCAAGATGACAGAACACACTCTTTTTCCAGCTGTTAAGCTGGCTATGGAAGAGGAAGGGTCACCGGGGCTGGTCACCAGTGAGACCATAGCTGGCTCTGAGGCTGGCTCTTGCCCTAACTTGCTGGGAGCTCCATGGTGAAGACTGTCCTGTTACCTCGAATAGAGCCCAACACACAGTAGGTGCTCATGAAACAGGCATGAAAGGCTGGCAGGCGACAGAGTCCACAGTAGGAGAAAAGTGTGCTCCTTAGGACATTTACCAAACAATAAAACTGACGTCAGTTGAGACTAGTCAGGCTTCTCAGGAAAGTTGTCTAACTGTACCTTCAGAATATTATTCTGCATAAGAAAGGATGCATTTTCACTACTTGGGACAAATGAATAATAATAGCTGGGTGTGTGCATGCGGGCTAAGTTGTTTCAATCATATCCAACTCTGTGACCCATGGACTATAGCCTGCTAAGCTCCTCTGTCCATGGGATTCTCCAGGTAAGAATACTGGAGTGGGTTGCCATGCCCCCGTTCAGGAGATCTTCCCAACCCAGGGATCGAACCCATGTCTCTTAAGTCCCCTGCATTGGCAGGTGGGTTCTTTACCACTAGTACCACCTGGGAAGCCCAACAGCTGGGTGATTTTGCTTAAAAAAAGAGTTCCTTTAACACAGATGGGTAATAAACACATGAAAAGATGCTCAACATTGCTCATTATTAGAGAAATGCAAATCAAACTACAGTGAGATATCGCCTCACACTGGCCAGAATGGTCATCATCAAAAACCCCACAAACAACAAGTGCTGGAGAGGGGAGAGAAAAGGGAACCCTCCTGCCCTGCTGGTGGGAAGGTCAATCGATATAACCGCTGTGGAAGGCGGTCTGGAGATTCTTTAAAAAACTAGGACCAATAATAAAACGTTGCTGTTCAGTCGCCCAGCCGTGTCTGACTCTTTGCAAAACCACCATTCAACCCAGCAGTCCCGCTTCTAGGCATACACTCTGAGGAAGCCCAAACCGAAGAAGACACATGGGCCCCATCGTTTGCCGCAGTTCTCCTTAGGGCAGCTAGGACAGGGGGGCAACCTAGGCGCCCATCACAGATGGGCGGAGAAAGAAACGACGGCACTCGCGTACAGTGCAACGCCACTCAGCCGTGAAAAGGAGCACAGCTGAGTCAGTTCTAGTGAGGCAGGTGAAGCTAGAGCCTGCTGTACAGACGGAGGTAAGTCAGAAAGAGAAAGACAAATATCGTATATTAATGCATATATGTGGAATCCAGAAAGGTGGTACTGATGAGCCTATTTGCAGGGCAGCAGTGGAGCTACAGACATAGAGAACAGGTTTATGGACAAGGGTGGGGGAGAGGAAGGGGAGGGGGAGAGGAATGGAGACAGCACCTTGGAAGCATGCTGCTAAGTCACTTCAGTCATGTCCGACTCTGTGTGACCCCAGAGACAGAGATGTGTATAAGAGACAGCTTCTAGTTAGAGNGACAAGGGTGGGGGAGAGGAAGGGGAGGGGGAGAGGAATGGAGACAGCACCTTGGAAGCATGCTGCTAAGTCACTTCAGTCATGTCCGACTCTGTGCGACCCCAGAGACAGCAGCCCACCAGGCTCCCCCGTCCCTGGGATTCTCCAGGCAAGAACACAGGAGTGGGGTGCCATTTCCTTCTCCAATGCATGAGAGTGAAAAGTGAAAGTGAAGTCGCTCAGTCATGTCTGACTCAGCGACCCCATGGACTGTAGCCTTCCAGGCTCCTCCATCTATGGGATTTTCCAGGCAAGAGTACTGGAGTGGGGTGCCATCGCCTTCTCCGCCATGGAAGCATATACACTACCATATGCAAAACAGATCGTTAATGGAAATCTGCTGTGTGACTCAGGGAACCCAAACCAGGTCACTGTGACAATCTAGCGGGGTGGGAGGGATGTTCAAGGGGGAGGGGACATAGGGGACACCTATGGCTAATTTATAATTGACGTGTGGAAGAAATCAAACCAATATTACAATGCAATCATCAATCAATTAAAAATAACTAAATATAAAAAACAAAACAAAGTTCCTTAAAAACAAAAACCTCTTCAATAGTTTAAGTGCTTAAACTCTGTAAGCCTTCAAAGTCTTTCTTACAGAGGGAAAATGTCATGACTCTTACCTGGACCTCGGGTGGCTTATATCTGACCTTAACTTTCAGGCCTCACTGCTCCCTCATGACCCCTTTCCCTCTTCTAATTTGGCTTTCAGAGAATAGTCAAATCTGAGGGCTATCCTTGCCACCTCTCAGACAGGAGCCACAAATTAATTTCGTCTTGCAAGTCAACTGTGACTGATTAGCAAGGGCTACCTGGAGTTGAGTTTGAAGAGTCTGTGTATCACGATTGATTAGTGATGTCTGTCCCAGGTTTGAGTCTGGAAGTGGGGGCTTGTGTTACAGGAAATTTGCTGTCCTGTCCTCTTTCTCTTTCAACCCCTGGCTCAGGATGTCAAGAGGCCCACGAAGTAGCCCCACCTGGATGTCGTATTTATTAATGCATCCCCAACTTGGGAGGTCTAAGAGCAAGCTCTTCATTTCCTTGAAATCTATACCCCCTTCTGACCATACTGGCCAGCCGCCCTGGGATTTCCTGGATCTGACCTTTCTTCTTCAGGCCTGAGACCATCATCTGAGTTTGGGGTCCTCACATCTCTCATCTGGCTGTCCCTGCAATGGTTCCTTAGTGGGGCTCCCTTCCCGAACTGGCATCCTCTGGCTCACAGTGAATGATGCTCTGATCTCTCCTAAGTGCCCCTCAGACCCGCATGTCCGCACTCTGCAAAGCCCAGGGCTCTAAATGCTCAACAGGGTCTAATATCCCCTCTTCAACAGTTAAAACCAATCCCTTTCTCTCACTCACTAACCCATTCATTCTTTGATTCTCTTTTCTCCTCTCTTCACATATTTGTTAAATAAACATTTCACGATTGCTGCATCCAAAATGGCAGATAGGTACTGTCTCCTAAGGACACGGAAATGAATACTTCCCCTCCACTTCAAATTCTGCAGGTGCTGATACAGTCCTGCTTTCCTATGAGAAGTAAGTCCAGTCCAAGGTATGTGAAATTCACAACCCCTCCCAGGTTATTAATTCCCTTAACGCATGGTATTCCTGCTTTGAGGAGCTTGCAGTCTGGGGTGGAGACAGATGTCTAAAAAATTCATTCTAATCCCAGGTGATAAAATACCACCTGAAATGCCTCTCCTTCCAACTTTGGTTCCTTTTCCAGGTCTGGATCTGTCTCCTTTCCTCTGGGGTCTGCCGCAACACCATCCTCTCCCAGCATCCTTCCCTTCTCTCACAGTAGCCGCCACACCCTAGGAAAGAGTCCGATGGCTGGCTTGGGTCTATCTGCCTCCACTCCTTGTCCTCCAGTTCTCCACCTCATTTCTGTATAAGGCAAACTGCCCAGTGCACAGCAGGGCCACGATAAGAACTGAGTTGATGCAACTCCAGGTTCTGAGTAAATCTCTCCGTGCTCCATCTCCGGCCTCAGGCCCACCCGTTCGTTTGGCGCTGGGCTTGGGGCCAGGCCACCTGCTTCCGCCACTCTTTGTTGCTGTTTTTGAGTCGCGCTGGGTCCTGCCCGACTCTCTGCGACCCCATGGGTGCAGCATGCCAGGCTCCTCCACCCTCCACTATGTCCCAGGGTTTGCCACTGAGTTGGTGATGCTGTCTAACCATCTTATGCTCTGCCGCCCTCTTCTCCTCTTGCCTTCAATCTTTCCCAGCATCAGGCTCTTTGCCAACAAGTCATCTCTTTGCACTGACCCATGAAGGGGTTCTGCCACTTACAGGCTGCACATAACCCCCAGCTGCTTCAGTTTCCCTGCCTCTAAAATGGGAATTTTGACAGTACCTCCCTCCTAGGCTTGCTGTGAAGATACAATGAGTTGATACTTGTTAATGTGCGTATGTCAAGGCTGTATATTGCCACTCTGGTTATTTAAGTTCTATGCAGAGTACATCATGTGAAATGCCGGGCTGGACGAAGCACAAGCTGGAATCAAGACTGCCGGGAGAAATATCAATAACCTCAGATATGCAGATGACACCACCCTTATGGCAGAAAGCAAAGAGGAACTAAAAAGCCTCTTGATGAAAGTGAAAAGAGGAGAGTGAAAAAGCTGGCTTAAAACTCAACATTCTAAAAACTAAGATCATGGCATCTGGTCCCATGACTTCTTGGCAAATAGATGGGGAAGCAATGGAAACAGTAAGAGACTTTATTTTCTTGTGTTCCAAAATCACTGCAGATGGTTACTGCAGCCATGAAATTAAAAGATGCTTGCTCCTTGGATGAAAAACTATAAAAAACCTAGACAGCATATTAAAAAGTAGAGACATTCCTTTGCCAACAAAGGTCCATCTAGTCAAAGCTATTTTTTTTCCAGTGGTCATGTATGGATGTGAGAAGAAGGCTGAGCGCCAAAGTATTGATGGTTTTGAACTGTGGTGTTGGAGAAGACTCTTGAGAGTCCATTGAACTGCAAGGAGATCAAACCAGTCAATCCTAAAGGAAATCAATCCTGAATATTCATTGGAAAGACTGATGTTGAAGCTGAGGCTCCAATACTTTGGCCACCTGATGCAAAGAGCCAACTCATGAAAAGACCCTGATGCTGAGGAAGACTGAAGGCAGGAGGAGAAGGGGATGACAGAGGATGAAATGGTTGGATGGGCATGAGCTGGTGATGGACAGGGAAGCCTGGCAGGCGGCAGCCCATGGGATCACAAAGAGTCGGCCACAACTGAGTGACTGCACAACGACGACAACGTGCTCAGAGAAGGAAGGATGGCAAGAATGGAGAAGGGACTGGCAACGCACCCCAGCATTCTTGCCTGGAGAATTCCACGGACAGAGGAGCCTGGTGGGCTACAGTCCACGGGGTCGCAAAGAGTCAGACATGGCTGAGTGATTAAGGCTACACTAATGCACTTAGAACAGGGTTCGGTACACGGTAAGAGTGAGGGCGCTGTTATTACGGTCATAAAGGGCCTTTCCCACATATTGGGATAGGTCCTCCACTTTAGTCTTCCTTTAAGCCTGAACCCATTTAACGTTTGTTTGGAATCATCACCCTCTCCTGTTTACACTTACTTTGCGTTCCGTCCCCCTCATCGAGTCCCAGGGGTTCACTTGCTTGGCTGAGAGTGTCTGGATTTAGTGGGGGCTGCAGAAAGGAGAGGGTGGGTGGACCTGCCACCTCTGTCTGGGAAGAATCATCACCCCCAGCACTCACTGGGTCACACCTGGTTGCCTAGCAACCAGCAACACACATCTCTGCCTCGGCTCGCAATTATATGGAGAAACAAAATGTTCCGGATGAACCCTCAAATCACACGTCATTAAGTTCTGTTCAGCCTGAGGCCCAGCAACAAAGCCGTAAGGAACAGAACAAAGCAGCAAGACCTCTGGGGGATGGAGTACCGTGCTAGGAGACTGGGGCTGGGCTTCCAGCCGTGCTGATCTCTGGCTGGCTGGGTGACACCGAGATCCTCACCCAGGTCCAGGTTCAAAAAGTGGCCCTGTCACCTCTCACTGGCTGAGCCACGCCCAGTCAGTGCCCTGGTATCTCCTCACCTGCTGGAGTTCAGATTTGGTCCCTGCTCTGCAGGGCGTGGTGAGAATGACGAGCTAACACACTATGTCCCTCACCTGTTCTCAGCTCGCCAGCGTCCACCCCACTAGGGAGGAGGCCCCACAGCTCTCCTGGTGCCCCCCTGGCTGTCCAGCCCCTGCCGACTTCCCCTCAGGCCCCAGCTCCAAGCCTTTGTCCACGCTGCCCCCTCATTCCGCGGCACAGGCTCCCTTTCATTCTGCCTGTCCTCGCCGCCTCCTGATCTCAGGATCTCCAGTGACTGTTCTGTTCTTTCTCCCCCGGCCCTGGCTTATTTCCCCCAGAGCTGTAATGACAATGGACAATCTCAATTATTTCTCCATTTTCTTAGCTTTTTTTCTTGCCACCCACACTCAAACACAAGCCCCATAAGAGCGGTGACATTTTTTATTCCGTTCACTGCTGTATCTATCCCCAGGGCCTGGAACTATGTCTAGCACATGATAGGTGCTCAAGGACCATCTACTGCGTGAATCGATGAACAGATGAAGGGATGGTTCCAAGGCCTGGCACTTAGCAGGTGCTTGGGACCTTCTTGCCTTTTGTTTCACTTTAGGCTTTTCTACAAAAGGAGTTGGCTGACACCCTTAAACCCTGGATGCTTGGCCCTGCATTTACTGGAGGCAATTCTTTCTTAGATATTTACAGCAAAAGGTACAGATATCCATTAACCAAGAAACACATTAGCAGGAAATCATCATTCCGTGCACTTTTCAGGGACAAAACTTCAGGACCTGTCATGAAGGACTCTGAAATTTAAATACACAAAACAGGGAGAGGAACTAACATCTAAGATTTGCCGGTATCTAGATCACACTGGGGAGTGGGGACTTGGGCCAGGCTGGCTTGGGTTCAGATGATACGTCTGGAACCTGTTGGTGAGTGACCTTGGCCTTGACACTGTCTCAGTGTCTTCGTCTGTGAAACGGGGATAATACTGAAAAGAGATACCATATATAAATCGAAAGTCCCCCCCAACCACTCTCCACTGCTCAGAATTAAACCTGGGAGCGGGGACCCACTGCAGCCCCATGGGCGGGCTCCATCTGCCTCCCACACGGAGCCCGCATTTTCTTTGCTACTGGGCCGAGGCCGGAAACACGGCTGGCTCCCCAAGATGGTAATTGTTCGGACAATTTGGGAAACCTCTGGGGGAGACAGAGAAGCTGGCAGTTCCAGATCAAACAGCCAGCTTTCCCGGGAGCCCGTTGTCAGAACATCAGAGGGACAGTTTTGCAGCCTGGCCTCATATTAACTGCGGCAGTCAGAAAATGGATTATTCCAAACCCCGGCGTTCACTCACTCGACACTTTCTCCTTGTCTGGGTAATTAGATCTCCCAGGACTTCAAGAGGATGCTGGCGGCTTCATACCAGCTCACATGTCCTTGAGGCTGGCAAGGGGTGAGCAGGGTGTGTGTCTCTGTTAGATCGCAGCCCTTCTTGGGCCGGCCCCCTCCCCCTAGGTCCTAAGCTGAGCAGGCTGTGGGTTCTGTTTGGGGCAGGTGGACTAGGGAGCCCTCAGCATGCCCACACATATCATCATCACTCATATTTTCATTTATGTAGAATCCTTGTTAGGTGCTAACTTTTCAGAGGCACATGAGACTGCCCTTGTTCTCAGGAAGCATAAAATCCAAAAGTCTAGATAACTAATGAGAACCTACTGCACAGCTCTGTATACAGTAGTCCCTACTGTATATAGTAGGAAGCCCTACTCAATGCTCTGCATTGACCCAAACAGAAAGGAAATCCAAAAATGAGAGGGCATATGTGTGTGTAGTGGGTTTACTTTGCAGAAAGTAATACAACATTGTAAAGCAACCATGTTGCTGTTGGTTAGTTGCTAAACTGTGTCTGACTCTTTGTAACCCCATGGCCTGGAGCCTGCCAGGCTCCTCAGTCCATAGGATTTCCCAAGGAAGAATACTGGAATGGCTTGTCATTTCCTCCTACAGGGGATCTTCCCAAACCAGGGATCAAACCCACGTCTCCTGTGTCGCTGCATTGGCAGGCGGATTCTTTACCACTGAGCCACCTGGAAAGCCAGAGATGGACATCAGTCAGTTCAGTTCACTTGCTCAGTCATGTCCGACTCTGCGACCCCATGAATCGCAGCACGCCAGGCCTCCCTGTCCATCACCATCTCCTGGAGTTCACTCAGACTCACATCCATTGAGTCCGTGATGCCATCCAGCCATCTCATCCTCTGTCGTCCCCTCTTCCTCCTGCCCCCAATCCCTCCCAGCATCAGAGTCTTTTCCAATGAGTCAACTCTTCGCATGAGGTGGCCAAAGTACTGGAGTTTCAGCTTTAGCATCATTCCTTCCAAAGAAATCCCAGGGTTGATCTCCTTCAGAATGGACTGGTTGGATCTGCTTGCAGTCCAAGGGACTCTCAAGAGTCTTCTCCAACACCACTTCAAAAGCATCAGTTCTTTGGTGCTCAGCTTTATTCACAGTCCAACTCTTACATCCATACATAACCACTGGAAAAACCATAGCCTTTACTAGACGGACCTTAGTTGGCAAAGTAATGTCTCTGCTTTTCAATATGCTGTCTAGGTCGGTCATAACTTTTCTTCCAAGGAGTAGGGGACCAGAAAACTCCAGAGAGCCAGGGTCTTACCAGAACTCACCCTTAGCCAATCTTGGCAAGCAATTCATAGGCAGCCATTCCAGACTCCCAAGGGTCCCCATGCAGCCTCTTCTACCTGCAGGGCTGCTTGGGAAGACTCTGCCCTGAGATACTCTCCCACTGGGATTTCTGTCCTCTTGGGAGAATCTCTAGGGCGGGTTCAGCAGGGTGATGGGGAGTTGAGTTCATTTCCCTCCCTCCCTGGAGAAGGTAGGCGCCAGCTGGGGCAGGCCGTACATGGTGTACCTGTTTAAAGGCCCTATACAGGGTGGCTGGCTCCTTTCATTCACTGCTCTCAGAATTAAGCCCTGGATTCTCTTTGAAGGGTTTCCCTGGTGCTCAGATGGTAACGAATCTGCTTTCAGTGTAGGAGACACAGGTTCGATCCCTGGGTTGGGAGGATCGCTTGGAGAAGGGAATGGGAGCCCACTCCGGTATCTTGCCTGGGAAATCACATGGACGGAGGAGACTGGCGGGCTACAATCCATGGGGTCGCAAGAGTCAGACACGAGTGACTACCGTTTTCACTTTCTCTTTAAAGACTCTGGGAGTTTAAGCAATGATGACATTTAAAAAGTAGGAATGGGAAGATATCATAAGATGAAAAACAAACAAAGTTTATCAAAAGTGAAACAAAAGCAGGTGCCAGGTCTTGGCCATCGGGTGCCATTCTTCTCTCCTTCTGGGAAGTTAGTTCACCCCCCCTGAGAGGAGTCTTGGTGGCTGTCCATCAAGACACCCCCACTTCCTGGCCTAAGGTGGGCATGTGACCAGGCCAGGCCATTCACATGCTCTCTCCTTGGACCTGGAGTCAGCAGTGCAGTGGAATCAGCTCACATCTTCTTGTGAGACCCTGTTGCTAAGTATTCAGGCATTTTTGTGAGCTGGTTGTTAGATGCAGCCTAAATGAGAATTAAATGATACAGACTTACAATTTCTATAAATTATATTTAAAAAGGGAACAAGTGGCCCATGCTTGTCCCTTCCTAACTATTTTACTGCCTGTCACCATGCCCTGCTCTCTGGAGTCCACCGAGGCTTCCTGCCAGAAATGCCATGTAACCCTGTGGGCTGTGCATTGTCTTCCAGTCTCACACTTCATCCCGTCATGTTAGTGACGCTGTAGGAACACGCACGCCACGGAAATCAGCGTACGCCACAAACGAGGACCCCTACCAACCCAGAGAGCTGTGTGCCAAACATTCACCAGCCCAGCGCTGCCTGAAATCGGGAGCAACACAAGGACCCGAAACAGCGGGAGTGGATTTCTCCCATCCTGCGTGCCCCCAAGGGGCATCTATTTGGTCAGTCCTGCCACCCAGCCCTGCGCATCTCAATTTCCCTCTGGAAAACTGAGCTCGGTTTTCCAGCCTTTGGTCTGACTTGGGGGGACCATGCCCATTCTTCCCTCGGGTCTGCCCCACACTCCTGTTGCCCATCACCAGCGCACATTAGCTGGCCGGCCTGAGGACAACGTCCCCAGCAACGCAGAGGGACAAGCGGAAAGAAAAACCGTCACCCGGAATCTTACCCATAACCCCACACTGGCACTTGCCTCCCATCTGTTTTTATGGAGTTACTGCCATGTACCACGCTGAACACTGCTTTTTCACACTGCACCGCATCACGAGCCCCATACACGTTGCTTCATGTTCTTTGCAACAACAATTTCCCACGATGTTCCATCAGGCATGTGGAGAAGCTGAAGGCGGCTTAATTGCTCTCCTAATGTTAGGCATTTAGGAATTACTTAACATCACACAGGGAACAGTTAAGAAGAAAAAAAAAAAAAACCTGGGACTTTGGGTCAGGAGAACAGAGTTCTCACTTGGTTTTCTGCCAGAAGGCTGTGTGAGTTTGGGGCAAGATCTTTCCCTCTCTGTGCCTCAGCATCTTAAACCTATAATATGTAAATAATGATGATGATAGCGATGATAGTAATAAGAGTAACGGCAGTTTCCGTTCCCTGCAGGCTTCCTGTACCGAGCTGTGTGTTCTTACACCAGCTCATTTATTCCTTACCACGGATCACGAACAAGTACTATTTCACAGATGAGTAAACAGGTTCTGAGAGGTGAAGTCATTTGCTTGGCACAACACAGCGAGTAAGGAAGTGGCACAGCTGGGATCAGACCCAGGAAGCCTGCTGCTTAACGCATAAGCTGCATCACTGCTTCCTAACGCCCGCTGTGATGGGCGCTCAGAGACGCATACATCCCCACGGAAGAGAGCTCGTCAGCTCTAGCCACAGTCCTCATCTGTCCCCCTGTGTATCCCCACTTTACAGGAGAGAAACTGGGGCTTCAAGCACAGAAAGGATTGTCTCCAGTGAGAATGTTCTGGGTGGATTATGCCCCTGCCCTAGTCCATATGCTGAAGTCATAAGGCCTGAAAACTCAGGATGGGACTATATCGGGCCACCACAGAGGTGAGCAGTTGCTAAGTTAGGATGAGGTCTTGAGGGTGGGCCCTATTCGAGGATGACCTGTGTCCTTACGTGGAGGAAATCTGCAGTCAGAGACAGATACACACAGAAGGAAGATGATGTGAAGATACGGAGAGGATGGCCACCTACAAGGTAAATATCAACTAGGCCCGACTGGTCTACTGTGTCATTTAAAGCTTGTGCTTCCTTATTAATTTTCTACCTGGATGATCTGTCCACTGGTGGAAGTGGGATGTTCAAGTCCCCCACTATTATTGTGTTACTGTCGACATCCCCTTCTATGCCTGCTACCATTTGCCTTATGGATCGAGGCACTCTTATGCTGGGTGCGTAGGTATTTACAACTGTCATATCTTCTTCACCGACAAGGTGAAGGAGAGAGACCTGGGACAGATCCTCCCCTCACAGCCCTCAGAAGGAACCGGCTCTGCTGACATCTCAATCTCAGACTTCCAGCCTCCAGAAAGGTGAGACAATATGTTTCTGCTGTTTAAGCCACTCAGTTTGTGGTCCTTGGTTATGGCAGACCCTGGAAACCTACACATCCATGTAGCAGGGCGGGGATGGATGAGAGCTGAGGTTGTGTGGGGCGGTGGGGAGCCTCCATGAGGCAGGGGGCGGGGATGAGGAACGTCTGCCATGGGCAGGGATGCCCCGGTCCTGGGCAAGTCCCTTCCCTCCTGGGCCTCAGTGCATTCTGGGATTGCTGGATGAGACGGTCCCTGAGAGCCACTCCAGACCTGTGGTCCCCACGAGTCTGAGAGTCCCTCCGGCTCTTGTCCCAACCACCCTGACCCTATTGAGCTGGTGTGTGGGGGCGGCCCCAGGGAACACACCATCCTGCTGTTTTGTCCAGCAGAGTTTTCCCAAGAGCTCAGGAGGCAGCCTGTCCCCGGGCCTGTTACACCTTCACTGTCCTCTACGGACCCTTCCTGGCAGCTCTTATGTCTGATTGCCTATCCAGCGTCAGACACCTTGATCACACCCTGCCGGCAGGTGACTCTCTCCTCCTACCTCTCTGCCTTCTGCTTTGCTGGTTGCCTGCTCCCTTGCCAGCTGGAGCTGCACTTGATGAGCACCCCAGGTGAGCTCACTCCTGTGTGCTCACGGAGTGTACTCTATGCCCAGCGCTGCTCCAGGCACTAGAATACAGCAGTGAACAGCACAGGCCCAGACCGCTGCCCCCTCCCCCCACCAGGTTTGGGACTTCTTAGCAGAGCCCCAAACTTCCCTGTAGTCCCAGGCCTCTCTGTAGACATCTCTGTCATCCAGCTGCTCCCTCGCCAGGCCTGCCGTCCCATCCCTCAGGGCGCAGCAGAAACCTTTCATTTCACCGTAGCCTTGTTCCTCTCCTTGCTGCCCCATCTCCACTGCAAGCGGCCAGCTCTGTCTTGAAAACCGAGTCTGCACGGCCCTCTCTCGCCCTTGCCTGTCTAGCGCAGGCTGGGCCCTCCTCTCCGTCACCACTCCCGGCCGAGTCCAGCCGTCACCTCTCTTTCGGATGCCTTTCGCTCCCTCCCCGCTGGCTTTATTTCATGGGGTATCTCCCCACCCAACCCAAACCCACGGCTGCCAGCTGTCCCAGCTGCACTCTTCCTCTGCTTGAGGACTGTCAGGGACTCCCTCCTGCCTCTTCATTTAAGCACAGAGGTTGTGGCTGGATATTTGGAGTCCTGGCATGGACTCTGGAACTGCCTGCCTGCGTTTGACTCTGACGCCTGGTTTGGGCTCCTCCACTCACTAGCTGCGTGACCATGGGCAAGCGGTTTGCCGTCTCTGTGCCTCAGTGTCTTATGAAAATGGGACTACTGCTAGTGCCTACTCTGTAGGGTTGTTGGGAGGACCGAACGAGGTGGCGGCGCGCACGCAGCTCTTGGAAGACGCTCTTGCGCCTGCTCTGCTCCTCTTAGTTATTGCCACTGCTGCTGTAGCTCCCTCCTCTAAGCCCCAACCCGAACGGAATAATTGGCTCTTCCTTTTACACAGCCTGCTTCTCGGCCTCTGTGCCTCTGTCCACACTTTTCCCTCCATATGGAGTGCCCTTCTCCACTGCAAACCTTGCCTACCCCTCAACGTCTCGCTCAAATACCACCTCTTCCATGCAGCCCTCCAAGACCCCCCCCCCACCTCCCCCCCCCCCCCCCCCCCCCCCAACGCCACCCCCCCCCACCCCCCCCCCCC
>SJYX01022435.1:391174-444289 GCA_006410675.1 Oreotragus oreotragus
ATAAGAGACAGCCTTTCCTGTTGCACAGGATTTTAGAGCTGGAGGTAATTTCATGGTTCCTCTCTTCTTCCCAGGGAGGAACCTGAAGCCCCGAAAGGGAAAAGAACTTGCCCAGGGACACACAGAGCAAAGGTGGACGGAGCCCAGAGGTGGCCTGGATCTCCCGACTCCCAGCCCGTTGCTCTTTCCCCTCCCACTAGGGGGCGCTCCCTCCTTTCTCGCTGAAGACCAAGACCGATGGCGGAGGAGCAACACAGGATTCTAAATCACAGCAACCCGGGTTCAAACCCGAGCTCTCTCAAGTCCTGGCTGTGGGGTCCTGGGTGAGCCCCTTCACTTTTGCGAGGCTCAGTTTCTTCGTCTATAAAAGAAGTCAGTCTGCCCTGGCCCCCTGTGACCTCTCAGTTCACTGGAAACTAATTATGAACCATGTTCAAATTCAGCACGTGCCCACTCAGGTACAAGGCTTCCTAGCCTGGGGCAGGGGGTGCTGGAGCCTCAGGAGAAGCCTGTCATGCCTCAGAGGAGGGCCCTTCACTCAGTGATGCAGTAGGAAGCCTGGTTTTCACATTGGGGCCAATCCGTGTCACGTGGAGTAGAATTCAGAATGGAGCTGATGCCTCAAGCAGAGGCATGAGGCACCAAAGAAAGTGTGTGCTTGGGGCTCCCACCCACAGTCCTGCAGGAACACTCAGGGTCCTCAGCCACCCTCGCACACATCGCCCCCAAAACCCATGAGTCTGGATCCCAGTGGTACATCTCTGAGAGGAGCAGGTGAGGCTAAGACCAAGCAGGGCTGTGTGCAGAGATGCTGCAGAGGTTAACTGGAGGGGCTCTGGAAGGCACAGCCTCTGGCTTCAAGTTCTGCCACCTCTCAGCAGAACGGGAGACAAATTAACTTCAGTTTCATTATCTTAAAAAAAAAAAAAAGCAGGGGGAGTAATAGTATCTACCTTGTAGGTATTATGAGGGATAAATGCATTATTTAATGCAGAATATTTAGAATCGAGACAAGCACATGGTAAGCACTAGTGATCAGGACTATCACCAATCCACACAAGCACTTTCTGCGATAGATAGTCTTGTTATTCCCTAAAACACACAGAGAAACTGAGACCAAGAGAGGTGAAGTCACGCATCCAAGCTCACAGAGTTACTGAGTGGCAGAGCTGGGAGTTGAACACAGGAGATCTGAATCCAGAGACATATTCTTAATCAGGAGGCGTTGCTGCCTTCCCTGGTAGTATCTCCCTCATGGGGCACTTACGATGCTTAAATGAAGTGCCATATGTGAACAAAAGTGCTTCGCAAACCACAAGGGACTCTCTAACCCCGAGGTGCTGTTTTCTATCTGTCCTCTTGCTACCTGCGGCGAGGCTTACAGGCACCGATAATTACATCTCTGATACCAGGAGCTACGAGGACCGTTAGCAGTAATTATATCTGTGATGACAACAGTAGGCATCAGTTAATGGGCGACTGGTGATTTTAATGGCTGTTGTGTGAAGAGGAACAATGATCTTCAAACCATTTATGCATCCACCCTCCCATCCATCCATCCATCTCTCCAATCATCCATTCATTAACTGTGCTGTGGGCACCTACTTTGTGCCAGGCAGTGGATAATCCAGACATGGGTCCTGCCCTCCAGGAGTTGACAAGGGGCAAGCGAGACGATTAAAAGACCTGTTATAACATGATGGGTTTGCCACAACAGGAAGTCAGTCCCAGATGCTGTGGATATCTAGAGCAGGAGGATGTCATTGGGCCCAGGGTATCAGGGAAGATTTTTCTCTTAATATGAGTAGGGAATATTCTTTCCCTGCAGGAAAATGGGCTGTGTGACTCTGGAGAAGCCACTAGCCTCTCTGGGGCCCATCTGCCTTGCTGGCTGCTGTAAGAACCCTCAGGGACCTGGTGTATGGGTCTCTCTGCAGCTCCTGGCCCCTGGAGCAGACATGCTGCAGTGAACTGGCTTCTGTGCCTCCTCCCACCTCCCTCCTACCTACCCCTCCTGTTGTTGGCAAGGGCACCTCCCTCAAGATTGCAACGAGGTTCCTTTGCAGCCAGCTCTCAACAGCGTACTGACAGTGGCCCCTGTGCTAAGTAACGGGCACTTGGGCTGCTATGGACTGAATGTGTCCCCCTGCCCCAAGTTCATGTGCGGAAGGTCCTAATCCCCAGTGTGATGGTGTTAGGAGGGGGGGCATTTGGGAGGTAAGTAGGTCATGAGGGTGGAGCCCTCATGAATGGGACTAGTCTTCTTATAAAAAGAGATTTGGGAGAGACCATCTTTCTTGACAGTGTGAGGACAGTGAGGAGACGGCCATCTGTAAGTCAGGAAGTGGGTTCTCACCAGGAACTGAATCTGCCGGTAGCTTGATCTTGGACTTCCCAGCCTCCAGCACTATGAGAAAAACAATTTCTGTTGTCTAAGCTGCTCAGCCTATGGTATTTTGTTCTATAGCAACCCAGACTAAGGCATGGGCCTGGGCAGGGCAGAGAGCCAGTCCTAGGCCCAGAGAGGTAACGCAACACACTAGGGGGTCACACAGCCAACTGAGGCCACAGCCCTTGAAAAGCTCCTCCCCGTTTTCCAAGCTCCTGCTGGGTGACCAAGCCTCTTTCCTGCCTGGGCCTGTTTCCCATGTGGAAAGTGAAGAGCAGTGTTCTCTGGGGCTCCTTCTGGCTCTGATACAACAGCCCCTTTGGACTCCAGGAGAACGTTCTGACAATATTGGGTTTGTGCATTTCAGTTTCATCTTATTAGCATTTAAATGACTCTGTACTGTTATACTTCAATGACTCAAGAGTAGGTTAGGGGCACCTTAATAAAAAGTCTTTGCCAGGAGAGACTGGCAGAGGAAGGAGCAATTTTTTTTTTGGGGGGGGTAGTTAATTTAACAAAAAAGAAATCCATCTTTCAAAGGAAGGATTTTTTTTTTTTTTTTTAAACACTCCCAAACCTAAACCAACAGCTTTTCAAACCCTAACTGAAGGATGGTAGCTGGGACACTGCAAATGAATTAGGCGCTAAAAATAACTTTCGGATGCCGAATCCTTCTGTTTTCAGAGGTGCTGAATTTAAATGCCATCTTAATATGTATGTATAAAGTCACTCTTTAGTCTGAATCTTCCCGGCACCAGTGAGTGAGCCATGTGGGGACACAGACCCATCTGGAGATCCCCGATGACGAGGCCTGACGCTGACAGACGGGGGTTCTAAGATTTGGGGTGAGGTGGGGGCAAGGCTCCTCAGCCTTCCCTGTGCATCCGTCTCATCTTCCTGGGACAGAGCCAGCCCCACAGCCTCCCTCTTAGGGCCGGGTGAGGACTCAGCTGAGATGGAACTTGGCCCGGTGAGAGGGAGATTCATTGAACAGTGACTGTTCTGAGGACGCTAACTTAACTCACTCTCCTCCTCTACCTGCTCAACCAGACTGTCCCCACGCTGCTGTTCTTAACACAGGTCTCAGGCTGACGGTGCCCACAAGGCCCCCAGCACAGCTCGGAAGGCTGGCGAGGGTCCCCGCTTGTAGGCACAGCTCGAAGGGCTAGTCTCCCTTCTGCTCTTGTCTTGACTGATCCCCACAGGCAGGACATTTTCTTTCCTCTCCTGGATGCAAATTCTGGCCTTTCTGTAGCCCCTCCCCAGACCCCACTCCAGCCAAGGGGACCCTCCTGCTGGGTGCTGATCAGGGTGAGACAGGGGAACTCAGCTGGCAGCTGGGGAGAGAGGGACAGCCTCACTGGACAGTCAGGAGGGGGGCTGTAGTTACTGTCTTAGCCGCCCCTCTCTGAGAGACGGAATGTCCTTTACGTTTGTGTGCGTGCAGGCATCAAAGCTCACGATGATTTCGGCTCTGAATTCTCACAGTCGAGGAGAGAGCACAGGGAAAGAGGAAGGGAACTGAAAATGAATGCCTCAGAAGCGAGTTTAGTGCTATTTTTAGAAAACTCCTATCCTGTTAACCAGAAAAGGAAAATCTAAAAAAAAAAAAAAAAAAACCCCACAGAAACAGCCATACATCAGCCTCAAAGGCACAGATGGCAGAAGCAGGGACAGGGGGTGGGTTGTTAGGGACTTGGGGTTTCTCATGTAGCTTCCCAGCCTCCTGGCTGAATTGAGGGAGGGTGGATTCCCTGACCACCAGGGTCAACTCTCATTGCCCCTTGTTCTCCACAGGAGTTTCAGTGTTAGATGGTAGGGAAAACCCCACATTTCTGGTCCTCTAGGTGCCTCACATACCCACTCATCCATCCATCTACCTATTCAATAAAAAGCTGCATCTCAGGCCCTGCCTCAGGCACTGGGATGCTGGAGAGAGCAAGGGGGGTGCACAGCCACCTTTCCAGCTGAGGGTCGGCTTACTCTGCCACAGAGAGCCCTCCCCCAAACCCCATGGTCAGGATCTGCTGACCACGTTGAATGGCTCCTGCACCACTCTTGCTCGGGGTTTGAGGGCAATGTAATCAAAACGGCTTCCCTGATAGTTCAGTTGGTAAAGAATCTGCCTGCAATGCAGGAGACCCCAGTTTGATTCCTGGGTTGGGAAGATCCACTGGAGAAGGGACAGGCTACCCACTCCAGTATTCTTGGGCTTCCCTTGTGGCTCAGCTGGTAAAGAATCCGCCTGCAATGTGGGAGACCTGGGTTCGATCCCTAGGTTGGGAAGATCCCCTGGAGAAGGGAAAGGCTACCCACTCCAGTATTCTGACTTGGAGAATTCCATGGATTGTATAGTCCATGGGGGTCACAAAGAGTTGGAAGTGATTTTCATTTTCAATCCAAATGGCACTTGCCTGGGAACTGCATCTGCGGAGTTCCAATCTCAGCTTTGCCTCCACTATTAACATGGATTGCTTAGCGCACGCTTGCATGGGCTGTTCAGTATCACTGTTCCCATCTTACAGGAGAGAAAGCTGGGCTCAGAGGGTTACAGATGGCCAGTGCCTTACAGATGGGTGCCTGCTTGAGTCCAACGCCTCTGTGTCCCATTGCCTTTCACCAACTCACAGAACAGCCTCAGACCACTGCCTTCTCCCCTGCGCCTCAGTTTCCTTCCCTATAAAGTGAGGGGGCATTGGACAGATACTCAGTCTCAGAGAGCCACTTTAGCACCCTCCTCAAGGATTCTCCCATCACCTGATGCTTGCTGCTCAGGACAGATGCACTTTCTGAGTCTCCTTGCTGCCCTGCTGTGCCCAGCAGGAACATCATCCCAGCTGCAAGCCGAGTCCTGCTTGGCTGGAGGCTGGAGGAAGGAGAAACGTCCTAGAACCTAGGAATCACAAGCTGACAAGAATTCACCTGGTGCCTTTGACACCCACTGGCCTCTGCATGGAAGTGCCTGCCTTCCAAGATTTGTACCCTTTATGTGCTCCCTGTTAGACACCTTCCTTTAAAAAAAAAAAAAAGAAAACGTGGAGGGTTTTCTGATGAAGGACAAACAGTAAAGTCATCAGCAGATAGAGGCAAGAAAGCTTAGCTGAGGCAGAAAAGTGTCGGGAGAGACTTCGTCTTACCTCCGAGAGAGGGTGTATGCAGCTCGAGGGCTCTGCCTAAGATGGACCAGCTGCTCTGTTCAGCGTCCTCTGTGTGTGTGCGCATACTAAGTCACTCAGTCATGTCCCGCTCGTTATGACCCCATGGACTGTGGTCTGTCAGGCTCCTCTGTCCACAGAATTCTCCAGGCAAGAATACTGGAGTGGGTTGCTGTGCCCTCCTCCAGGGCAGCTTTCTGACCTAGGGATCGAACCAGAGTTTCTCATGTCTCCTGCCAGTGCAGAGTTCTTTATCACTAGGGCCACCTGCGAAGCCCACAGTGTCCTCTGGTTTCAGTCGAATGTCTTGGGCCACTTCCCCAGTCTCATTTCTCACCCCGCCCAGCTCTCCCTACAGATGCACTGGCTGTCCCCTGCCTCCAGATCCTAACTAGCTAGAGTGACACCCTCCCCTTCGGGCTTCATCTGCCTCCTTCTCTCCTAGCCCCAGCTTTGTCCTCACAGATTACAAGCGGAGGGCTGAAAGGACAAGAACAAACAAGCAAACAATAAGGGGACTTGGATTACATGTGTCCAGTGCCATTCTATGCACCCCACCTTTGTTATCTCACTTAATCCTTCACAACAACCCTATGACACAGGAACCGCCACACTCTTATTTTACAGAGGAGAAAACAGGAAGCTCGCAGGGACTGCATGAAGTCTTTGGTTTGGGGGCGGGAGGCAGTCAGCTCTCAAACACATGCACACAGAAACTCTTAGGGGCTTAGCTACACCCTTCTTTCCACCAGACCAGGCTTCGCCCGTTTTTCTGATCTCTGTAATGATACACGGGGTTCTGCCATGCCGGTGCTCTGATCATCAACAATAGGTCACTGGCTCCTCAGGGCTCAGGGAGCCGTCTCCAGGGATGAAGTGCTGACGGATGGATGGAGGTGGGTGCTAGGGAGGGATTGGGTAGCTAAGACCAGGGAACCTGATAACCATAGGGCCCCCTCTCTCCCTTTGCCGGCTGACCAGCAGAGGCTGGGCGTGAGTGCTGTCCACATGGTTGTGGTGCTGACTGATAGCCCCCCTGGGGAGGACAAAGAACCGGGTACTCGGGAACTGTCTTTACTGGGAGCTGTCCCCAAGGCCACAGTACTGATTTGGGATCTGGGGTGGGTATAGGGACCGCGTGTCAAGGAGCTGTCCGCGTTCTGTGGTGCTGACATAGGGCAAAGGGTTATAAGTGCCCCTGGAGCTATCCAGGATAGCAGTGCTGACTGACGGAGCACAGGCTTGGGAAGTCTGAGGAGCTGGGTGTGGGTAGGGTAGGGAGGGCACAGGGCATTTTTCATGAGTTCTGTGATCAAGCATGGGTAGCTGGCCCCAGCTATTTGGTGCTGTCGCTCAAAGCCAGGTTGTCAGGCAATGGGGTGTCCCTGTGAGCAGGCTTGAGCCAAGAAAATGAGACTAAGCAAAAGGTCGTTTGGGGCCAATTGCACGACTATAGAGAAGACTCACTTTGGCCCCTCAGTGCCATCTGTCACCAGTGCCAGAAACCCCACCATTAATGATCCATTCTTTTGTGCTGTGCTCTATCCTTTCCCTCTGGTTCCTGCTGGGACTGTATTTAAGGGCCTGCATCTCAGTGTGTCTGAGTTTATAACATTCATTCCTCCATGGAATGGGGAAGGAAAACCCACCCACAGAAGTGCCAAAGAATGAGTTTAAGTTGGGAGACTACTTTTGAATCGCTAAGTTCTTTAGGGTCCAGATCAGAGAAGCAGGAAGCTAAGGCCTGAGGAAAAGTCATTCTATGTGGCCTGAGCACACAGAGGCCAAGAGGTAGAACTAAATAGAAGAGAGGAAAAGGCAGAAAAACAGGATTCCCAGATGCACAGGAAGGGGCTCAGACTGACGTGGGCACTGGCAGGAGGTGGTATTTGTATGTGTTGGAGGATGTTTTTCAGATTTTATCTCTCACTACTGAAGCGAGTCTTCTGGGCTCAAGAAGAACTGTCCCTGGTTGGTGGCTGTGCACTCAGTGCCTTTCATGCTCCACCCCAGGTCACCTCCCTTAGTGACTCCTTGGGGGAGAGCTAGCTATCTCCGTCTGGACGCTGACTTGGCCTCAGACCTCAAGGCAATGGATCAGAAGGCCTGGGAGCCAGAGGAGGAGGCGAGAGCAGGAGCGGCCTCCAAGGCTAACGTTTCCTTTCCTTCCTCTCTGAGTGGAACTCAGGACCCCAGAGCAGGGCTGCTCAAAGTGTGGCTCCCCGGGCATCACCTGGGGATTGGCTGAAACAGACGTTTCCAGGCTCAGGCCTGCAGAAATGAGTCAACCTCTGGTACTGGGGCTGGGAATTTCTAAACAGGCAGAACCACTGCCCTAGGGTTTGTGGGGATTCCGTTGCAGTCCTTCTTTTGGGCTTTCTTCCTCTTGTAGCCAACATTCCATTGGTTCTGGGTTCTAGACTCCTGTCTTGCTCTTGTAACCCAGTCTGTGGCTCAAAATCACCTCCGGCCCCCGCTTTCTCAAATGCCACTTCCTGCTGGGTTAGGTGGTAGGATCTTCTGGGAATGACTTCCACCAGCCGCTCCAGGGTCCTTCTGTCTCCACACTCTTGCCCACACGTGATGACCGCATCCCTTCTTCCCACTCTCCGATAGCCTCTCTGAACAATTCTGCCCAGGGGTCCATACCGCTTCTCTGTTCTGGGCAAACTCTGGGCTTTTCCCACAGTCCTGCCCTTGACCCTGTTAATGCCTCACCTCTCCCTGGCAAAGCCACCCACCTGACATCAACTTGCATCCTAACATGAGTTCCCAAAATGACATTTCCACCCTGCCCTTTCTCCTAAGCTCTAGAACCAAACTCCCCGTGACTACCAAATGTCACCTCTGAAGGTTGTCCAGGCTCTCAGACTCTCCCAAATGTCCCTATCTTTCTGTGACCTCTGTTTCAATAAAAAGCATCCCCCCAGGGTTGGACCATTCAGTTCATTCCATTCAGTCGCTCAGTCGTGTCCGACTGTTTGTGACCCCATGGACTGCAGCACGCCAGGCTTCCCTGTCCATCACCAACTCCCAAAGCTGGCTCCAACTCATGTCCATCGAGTCAGGAGTTGGACCATTAGGGTTGCTCTTGACTCTGCTCCCTCTTTGTACTCAATCAGGTGCCTGAGCCAGGGGGCAGTGAGGTAAGAGCTCAGGCTTCATCACCTTCCTCCCTGGCCTGGGCTCCTGACCCTGCTCAGATTCATTTACAGCCTCTCAACTGGCTCCTCATCCCCTTCACGGTCCCCAGTGTGATGCTGAGAGGGACTCCTACTTACTGAGCGGCTCTGAAAACATCTGATTCCACAATAAGCCCATGAGGGAGGCATTCTTATGCCTAGTTTACAGATGAGGAAACTGACTCAAAGAGGTGAAATAACATCATGTCCAGGTCACATAGTAAATGAGAGGCTGAGCCAGGAGTAGAGTTGGGACCTGTCTGACTCTAAAACTTCTCAGATTTGAGCATGCCATACTTTGCATTAAAAACATCACTGGCTCCTTGGTGCCTGTTTAAAAAAAAAAACAACAAACAGACAGACATATTAGCGACCACTGCATCCAAGATCCTGCTTCACTGGCTCAGAGCCAACTTTCCTGGGCTCTGGTGTGAGTGAACTCCTTGTGTTTCCTAAACAACAAACACATGCTCTTCCTCCTCATCCCTCACCCTCTGTATACACTGTTTCTTCTCTCCAGGACTGTCTACATCCACTTTGCCACTATTCAAAATCTTCTTTGCAGGGACTTCTCTGGCAGTCTGGTGGTTAAGACTCTGCCTTCCAACACAGGGGGGTGAGTTCCATCCCTGATCAGGGAGTTAAGATCCCACATGTCTTGTAGCCAAAACACTCCAAACATAAAACAGAAGCAATAGTGTAACAAATTCAATAAAGACTTAAAAAATGGTCCACATTAGAAACTAACTTTTAAAAAAGGACAACAATAACAAAAACATCCCTTCCTCTCTTTAACACTAACTTCTGACTTCGTTGTGATGTATTGCTGTCGTGGATCAGTTGCTAAGTCACGTCCGACTCTCTGCAGCCCCACTGACTGTAACCCGCCAGGCTCCTTTGTCCATGGGATTTCCCAGGCAAGAATACAGAGTGGGTTGCCATTTCCTTCTCCAGGAGATCTTCCCAACCCAGAGATCAAACCCATGTTTTCTGAGGCTCCCACATTGTCAGGCATTCTCTCATTCTTCTGTTAAACATTTGAACCCCCTTCCCTCTTCCAGCCCATCACATGTGGCTCATTCCTTGACTTTGCACCCTCCACCCTCAGTCTTGGGGTGGGTTCTGCTGGCTTGCCTCCTCCACTGGATTAAACTCCCTGAGAACAGAGCTTCCCCAGTGCCCAGCACAAAACTGGTTTCCACCAGTGCTGGCTCTGTGGCTGACGAAACAACCTGCCTGGAAAGAACAGAACTGGGGTGTAGTCCACATTTGGAAAGTGGAAACTGGTCAGCCGAGCGGCTGCATGAGCGGATGCTAAATGCAGCTGGGGGAAGGGGGGCAAGCGTTACAGCCAGCAAGCTGGCAAATTGGCACCTAAGACTTGGGAAGCAGATGCTCCAGTATCCCATTTCACAGACGGGCAAATGGAGGCTTTGCCAGGTTAAGGAAGTTGTCTAGGGTCACATCACTGCTGAATTTGAGCCCAAGCAATCTGCCATCAGAAGCCTTGCCTAAATCCCTTCTGAGATGACTCTGAAGCTGGGCAGGTGGTGGCAAAGGCAGTGGGACACGCTGGGTGTCTTGGGTCCAGCACGGAGATGCCTCCGCCCATGTGGAGCACACTGGCCAGGTCCGCGTCTTCTGCCATGCCCATTGTGACATCCCACCAGGGATCCTCACGGCCTGGCCCTCATACTGTCCTCCACCCCCACGCATCTCTGTTCTCTACCCAAAGCTGGAGGGCAGGGGTAAGGTCAGGGCAGGGCACTCAGAATCTGTCAGGAGGTAGATCCAGGCTCAGGCCCAGGGACCTGGTGGGGTGCTGGGAGCACAGGGCACCCCCTGCACCTAGCCTGTCCTCCACGCTGACTGCCCTGGCCCCAGAGCCATGGCCCTGGAGGCTCCAGACCCCAGACCCCAGAATCCCGGCCTCATGCGCCTGTGGCCTCTCTGGCTCCCGCACAGGGCAGGCCGGCTCTGCAGCCCTTCCCCTGACACGGCATGGCTGTCCCGGCCACTGCGGAGACAAACAGAATCTACCCGGCACCTTGAACAGATGGTGCCGCTTCTAAAAATAACGCTCCCCTGCGCAGCCGGTCTCGGCGACAGAAGGGGCTGCGGGTGGGGGTGGGGGCCTCGAGCTGCGCTCACCAGCCATCTGCATAGAGACAGATGCGAATGCAGCCTCCTCAGGGACGCAGGCCCAGGGGACCCCAGCCTCACGGAAGCTGTTGCAGAGCCTCGGGCCTGCTGCCGAGGTGCGGCCCTGAAGTGAACGTAAGGAAGCGAGGTGGGGGTGTGCCACCTGGCATCCCCACTCAGAACACCGGCTGTTCTTCTCCTGTCACCTTCGACCCCATGTCTCAGTCCCTATGCCCACAATCCCTAGTGCCATCTTCTCTAGGGAATCTCCTTCCACTCCCAGGAAGCTTCTCCTTCCATCCATAGTCTTTAACAACTTTTCAATGGACTCACAACCTAGCCGGGTCAGAATCCCTTTGTTTGAGGCTGAGCACCTTGATTCTTTCAAACTGTGGTGCTGGAAAAGACTCTTGAGAGTCCTTTGGACTGCAAGGAGATACAACCGGTCAACGCTAAAGGAACTCAGCCCTGAATATTTGTTGGAAGGACTGATGATGAAGCTGAAGCTACAATACTTTGTCCACGTGATCCAAAGAGCTGACTCACTGGCAAACACCTTGATGCTGCAAAAGACTGAGGGCAGGAGGAGAAGGGGGCAACAGAGGATGAGATGGTTGGATGGCATCACCAACTCGATAGACATGCGTTTGAGCAAACTCTGGGAGATAGTGAAGGACAGGGAAGCCTGGTGTGGTGCAGTCCAGAGGGTCTCAAAGAGTTGGNCTTGATGCTGCAAAAGACTGAGGGCAGGAGGAGAAGGGGGCAACAGAGGATGAGATGGTTGGATGGCATCACCAACTCGATAGACATGCGTTTGAGCAAACTCTGGGAGATAGTGAAGGACAGGGAAGCCTGGTGTGGTGCAGTCCAGAGGGTCTCAAAGAGTCGGACACGACTGAGCAACTGAACAGCAACTACTCTTTTACCAGCCCCTTGTCACTAAACAAGAGAATAAGAGAGATCTGGGTGAGAACCCTCAATCTGCCAGCCCTGAGTGATCATGGGTAAATCAGGGCAGCTCTCTGGCTTCAGTTGCCACATCTGTAAAATGGATACAATAATCATCCCTACCTTGCAGGGCGGCTAAGGAAATAGCATGAGTTGACACAGGGTACAGGGTTCAGGCCAGGGCCTGGCCAGTGAAAGACACACAATCAACAGGAATGACAGTGATTTCTAGAGGAGGAAACAGAGACCCTGAATGGAAGACACTGGCCCAAGGCCACAGAGCAGGTGTTGGCAGAGCCAGGTTCAGGCCCAAGGCCTCTGCCAGAGCTTCCACCCCCTGGAATAGCCCTCTCCAATGTTCCAGGGACGTGTCTCACCTTCACGCTTGGGCAGGAGTTTCCCCAAGTGTTAGTCCATCTCCAGGCTCAGGAGCTGGCCAGGAGGCCTAAAGGACTCCTCGAAAACACCTCCTCCCCATATCTTGCAAAGAACCGGCCCTGATCCCAGCCTGACCCTTCCAGCTTCTCAAGGCAGTTCAAGTCCTGACAGAAAGTTAAGAGCTCAAAATCCAAAGTGCTCCCAAGGCCCCAGGAGACCCCAATCCTTGGACCCTGGAAGTACCCACATGGGCAGCCTTCTCATGGCGGCCCCCAGCGGCTCTGCCCCTCTGATTTCCCAGCCTTGCAGGGGCTCTCCTCCTCCTCCCGAGTCTGGTGATGAGGCCACCTGGCAGTGCTGGGCGTGAGGGGCTCTGTCTCCTTCCTTCTCCCTGAGCATGGCCCAGCACGCCCATCACTGTGAATCTGCTTTCCAAAGGCCCTCCTCCAGCCACAGCTGCCCTTTCCCTCTCTGCTGGGGTTCCCCACGGCTCTGGAAGCCTCCCAGAAAAAGAGGGATACAGGGACTCCTGGAGGTACTGACGCCTCCTAGATTCCACTGCGTCTAGGGCCCGCTCTCTGTGGGGTGTACTGCAGGGGAGTTTACGTCTGGGGTTTCAGATGCAGTCAGAACCCACGCTCAAATCACGTACAACTCCAAGTCCCGGAAGCTTTCTCCAGGCCCCCTCATTCACTCCCTACCTCTCTAGACACGTCAGTCCCTGCCACCTACTGCTAATCAGGGCCTTCACTTTCCCAGACTCCTTGTTACAACCGACTGACCAGCCCAGAGCTGCCGCCTCTCTCTTCTCCAGGGTCAGGCCTGGCATGAAACGGGTGCCGGGTTTTTTTGGGGGGCTCCTACGTGTGCATCTTTAGAGGGGGTTCACGGACCCCAATGGCATCAGGCCTGCTCAGAGCCGGTCCTTGTCCACCACAGCCTGGACTCCAGAGGCACTCCAGGAAGCCCCTCCCCAGAAGTGGTGGTTGCTTAGCAGCTTAGTCGTGTCTGACTCCTTGTGACCCCGTGGACTGCAGCCCGCCAAGCTCCTCTGTCCATGGGATTTCCCAGACAAGAATACTGGAATGGGTTGCCGTTTCCCTCTCCGGGGGCTCTTCCTAACCCAGGGATCAAACCTGCAAAACCCGTGTCTCCTGCCTTACCGCTGAGCCACCTGGGAAGCCACTGTGGATAAAACTCGAGGGAAAGCCAGAAGAGGCTCTGACTCCCCAAGCTTCCTTGAATCCAGAGACCAGGAGGGCCCGCAGAGGCCGAAATCCCTGTGACACCCAAGCCCCCTCAGGGCACCTGTGTAAAGTCCCGCTTATGCCGGCATGCCTCCCTTGACAGGGGTTTCACTCTCTCCTTCCGCCTGGGGCTTCCCGCACGGCTCAGTAGGAAAGAACCCACCTGCCAACCAGGAGACCCAGGTTTGATCCTTGGGTTGGGAAAAATTCCCTGCAGGAGGAAATGGCAACCCGTTCCAGTATTCTTGTCTGGGAAATCCCATGGACAGAGGAGCCAGTGGGCTACAGTCCGTGGGGGTCGCAAAGGACTGATTCGATTTAGTGACTAAACACCACCACCAACGCTGATAACTCCTAAATTCTTTCAGTCGAGCTGAAATCTTGCTAACATTTTTTTGTTTGTCTGTTTTACAGTTAATGGACTCACACACAGTAACCCTGCTCCCTCTTCTCCTTTGGACGTTCATAACCATGGGCGCATACACGTGTGTGCCAGGGCAGAACGTGTGAATGGCTGTGCAAGCCTGAGTATACAGACAGGTGTGCGTTCGTGTCGGTCAGGGTTGGGGAGCACACATGTAGGTTGCACACGGTGTGTATGAACTTGCTTGAACGCGTCTGAGTGCAGGCTGTGCTGGGACATGCAGAAATGCATGTATTTTGGAAAAAATAAGACTTTAGGTATAGGAGGCTGTTAGGGAGTCATGAGTCATGGCAAAGAGTTTTATTACTACCTTGAGATTACCTTAGCCTCTCAGTTTGGGAGATGGGTGGGTGGTGAGAGGGGGCACCCGCAAAGGTTCCAGAACAGAACAGAAGGCCAACCTGTAGCAGAGGACTTGTCACTGCTTCCACGGGCAACTGCAAGGTGGCCCCGAACCTCTGAACCCCACAGCACATCACCAGATGACTTAATCTCTCAGGGAACTCTGCCGTTACCCTGAACAAAATGACAGTGATGGCAAAATACCATTTATGTAAGAGCGGCCACAAGATGCTTTTCAGCTTGAAGTTCACCAAGAGCCCACTGATCCTTTATATTTCACGAATAAAGACGAGAAAGACACAGGGGCCCGGCAGAGAGTGATGTCTCTGGGGGGAACCTAGGGGCTCAGAATCCGGCACAGAACATACAACACCAGGGCTGGCCACCCCCCGCCATGGTGAATGGGCCTTGGGAGGGCTGCCCTTAGCTCTAACTGTGCCTCTGGTCTTACCTCTTTGAACCTGAGTTTCTCCATCTGTAAAATGAGGAGGTCAGACTAGACGGCTTCTAAGAGACCCTCGCATGCTGGCTTGTGCCGAGTCTTGGACACTGGATCAGGCCCAGGGAGGGGGCCCTCTGTGGTTCTGGAATCCCCTCCCCAATGTGCATGTTTGCCTTCAGGTTGGCCAGAGTCATCTCTGGACACTGAGACATCTATTGGGGTGGGGAAATTTTCTGCTTAAAAAAATTTTTTTAATCAACTCGATGCTGCCTTGTGAAAAATCCGTCCTGGTTTAGCACAAGCTCTTCCCTCCCACTTGCTTCTTCTCTGTCGGCTGGACTCCTATTTACCCTGCAGGGCCTCACTCAAGACCGCCCCCTCCTCAGTGAACACTATGCTGAGCCCACTCTCTAGGAAGAATCAGTTGATCCCTCCGCCGGGCTTGACCGTTCACACCAGGGGACTATGTCCACCCCTCTCTGGGTCCCCAGCATAACTGACAGGGTCAGTGTCTAACAGAGGCTTGCTGACTGACCGCAGAAACCCAGAGAGCCAGAGTGCCTGGGACCTGGGCTCACCCACTCCGTCCACAGGGGCTTGCTCTTCAACACAGGCAGAGAGCATGCACTGAGGACCTACTGTGTGCCTGTCACTGGACAGTGCCTCCAGGAAGGATGGCTCCTGCACCCTAACTAGAGGAAATGAGATCACCTCCCTGGTGGGGAGGTGGCCACAGTAATCATGGCATCAGGGCAGCAGTAACAGCAATGGAAAGAATCGTGTCGGACCCTCTGTGACCCCATGGCCCATAGCCCATCCATGGGATTCCAGGCAAGAATACTGGATTGGGTGGCCATTTCTTCCTCCAGGGGATCTTCCTGACCCAGGGATTGAACCCGGGTCTCCTGCACTGCAGGTGGATTCTCTACCATGTGAGCCACCAGGAAAGACTAGTGAGTGCTGCTCCTTATATTTAATTTTTTCTGGGCACAACCTTGCTCACACCCACAACAGCCTCCAAGGTCAGAATTCTGATTTCCTTTACTCTCCAGAGGAGGACACTGAGGTTCAGATGATGGGGTGTCTGGCTAAGGTCACGCTGGGTTCTGCACTAGGGTCTGACTCCCAAAGCTATACTCTTGACCTTGGCATGCAACAGACTCCCAGACCTGGACCCAGTGGATGTCACAGGAGTGGAATGTGTTGTTCTGCAGGGAGAGAGAAAGCCAGGGCCATCCTGTTCCCCCGCCTCAAGGAGGAGGATACAGTGCCTGGCCTCCAGGTGGGGTGCGGGCTGAGGGCTGGGAGGAGGCCCCTAGGCTTTGCCAACTTCAGCATCCATAAGGAAACCCCCAGTGGGATTCTGGTCCATTCCATTGCTGACAGGTGCGAGGCAGGGTCTTTGGCTTACCCAGCAGGCTGAGTGTGAGGGGCTGGGAAGCAGATGGCAGTCCCTTCCTGTGTTTGGAAGAAGTCAAGGGTGAAATCCCGGAGCAGCCAGCCTGACCGCGTCACCTGCTGTTAGAAACCGCCCCCGGGCCAGGGGGCTGGCAGCCACTCAATGTGGGTCTGCTGACGAATGGGAGGCCTGGGGAGGCACCAGCCCAGCCCTTTTCCATGGATAGCATCACTATCTTATAATTCTTCATGGTACAATCCCTTTGGTCTCACCCATGACCCTGGGGCAGAGGAAGCAGGGTGCCCATTTTAAAGATGAGGAGACTGAGGCTCAAGAAGACAAGCAAGTTCTTACACAGGCCCCTGAGACACAGTGCTGGGGTGGTGGTGAGGCAGGGGAGGCCCCCAGGATGCAAAGTGCAAGGCAGCACTTGCTCTCAGGTTCCCACTACTCTGCTAGCTGTCTGCCCTGCAGTTCAAGACCACCTGAATTAGCCATACATCTCCTGGCCCTACCCCTACAGCAAACACCGAAAATCCACAGAGAGACTGCAAACCCACTTTGGCAACTTTGTGGATGATGCAGCCAAACATAACAGATTCTAAGAAGTGCCCAGAATTATGGAAGAGGTCTAAAGCCGGTGTCTCAGCAGTCAGTTCCCTGAGCAGCAGGGGGTTTGGGAGTAAACAGCTTGTTTCTCACGTCTACTCATTTAGCAAACTTTTGCTCTGGGTCCGCTACGCGCCTGGACCTGTGAGATGTGATGTGGACGGTGAGGAATAGGACATAGCCCTGTTCTCAGAAAAGCTGGTGGTGTTCTCTCCCTGTGCAGCATGGTGCCTGTACAGTTTCTTACAAATAATCACGATAAGTTAGCATTTATGCAGCATCTTCTATGTGCCAAGCTCTGTGCTAAGTATTTTATACACATCATCTCACTGGGCTCCAAACTCATTGTGGATGATGACTGCATCCACGAAATTAAAAGACACTTACTCCTTGGAAGCAAAGCTATGACAAACCTAGACACTGTATCAAAAAGCAGAGATGTCAGTGTGCTGACAAAGGTCCATCTAGTCAAAGCTATGGTTTTTCCAGTAGTCATGTACGGATCTAAGAGTTGGACCATAAAGAAAGCTGAACACCAAAGAATTGATGCTTTCGAATTGTGGTGCTGGAGAAGACTCTTGAGAGTTCCTTGGATAGCAGAGAGATGAAACCAGTCAAGACTAAAGGAAACTAGCCCTGAATATTTATTGGAAGGACTGATGCTGAAGCAGAAGCTCCAATACTGCTCCCCCTGGTGCGAAGAGCCTACTCATTGGAATACACCTGATGCTGGGAAAGATTGAGGGCAGGAGGAGAAGGGGTGACAGAGGATGAGATAGCTGGATGGCATCATTGAATCAGTGGACATGAGCTTGAGCAAACTCCGGAAGATGGTGAAGGACAGGGAGGTCTGGGAGGTCCCAAAGTTGGACACAACTTAGCGACGGAAGAGCAACATATCATTGGATCCCCATCACAGCTCTGAGGCAGGTATTCTCATTATCCCATTTTGCAGAAAAGAAAAATGAAGCAAAGAGAGTTTGTAAAGTAACTTGCCCAAGGTCACTCGGGCAGAACACAGTAGAGCTGGGAGGCAAGTTCAGTAAAAGGTTTGTTGGGTGAATGAATGAAGATACAGGGGAGGCCATGAGGGAGGCCTGGACAACAGACGGGCGATGTGATTGGTTAGACGTGACCGTGCAAAGTGCCCTCAGAGCTCCAGGAAGCAGCATCAGGCCTCCTGAGGGCGGGGCTAGGAGCAGGTCAGGAACCAACTGTGCTTTGGGGCAAACTTGGGCTGCAGGCTTCCAAGCAGGGGGTGACAGTGGCAGCTGCCGTATCAGTTAGCAGTGCAAGGAGGCTCCGATTTCTCCCTCTCTGAGTCTGACCACGCGCCCCGCCTATAAAAATATCCCAGGCCCATGGCCCCTTTCACCCTGAGCAAAGTGGGCTCTGAGACAGGCTGGCCCTGGGCAGGTATGAGAGCAACGGGAGGCCGCTCCCAGACTGCCCTGGCCCCAGGTCCCAGCCCTGAGTCCTCCTGCTTCCCAGCCACATGGCAACCACAGTGACGGGGCTCCAGTCCCTCAGGGAGGGGGCTGCAGCTGGACACCCTGACACCCAAGCCTCCCTGGCTCACGCCTTGGCTGCCAGGCAACTAGGCAGCTTAGGTTTCGGGGGCTGAGGACAGGGCTCGGGTGAGGGCGTCAGTTAATAATAATAGATATGGCCCAGCCCAGTGGGACCACTTGAGATACACAAATCTCAGACATGGGCAGGGCCGGGGTACTCCTGTGGCCATTCTGCAGATGGAGACACTGAACCCTGGGAGGGAAAGGGAGCTGCCTGAAGTGAGCAGTGAGTTAGTGAAGAAGGCAGGATCATCTCGCTGAGCAGACTGAGAGACAAGGGACAATTCAGAAAGTGACAGCAGACGCAGCTGCCGTGTGTGGGGCACTGGCTGAGCGCCGGGCACCGTGCCAGTGGCTTCTCCCACCGCAGCCCAGCTCAACCTCAACACAGCAGTGAGGGGCAGATGCTTGTTTGCATGCCCATTTTGCAGATGGAGGAAACGAGGCTCAGAGAGGCTGTGCAGCCTGCTGGAAACCATCAAGCTGGTGAATGACAGAGGCCAATCAGAGTGACTCTGCAGAAGTCTGCAGGTTCTGATCCCACTGGTGCTGAGGCGGATGGAGAGGACGGGTGAGGACTGAGGGGCCCGCCTCCAGCAGGCGGTCTCTGATCTCTTCAGCAGACCCCGGAAAGAGAGGTGTAACGGTCTTCCTGACGCAACTCTGAGGATGCTGAGCTCAGAGGATTAAGTGATGGTCCCCAGGTGACCTAGGTAGTAGGTAGACATGCAGGATTTGAACCCACATCTCTCTGGCTTCAAGGCCCTGGCTGACCCACTTTGCCCAGTTCACTGGCAGCACCCTGCTGCCAGGCCTCCCAGCCTCAGCCATCTCTGCCCCACCCCTCCCTGGCAGCGTGAGATTTCTGGGGGACAGGACCCCATTTTCCAGCCTGCAAGAGAGCCAGCAAGCCCCAGCACTGAGCCATGACCTTCGATTCCAGGCCAGCAGACCTCTTTTTTTCAGTGGCCCACACCCCCCACCTCCAGCAACCTGAGCCTGGGCTGGATGGAGACAGGCGGGTTGCCATGGCGACAGCACATCGGATACTGACCTGGGGACCCGCCGGCAGCGCACGGGAGGGGGAGGTCTGGCCTCAGAGGGATGGCTGGAGGGCGGAGGACGGGGGCCCGGGGGCCCTGTGGCGGCCGGGGCTGCTCTGTGGGCCAGTCCGGGTATACACTGCTATTTATAATTCTGCTGAATGGGCCCAATGACTTGACCCGCCGTCCAAGGGCCGGGAAGCCTACAGCTGCACAGAGGGGAGGAAACAGCTCAGGAACCTCCAACCCACTACCCCACCCCCGGCCCCCAGCTCTGAGCGCAGGGCTGAGGGAAGCGGGGGAGGCCGGGACCTCTCCCCTACTGCCTCTGTGAGCCTCGACACCCACCCGTCTGGCCAGCCCTGCCCCACCTCTGTGGCTGCACCAGGCTTGGCCAGCGTGGGAGACTGCGGCAGAGTGCTGGGCTCAAGAGCATGTGTGCAAGTGCGTGTGCGTGTGCAAGTGCGTGTGCGTGTGCAAGTGCGTGTGTGTGTGTGTGCGTGTTCCAGGATGCCTCCCACTGGAGGGGGAGGAGGGACTGGGGTCCTCCCCCTTCTTCCCTCTTTCTCTTCGACATTCCGTCTCTCCTTGAACTCTCCGACCCCACCCTCCCTGGCCCCTCCTCCCCTCCACCCCCTCCCCTCTCCTTGTCTCCACCTGAAGTCTCGTCTATTTCACTCTACATCGTTTCCTCTCTATCTCTCTCTCTCTCTCTCTCTCCTTCCTCCCCCGGCGCTCTCACTCTCTCTCTCTCTCCTTCCTCCCTCCCGGGAGGTGGCCAGGAGGAGGAAGGAAGAGAAGGAGAGAGGGAGGGAGGGAGGGAGGGAGGGAGGAACACGGACAGACGGACACGGAGCCAAAAGGACTGCAGAGCAACTGGGACAACGGGTGACACAGCGCGGAAGGAGAGGGAGGGCCGGGCCTGCGTCCTCTCCGCCCCGGTGGCTGAGCAGCCATCCCAGAAGCCGAAACGCAAACAGGACTGCTCTCACGGGCGGCTCGAGTCCTGTATTGAGGGGCGGGGCCTGGGCCATGTGCCCGCACTGACCGCCCAGCCCCCGCGGCCTGGGGCCCCGTCTCTGGCGTGGGCACCCCTCCCTCCAGCCCCCAGCCGGCCGGGGGCCCAGGGCAGGGCAAGGACCGCTCCAAGGTCGCCGGAGCGCAGCCAGCAGAGGGCCGGTAGCGGCTCCCGGGCTTGCCCGGCTGTCCGCCCTCGGATCCGGGTTATTTTGGGAGCTGAGGAGTCAAAACCCACCCCCTCCTCCCTTGTTCACGGGCCAGTGGCTGCTGACTCAAAAATATTCTCTCAAGGAAACTGTCTCCCCCAAATTCAATGTCACTTCTGCCAGGAGGCCTTCCCTGACCTCCCAGATGAAATTCTCTGCTGGCGCAGGCCCTGGCTGGTCCATCCGGTCCAGCGCTCATCCTGGGGACCCACGGTCGGGGTGCATCTGCCGGTCTCCCCCACCAGACTGTGAGCTCCGTGTCTACTGAGCAAGAAAACACGTACACGCGCCCTCCCATGGAGACTCTCGGCTGCTTGACACAGAGGCTTCAGGAAGAGGCCCTGGTTTATAGAGGAAGAAACCGAGGCACAGAGAGGCTGAGGGGTTTGCTGCGGTTTCACGTCTGGAAGTTGCGGAACCAAGGTTTGAGCCCAGGCAGTCTGATTTCAGAGCCCAGTCGCATGGCCACCTGGCACACAGCCTCCCCCGCTCCAGGGATCGCTCCTCTCCCAGGGCTCGGCTCCGGATCCTTCCACGGCTCCCCGTGCCTCTCAGATCAAACCTGAGTGTCCCGCCGGGTGCTAATGCCTTTCCTCTGCTAGTCCTTTAATCATCCTCTCAGGTCCTCTCTCCCCTGGCCTGCTGCTTCTAGGCCCGCTTCTGCTCTGGCCTTTTCTGATTTACTAACTCAAGATTTATTTAATGAGCACCTACTGTGTGCCGGGCACATCATAACTTGCTTCTGTAGGAAAAGACAGGTCGTGAAAAGCACTATGAAGTGACGACCACATTACGACCAACTGCCGGGGGAACTTATTTTACCAAGTAGACAGGCAAAGGGTTGGGGCCAGTGGGTGCCAGGCAGAGGGGACAGTGGAGACAAAGACCCTGAGGCAGGAAGTGGGGTGGGACGCGCTCTTAATAACCCAAAGCATGGCTGAGACTTGTGAGTGAGGCGAGTTCAGAAAAGGGCAGGGGCCAGACTGTGTCAAGCTTCATGGCAATGGTAGAGAGGCTGGATTTTATTCCAGGTGCAGAGGGATACCGCTGAAGACTTTTAGGTGGCAGGTTAGCACAAGCCTTTGCGTTTTGTAAAACCCATCATCCTTTGGAGGCGACAACGTCGGGGTGAGAGCGGGAAGAAAGAGCAGCTACTGCGTCATCCAGGCGGGCGGGGATGGGGCGCAGGCTGTAGGGGCGGCAGAGTTGCTGAGGACATGTGGGCAGGTGGCAGATAGGAAGCAGAACGCAGAGGAGGCGGAGGGGAGGAGCCTGGCCGATAAGGGCTCTGCCTGCAGCATGAGGCTGGGTAACAGTGCCATTTACTGGGACGGGAAGCTGGGGAAGGAGCAAGTGTTTTTGTTTTTTTTTTTTTGGTGGTGGGGGGGGAGGGTGAGTGGGCACGATCAAGAATTCTTTTTGGACTTGTTAACTTTGAGATGCTTGTGAGATGTCCAAGTAGAGGTGCCAAGTGGCCAGTTGGATGATGAGCTGGGAGTGCAAAAGAGAGACGCGGGCTGAAGATAGAAATATGGGCATCAGCAGCTTAAAGATGGTATTTAAAGCCATGGGGCTGGATGAGATCACCAAGGGAGGAGGACAGAGCCACGCAGCCTGCTGACTGACCTGTCGGGTGACCCCCTGCTCAAAGCCGTCAGTGGGTCCCTGCTGCCCTCAGGGCAAGGTTCGTCACCTGTAGCTTGACACACACGGGTCCTGCCGACTTCTCCGCTCTCATGTCCTTCGGCCCCTCCCTCAGAGCCTTCCTCCCAATCATAAGAAGCACCTTGTGAAGCTTCGCACCTCCAGGCTTCAGTTTGGGCAGCTCCCCCGCCTAAGTCCTCCTTTGTGCAAAGGCTAATTCTAACTCTTGCTCTTCTAAAGCGTCCTCAAACCGCCCAGGCAGACTTCTTTGCCACCTCGCGTCTATGCTTCTATGGCTTCCTGGACACACTACATTATCACTGTCTCTCTGGGAACCCCTTGGGCAAGGGGGCGGGGGCTGGTCCATCTTGCGTCTCTGGGGCTCAGGACGCTGAGGTTCACAGAGAGCCGCCCTGCGCTAAGCACCCATCCCTGCGTCACCCATGAGTCGCAGGAGTGCATCTGAGCTGCGGCGGTGGAGACAGGAGGTGGGGGAGGGCACTGAGAACGTGGACTTCATCCCATCCTTTCCACCCTGAGCCTGGGCTGCGGCTCTGAACAGAATCGCAGGAAGGAAGCTGCACACAGGGAGGAGGTGAGTGGGCGTGAGAATGAGGGGCGGCCGCTGGGCACTCGCCCGGCCTCCCACCTGCCGTCACAGCAGCAAAGGGAAAAAGTGAAAAGGCAAAATCGGAGCAAGGAGCAATCAGGTCCACTGTCCCCACTACCGCCTCGGCCCAGGACTAGAGACTCGACTGTGCAGGAAATCAGAGAGGCCTTGGGGGCAGGGAGTGGTGTGGAGGGGTCACAACAAAGCTTCCGCACACTCCCCGAGCAGTCTGATGCTTTGCGACCCTGTGGACTTAGCCGTCAGGTTCCTCTGGCCGTGGGATTCTCCAGGCAAGAATACTGGAGTGGTGTTCTGGAGGTGCCGTGCCCTCCTCCAGGGGATCTTCCCAACGGGGATTGAACCCGAGTCCCCTGAATCTCCTGCATTGCAGGCAGATTCGTTACTGCTGAGCCACCAGGGAAGCCCCCTGCGTGCTCTGAGGCCACTGTTATTCTGTCTGGTGTCTGATGTTACCACCGACAGACTCCTGCAGAAAGCCCCCTCTAGCTGGGGGGCTGGGGCCGGGGGGAGGCACCTTGACCATTTAATGATCACCTAGTAGGTGTCGGGCACCATGCGCTTGTTCAAGGGCACAGGCCTGGACTCCAATTCGAGACCAGCTACTTCTACATGGCCTCGGGCACATCGTTGCCTTGCTCTGGGCCTCCGTTTCTTCATCTACAAGATGGGGACATTTCCATGTGTGTGCCCAGGCTTTGGGGGAGGGAACGTGTGACAATGGCTGTGGCATATCGAGCGGAGTCCCTGTCCCACAACCGTCTCCTTTCATCTTCCCAACAGCTGTCAGAGGAGTGTCAATGCTCCCATTTCACAGACAGGGAAACTGAGGCTGAGAGAGGCCTAGATCACAGACCTAGGATGGACAGCACTGATGACCAGGAGCGTTTCTGTCTCCAAGGCCAAAGGCCCCTCCCTCTGCCATGCCCCATGCATTCTCTTACTTGTCATTCAGTCGGTAAGTTCTGGGGCTGTGAGTTGGATGCTGGGGACTCAAAGGTGATTTAGGCAAAAGCTCCACCCTCTGGGGGTCAAGCCTCCCACCACCAACTACTTCATACCCCTTCCTCCCCCTCAGAGAAACTGGGGGTGAAAGGGTGGGGTAGGAACTCTCAACTGTACCGAAGAGAAATAGTTTGAGAATTCCCAGCTCACAAGCCCAGTTACTCCTTCCAGGACCGGGAAAGCAGTTAGGGTTACTCCTCTGAATCTCAGTTTCTCCATCTGCAAAATTTGCATAAATTATGTCTCTCCCTGCAGATAACTAGAGGGCAAAGCGAAAAAGTATTAGGGTAGCCTTGGCACTCTTGCAGGGAGTCCCAATCAGGCTGCCTTTAGCTGAGGTCCATGTAAAGGTCGTTTGTAAAGGTCTGTGTAGATTTACATTTTTTTTCCCAAAGAGGAAGCCTGTGGCTTTCACCAGTTTCTCAAAGCAGTCCCTGACCCCTCTGTCTCATAAATACCCAGCTAGAATCACTATGTGGCAGGACCAAGTCAGCTCCCTGGTTTGCCAATGAATGCCACGTAGGAACAGTATCAAGATGGCAGAGCCAGGAAATCCAGAGGCCTGGGCATGGTTAGAGAGAGCAAGATTTGAGGCTGGGACCTCAGGTTTGGGGACCCTCAGCAAGGCAAGGCTACTTGAGAATCACACCAGCGTGGATTGAGCAGAAAGAGCTCAGATACCCAAGCAAGACACAAAGCTAATTCTTCCAGATCAGCAAGTTCCTGTCACCTTAATTGGTCAGCCTCTAGTTCGAGGAAATCAGATTTCATCTGACTCCTCCATCAGCCCCAGGGATGGGCGTGAAGGTGGCAGTGCAGTGCAGAGAGCTCTTGTCACAGATGCACCCCAAATTTGGCCAGAGAAGCAGACGGATGGTATAAGCCACAGCCCAGTGAGATGGCACTCAGAGAAGATACCTTGAGAAAATACTCAGGGGTTCATCTGCTTGGACATCCACAGCTAGACCCATTCCAGAAGTGGCCCGAAGGCACTTATTCTAGACTGGCGGGTCATAATGTGGGTGACCCCACTGGGGCCCTCAAGGGCAGACTGTAGCTGGAAATATCAGCTGACTGCGGGGGTCTCATGTGTGGTTCCTCCCGCCCAGGTCTCATTACAAACGACAACCAGCTTCGTACCTGGCCCCATACCCAGATGTCCCCACACGTCACACTCAACCCATCTCGAGTCCAACTTGTCAGTTTCTGCTCTTATGAGTAACACTTTTCTGTGTCTTTTCTGAAAACTATTTCTTACTTCGAGGTAGTGAAGATGTTCCCCTGCGTCTCCTCCTAGAGGTTTTAGAGTCACAGCTTTTACCTTCAGATCTATGTGTCGTCTCAACGTTTCTCACCTACTCTTCCTCCTATCGCGGTGAAATCTATGAAGCACAGAAGTTTCCATTTTAACCATTTTGGATTGTCCAGGTCAGTGGCATTAAGTAATTCACACTGTTGTACAACCATCACCACCATCTGTTTCTAGAACTTTTTCATCTTCCCCAACTGCAACTCTGTGCCTGTCAACTCTGTCTCCACGCTCCCTCCTCCCCACCAGCCCCTGGCACCACCATTCAACTTCCTGTCTCTGCGATTCTGACTATGCCAGGGACCTCATGTATGTGGAATCGCACCCTATTTGTCCTTTCTGTGCTGTATTCCACTTGGCGTGACGTCTTCAAGGTTCATCCATGTTCCAGCATGTGTCACTTTCCTTCGTTTTTAAGGCGGCATGATATTCCATCATATGTATAAACAATATTTTGTTTATGCTTTCTTCTGTTGGTGGACATGTGGGCAGCTTCCCCCTTTTGGCTATTGTGAATAATGCTGCTATGGACATGGATGTGAAAATATCAGCTTTCAGTTCTTTGCAGTATATATCCAGGAGCAGGATGGTTGGACTGTACAGTTACTCTATGTTTAATTTTTTGAGGAACCACCATACAATTTCTTATAGCAGTTATACAACTTTACATTTCCACCAACGGTGCACAAAGGTCCCACTTTCTCTACATCCTCGCCAATACCTGTTATTTTCTGTTTTAATAACCATCCTAATGGGTGTGAAGTGAAATCTCACGGTGGTTTTGATTTGCGTTTCCCTAATGATTAGTGATGTTGAGCATCTTTTCATGTGTTTATTGGCCATTTGTATATCATCTTTGGAGAAATGTCTGTTCAAGTCCGTTGCTCATTTTCGATTTGGGTTGTTTGGCTTTTTGTTTTTTTTGGTTGAGTTGCAGGAGTTTTTAATATAAATCCCATATATTTATATATGATATAAATATATGATATTTATATATATCCCTTATAATTATATATGATATGACTTGCAGGTATCTTCTCCTATTCCACGATCATCTTTTCACTCTGTTGATAGTATCCTTTGCTACACAAAACTTTCTGAGTTTGGTGAAGTCCAGTTCAACCAGTTTTTTCTTCTGTTGCTTATGCTTTTGTTTTGGAACTAAGAAATAATTGCCAAAACCACCCCCTCCACACACTCTGTTTTCTTCTCCCTCAGGTGTGAGGTAGGGGTTCCTATCTGAAATCCAGGCCTTAAACTTCTCCACCCCCACCTCACTCTCCCGTAGGGCTCACTGTCCCCATGAAAGGCCTCGTCTTCTCTTCAGGTGGGCAGCTCAGATCGCAAGAGTCACCCTGTCACCTTCCTCTTTGTCATCCAAGTCCTGTCGGTTTTGCCCCTTCCAGGATTCTTGCCTGGAGAAGCCCTCGGACAGAGGAGCTTGGGGTCTGCAGTCCGTGGGGTCAGACACAACTGAAGCAACTTAGCATGCACATGTCCTTGAAGCCACTCCACAGCCCCTGCTCTAAGTCTTTCTCATCTCTCTCCTGGGTGAGTGCAGGAGGCCCTTAACTGGCCTCTCTCCTTCCACTTGGAAAAGCAAGTCTGTTTATACCACATCCTCCTCATCTTATTCTTAGGATAAAGACAAAAGTCCTCACTGTGATCTTCGAAGCCCCAGGTGGCCCACCCCAGGTCCACCAGCCCCACCCAACACCCCATTTCCTCACTCTCTGTTCCAGCCACGCCGCTCACTCTCCCCACCAGGCCTTTGTCTGCTCTGTTCCCTGGCCTGAGTGCTAATGCTGCTCCCGCTCCAGAAGCACCCAGCAAACTCCTAGCCATCCCCCATACTCTGCTCAATCCCACCTCCTCGTGGGGCCCTCCCCAGACTCGCCTACTATGTACTCTGGTTGTGTTTCATACGTACTCGTGTGACTGCTGGATTAATGTCTGACACTAGACCACTAGGAGCAGGGCCCGTGTCTGTTTCTCACTGTTACACGTTCCTAAGGCCTCGCCATCTGTAAATCATTTAGGAATAAAGGAAAGAACTGTCTCTTATACACATCTGGTGAGAGCGGGAAGAAAGAGCAGCTACTGCGTCATCCAGGCGGGCGGGGATGGGGCGCAGGCTGTAGGGGCGGCAGAGTTGCTGAGGACATGTGGGCAGGTGNATAAAGGAAAGAAAGAAGGAAGGGAGGGAGGGAGGGAGGGTGGATGCTTGGAGTGAAAAGATTGATTGCCTTGCTTTACAAGATTCTTTCTAAGATGGGAAGCTATGATACTCATCATTTCTGGAGGGCAGAGGGGGGCACTCACTTTGAACTTACTATGCGTGACAAACACATGCAGGCCCTTTCTCAGCCTCAGTTTCCTCATCCATAGAGTGGGGATTACAACATTCCCTTCTAAGACTGTCATATTACAAGAGATGATGTATGTGAAAGCGCTGAGCGCTCTGTAGGCGACCCCGAGCCCAGCCACGCCCCCGGATCCAGGCACTCTCCTAGCTTCTCTGTGCCGTAGTCTCTTCACTGCATTAGTTGCCAGATTTGGGCGCGGACACATCCCTAGAATGATACATGGAGACCCAAGCCCCTTCTGAGGCATGCAGTCTTTCGGAATTGCCCTCAGGTACGTGCCTGGGAGGCTTAACTCAGATACACTTTGATCTAGCCATACCTGAAGCCCAGTAAGAGCAGAAACCTCAGAAAAAATGCTCATGACTCATCTGCTTGAACATTTGCTTTTTTTCTTGTAAGTTTAGAAATGGCATGAGACTTACTCTAGCCTGGTGAGTCAGAGCGGGTGGGCCCACACTGGACCCACTTCCCACTGCAGGCCCAGATGCTGGGCAACTCTTCTCTTGCATGTGACTTGAGTAAGTCCCCCCGGTTGGCAGGGCAGACCTCCTGAGCTGCCCTTAGGCACCAAGAGGAGGCCAGGCCAAGTCCTGAGACGCTCTGGGGCCTACCTAGGACTCTGATGTCGCTCACAGGGGATACGTCCTGCCATGGACCCAGCAGTGAAGGAAGGGACAATGAACGGCGTGGCTGAAGTAGGAGCCTCCTCAATTCTGGGCCTCCTGCTGTCTGCTGGGTGGGCTGCCTTCCCCCCCTCCCCCCTCACCAACTCTCTTTTCCTCAAGCTGAGGAAGGGGGCTCCAGGCTCCAGGCTCCGTGGGCCCCTAACTGGGAGAGGAGTCCAGAAGGACTCCTCCTGCTCAGGGGGCTCATGCCGTCTGGGGAAACAGGCCCTACCTCTAGGGGCTGCCTGTCGCCTTGTCCCTGACACAGAGCTCCCTCCCATACCCCAGTCCCTTCAGGGATGAGACTCTTCCAAGTCTCTCCCAGTGACCCTACTCCCATCTCAACCCCAGGTTTGTCCAGGCTCTCTTCCCAGTGCTCCTCTCCCCAACTCCCGGTCCATCTCCTTCCCTCCACCTCTACATCCATCATGAAGGCCCACCTGAGTGACCACACTAGCCTCCTCATCTATTTCTCTGCTAATCCCTTGCTCTGACAATTCCTTCACCACACCACAACGAGACTGACAATTTCTAAAACATAAACTGGATCAGGTCACTTCCCTGTTGAAAACCTTCTATGGCTTCCAGTGGAGAAGGCAATGGCACCCCACTCCAGTACTCTTGTCTGGCAAATCCCATGGACAGAGGAGCCTGGTGGGCTGCAGTCCATGGGGTCGCTAAGAGTCGGACACGGCTGAGCGACTTCACTTTGACTTTTCACTTTCATGAATTGGAGAAGGAAATGGCAACCCACTCCAGTGTTCTTGCCTGGAGAATCCCAGGGACAGGGGAGCCTGGCGGGCTGCCGTCTGTGGGGTCGCACAGGGTCGGACACGACTGAAGCGACTCAGCAGCAGCAGCAGCATGGCTTCCAGTACACTCAGAATGAAGTTCAAAGTCCAGACTCTACACGACTGGACCCAGGTGCTCTGGCTCTGCAGAGGGTCCCCTTCCTCTCCCACATATTCCTCTCTCTTGATCTCCGCCCAGCCTGCTCCCATCTGCCATGCTGGACCTGACAGCAGAGCATCTTTTTTTTTTTTTTTTGCAGTTACAGACACATAGGTCATCTAGCTGGGGCTGCTGCGACCTTCTTGAGAATGACAATAACACAGATGCAAGCAGAGATGACGAATGAGAAAAGTCATTTGAGCACCAGGATACGGCCATACCTGAAGTCAACACGTCTTTTTTTTTCTTAAGTTAACTTGAGTTGACATTTATACTACTTGCTTCTGAAAGGAGCCCCACTTAATTCAAGGCCAGCCCTTTTTCACCCGACTCTCCATCTCCTCTTCTGCTTCTCCGATGCACCAGCGCCCCCACCTTGGGGCTTCTGCCCATGTAGCTCCCTGTTCTCCCAGATGTCTGACCCCGCAGGTCCCTGCTCAAATACCACCTCCTTAGAGAGGCCTGCCCTTCCCGCCCCATCAACAGTGACAAGCCTGATCATCATCCCCTGCTCCCTTACTCTGGGTTATTTTTAAAAATAACTGTTTCAACCACCACGAACATTATGTGTTTACTTACTGTCTGTCTCCCTCCACTAAGCTTTAAACTCCACCAGGGTAGAGACTGTGTTAGGATGTCCCACTGTCCTGATTAGCTTGAGAATGCGGGGGGTGGTTTCTGAGATGCAGGACTTCTATTTCTAAGGCCAGAATGTCTTGGACAATTTGATCACCCGTGACTGCTCAGCTGGTTTACTATAAAACCCCACTTCTCAGAGCAGAGCTGGTGCACAGTAGATGATCAGTGCACAGTTGAGCGGGTAAATGAATGCCAGCCCCGGGCCAGGCGGTGCCATACTTTATTTATGCGCACTCTTTTGTTTCATCTTCATGACCAGCCTGGGAGGTGGGCTCGATTATCCCCATTTTACGGACGAGGAGCCTGAGGCTTGGGCACCTTGCCCAGGCCACACAGCTGGGGAAGCAGGACTGGAATCCATCTGAAAGTCAAGCCCGTCACTGTATCACTGTGCACACCCCCCAGTCACGGCTTGCTCTGCTGATGCCAACTGACCTTCAGCCTCAGCCGTGTTTGGGCCCAGAGCAGCTCAACCCCTCACCTCACCCTACCCAGGGGGAGTGAGAACTAACCCAAGGGCAACCTGCTCTCAGCCAGGCTGGTGGTGAGCGGAAGGAGAGAGCGGGTGGGCCAGGCTGGTGGTGAGCGGAAGGAGAGAGCGGGCAGTGCAGGGGCTGGAGTCGAGCTGCCCTGAGGCCAGAACCCCCAGTGTGCGGTGACTGCTGCCCCGACCTGTGCGTCCCCAGGCATTTCCGGTCCAGAGCCCCCTGGCTTTCTGCGGGCCTGTCAATCACAGCTGCCTTTGCAGCTGGTCCTCAGCCCTGTGACTGAGCTGGAAAAGCCTGTCTTCTGCCCACCCACCAGGGCCTAACTAAAGCCTCCTTCCCACCACAGTCAATAGAAAGGCCCCTCTGCCATCATAGACTCGCTGCCCTCCCTGCCCCCCAACTCACCATCAGAATCAGGGGAACAACAGTGAGGGGTGGGGTGACGCTTTCCCCAGGCCAACAGAACTCTCCTCTGGTCCCTGCAGGCAACCCTGGTGACGGGAGCTCTTTCTCATCCCCATTTCGTGGATGAGGAAACTGAGGCCCAGAGAGGCGAAGTCGCCTGCCCCAGGCGGCACAGCTCAGAGAGACAGAGCCGGGGCTGTCTCCCAAGCTCGCGCATTGCCTGTCTACTCTGTGATGGAGATGACCTGAGTTTCTGCTGTTCACAGGGCCGGGCGTGTCCCACCCGCTGGTTCTCACTTCCGCTTTGCGTGCGTGGCAGGTGCGTCTGCTGTTTAGTCGCCCAGGTGTGTGGGACTCTCTGCGACCCCGTGGACTGTCGCCCGCCAGGCTCCTCTGTCCGTGGAGCCCTCCAGGCAAGAGGACGGGAGTGGGTGCCATGGTCCACTTCCCCAGGAGTGGCAGCTACAATCGCGTCCGTGTTTGGGAAGTCAGAGAGCGCCGGAGGGAAGGGACTGACCGAGGTCCCACAGTCCGGATGTCTCCTAGGGAAGCCGGGCCTACTGAATGGCTTCCCTCCCCCCATTCCTTCCGCCCTCCCCACCCACCTACGCGCACGTCTCACCACCAATCAGCATTCACTGACCGGCAGTGATGTTGACACCAACCCCAGCTCCCGGCCAGAACAGCTGGAGACACACACACACACACACACACACACACACACCCCACCCCCCGCAAGAGGCTGCCCGGACTTCGAACCACCATCTCCTGGGTCCTCCCAGTGATCTAACTAGGAGTCTCTCGCTGGGGAGTTCTTCATGCTGGGATCTAATCTGCTCTCCCCCTGCCTGGCCGCCAAGGAGTTGTTTTTTTCATAACAAAGTGGGGCGGGAGAAGGGCCACGGGAGGTTTTCATAATTCCATCGTTGGAAATTTCCATGGCGGTGGAAAAGGCCCGCTGGCCACTCTCCAAACACCTCTCCTGAAAAAACTTCCAAACCCGAATGGCTGGACTGGGCCCGCTACAGTCCTGGCAGACGCCGGAGCCGCCCACGGGAGGGCCCCGGGCCAGCGTGTGGGCATCGGCCCCCCAGCGTGGAGCTGGGCACCAGAGGCCCAGGGCTCAAGGGAAAATGGGGAGCTTTTCCTCTCTTGGAGGGATGTGTGGAAGAACAAAGCAGTCACTTCCCCGGGAGCCAGTCACAAGCCTGGAGTCCGTTTTCTCTGCCACCCACTCACTGTGTGACCTTGAGCAGTTAGTAGACCTTTCTGAGCCCAGTTCCTCCCCTGGGAAAGGAGGCAGGGGCTGCGCCGCCCTTTAAGGTCTGAAACACGTGGTGACGTGTGGCTGGCTCTGACACTGGGTCTCTTGAGTTCTGAGGCCAGGAAAGGAGCAGAGAGACTGAACCCATGGGACTCGAGCAATCTAAAGGGCCCAGAGGGAGAAAAAGGACCCACAGGTCCTGGAGGGTGGGAGCTCGTGGGTGAGATTGCAGCCTCCTCACCGCCCAGCCACTCTCTGCCTCTCCCACGGGCACGCGGTTCGCCCAGCTGCCTTCTGTGAAAGGAAGGGACAGACAGGGGGCTCTGGACAAAGGTGAGGAACTTGGGGATGCGACCCCCAGCCATAGCCATGCCTGGGGGTCTCAGTGGCATCTGAGCTCTACACACCCACCCACTGCAGCTGCTACCCGCTGCTGCCTTGGTGGTTCCTGCCCGCTGTCCCCAGGTGCCCCACTCCCTGCTCAGACCTCACTCCTTTGCTGGGCTGACCAGGCCCTCACCTTATCCTGCAGAGACCCCCAGGGCCCCAACTCCCTGCTATGTACGGTAGGAGAGGGGGCAATGACCCAGAGGATCACCTCTCCCTCCCACTGCCTGCAACCTCTCCTCCCAATGCAGGAAAGCCCCTTATACATGAAGGCCAATCCGGGACCACAGCCTCTACGAACAGCCTAGAAAGAAACCCTGCAGGTTAGGAACAGTGGCGACTTCCCGAGCAGACCTGGGTTTCTGCCTCCCTAGGCAGACGCCTTCACAGCTCAGAGTCTATTTTTTTCAGCCATGCAGTGGGGGTGCAGCCCCTTCCACTGTCGTCCTGAGGGTGGGAATGAGAATGAGCAAGCAGCGCTGGGCCCAGAGGCTGGCCTGGAGCGGACCCTAGGCAGACCTGACCCGGTGGACCCCCTCTGGAAAGCACCTGGGTCAGGACCCAGTTACACGAGGCGGTGGGGTGGTGAGGTGAGACGGGGGAGGTGTTAGGAGGCTGGGTGGCCACTGTCGTCCCTGCCATCACAGAAGCACTGAGCACTTGGTATGTGCTGGGCTTCCCAGGTGGCGGTAGCAGTAAAGAACCCGTCTGCCGATGCAGGAGATGCAAGAGATCCAGGTTCAATCCCTGGGTCGGGAAGATCCCCTGGAGGAGGAGATGGCTTCCCACTCCAATATGCTTGCCTGGAGAATCCCATGGACAGGGGAGCCTGGCGGGCTGCAGTCCATGGGGCCACATACATGCCAGGCTCTGAGGTTAGGGCTTCTTGCAGCTCCCTCACTAAAGTCCTGCCTGGAAAGGTTTATCAGCTCATTTTACAGCTGCTGAAACCAGCTTCAGAGTGGTGAGGCCATCTGGCTGGTGGGTGGCACGGCCAGGGCCAGTCCCTTAGCCCAGGATCAGCTCTCACAGCCTGGGAGTTGGGTGATCAGTCTGCAAGGGTGCTGTGTGCCACTGGCAGGGGAAGGCCTTTGCAGAAGGTTCTCGCAGAATCTGCTACCTCTGGAAATGGGGCTGAGAGGCGGTGAATGAGATGAGGGGGGCACAAAGATGCACAGGCCAGGGGCCACATCAGCACCCTGCAATCCCATCTGCATCCCACCCTTTCCCCATCCAGGGTCCTTCTGTGAGTGCCCACTGATCACGTGCGGGACTTGGTCATGCAGATGTGGGTTCGAAACCTGCTCTGTCACTTACTAGCCGTGCAACTCAGTTTCTCTGTCTGTGAAATGGGAATTTCCTCAACAACTGCTCAGAACTGTTGCAAGGATTGAATCAAATGAGAACCTCTTCCCATACAGCAGCCAAAGGGGACTGTATGTGTGTCTCACCCCAGCTTAAGACCCATCAGCTGTCGTTCAGTCTCTAACTTGTGTCCGACTGTTTGTGACTCCATGGACGGCAGCACACCAGGCCTCCCTGTCCAACACCATCTCCTGGAGTTTGCTCAGACTCATGTCCATGGAGTCGGTGATGCCATCCAACCATCTCATCTTCTGCCCTCTTCTGCCCTCAATATTTCCCATTCTCAGGGTCTTTTCCAATGAGTTGGCTCTTTGCATCACGTGGCCAAAGTATTGTAGCTTCAGCCTGACTATTCAGGACTGATTTTCTTTGGGATTGACTGATTTGATCTCCTTGCTCTCCAAGGGACTCTCAAGAGTCTTCTCCAACACCACAGTTCAAAAGCATCCATTCTTTGGCACTCAGCTTTTTTTATGGTCCAACTCTCACATCCACACATGACTACTGGAAAAATCATAGCCTTGACTAGATGGACCTTTGTTGGCAAAGTAATGTCTCTGCTTTTTAATATGCTTTCTAGGTTGACCATAGCTTTTCTTCCAAGGAGGAAGCGTCTTTTAATTTCATGGCTGCAATCACCATCTGCAGTGATTTTGGAGCCCAAGAAAAGAAAGCCTCTCACTGTTTCCACTGTTTCCCCATCTATTTGCCATGGAGTGATGAAACCAGGTGCCATGGTCTTAGTTTTTCAAATGTTGAGCTTTAAGACAGGTTTTTAACTCTCCTCTTTCACCATCAAGAGGCTCTTCAGTTCCTCTTTGCTTTCAGGGCAAGGATCAAATTCAAAACCCGCTCCATGACCTATAAAGCCCCTATGATCTGGTCGCTTACTTTTTCTTCTGCCTCATCCACCTCCCTGCCCTCTGAGCACTCTACCACAGCCACCTGGCCTCAATCTCTGAACACGCCTCGCTCTTTCCTGCCTCAGGGCCTTTGCATGTGCTGGCTCCTTTGTTGGGATTGCTCCTCCCCCAGATGGCACGGCCAGGTATTTATCATCTCAAATGTCACCTCCTCAGTGAAGGTCTCCCTGACCATCCTACTCAAGCTGCCCACGTGGCCCCTTCAACTGCCCTGTTAATTTTCTTTGTAACTCTCACCACTGTCTGGAATTGTTCATTTACTAGTGAGACCTGTCCTGTGTTGTTCACCACTGTATTCCCATTGCCTCAAACAGTGCCTGGCATGGAGCAAAAGTTCAAGAAATACTTGTTAAGTGAATGAATATGTAATGAGCCTGAAACACCGTGGGCATTAAATGCATGCTGGTTCCTTTCCTTTTACCCATTCCCAGCATAGCCTTTCCTCCCAGGCAAGTGCATGTTCAGTCACGACACACACCCCTGGCATGCTACAGTCCATGGGGTCTCAAACAGTCAGGCACAACCCCCTCAACCCCAAGTAAATATCCAGATGAAATCAAAGAACACAACTCTCAAACAAGAAAACTCTGAGCTGGAAGGAGGATGCTAAGGTCTTGTCTGGCTTACTGGAGGGTCCCCACTGAGGCTGCAGGAAGTCCAGGTCTCTGGAAAGAGTGGAGAGCAGCCCTTTCCTTCTCAGCATGAAGCTGGGGGGCCACTGAGCCCCAAGAGTAACTGCACCCTCTCTCTGGTTCTGAGACACTCCCTTCCCACCCCGTGCAGGGTGAAAATGTGTCCTGCGGGCAGAGACCACGGCTGGTTCATTCACACCAGGCTCCCAGTGCCCTCAGGGAGCAAATGCGCATAGAACACTTGTAAATATAAAGGAAGGAAGACAGAGGAGTGGACAGCAGGGGACGGCAAGGATCGATAAATCAGCCTCCACAGAGGTTGCCCGCTTGGGACTTGGTGCCAGACACTGCCCAGCGCCGCCATCTGTTGGAGGCCCTGGTGCCTCCAACAGTGCTCACGCTCCGTCACGCCCCTGCTCAAGAGCCTGCGGTAGCCCCCTCTGCCTCTGAGAAAGTTTGGATTTCTTAGTCTGGCATTCGAGGCCTGCCTCCTTTCCTCTCTCCCTGCTTGCATCCATCCATCCATCCTTCCCCTCTAGCTGCCCATCTACCCAGCTGCCTGACTGTCCATCCATTCATCGCTCTGTCCTTCCACCTACCCACCTGCCTACCTGAACTCTTTCCTCCCTCTCTCCATTCCCCCACCCGGACGTCCACCCACCCATCCATCCTTTCATGCAACATTGACTAAGTGGTTCCCAGGTCCTAGACAGCATGCTAAGTGCTGGGGTTAACCTAGATCTTCAACTCTTTAATAACCCTATTTCACCAAATATCGATCTGCAGATCTTATCTGCTTTACCTTCAAAACACACCCATGTGACCTTGTCTCATACCGTCACAGTCTCTACCCTGGCCTGAGCCACCATCTTCTCGCAGAGTGCTCACTGCGGAGGACTCCTCCCTGATCTCCCTGCTTCTCATCCCCCAACCCCACCCCAGCCTGTTCTAGACATACAGTCAAAGATGATGCAAGTCCTCCTGTATTCAGAACCTTCCTGTGGTTCCTGCCACTCTCTGAGGAAAACCCAAAGTCCCTGAACGGCCCACGAGGCCCACGTGATCTGTACCCCCACTGTCTTTCCAACCACATGCCCCCACTTCCCCTCGCTCACTCCCCTCCACCCCACTGGCTTCCTCCCTGTCTCTGAACCCACTGAGCATGCACCCACCTCAGGGCTTTTGCACTGCCTACTCCCGCTTCTCCAGACAGCCACAGAACTCCCTCAGGTCTCTGCCCAAACGCCACCTTCTCAGGGAGGCCTTCCCTGGCCCCATCCTTGAAACCACCGTCTTCACCTGCCTCCCTTTGTCTTATTTCTCTCCGTCATGGACCACTCCCCGACACGCCGCCCGCTCATGTCTTTGTTTACCGTCTATCTCTGCCCCCTCGAGTACAAACCACGGGGCAGTGAACGGGTCCGCTTTGTCCCAGTGTGGCCGCTGCAGTGCCCGGCACACAGCTCGCCCTGCACGGTGTTTGTGGACTGAAGGAAAGCCCACCTTTAGGTACGGGTGGTGACTTCCATTTTATGAAGGACTTTTGCATTCTTCTCATCAGTGATCATAATCTGATGATTGTCTCTGTTTGTAACCAACCCTCTCAGCTCTCATTAAACAGATCCACATGTTCTCCCTGACCTGCCTGCCCTCTCACCATCGGCCCCAGTGACCCCACTGTCAGTGGGGACCCAGCGTGACCTCTCATTTGCTGCCCCCTGAAGTCCCCAAGCCTTGTCAGTTCACCCTGCCTCCTGCCCCCAGAACCTGCCCCTTATTCGCCCAAATGCCTGTCCGGGCTCCAGCTTCCTGGGCCTCCAGCCTCCTCTCTGCAACCCGTTATCCTCACTAGGGCCATGGGATTTTCCCAAGGGGCCCATCTGGCCACATCACTCCCCAGCTTACCACCTGCCCTCAGCCTGGCCCTGCCACCCCTTGCGCTCCCTACCCCGCCCGCTGCCTTCTGCTCTGGCTGCTGCTGGCGTCTCCGCGGCTCAGGCTGTGCCTTCGCCTGGGGCGCCCGCCCCACCTCCTACCTTCCTTCCAGCTGGCTGGCTCTCGTTTACCCTTCCGCTCGGCTGGGGCTGGCCGCGTGGGGCCCTCTCGGGGCTATTCCCTGACAGCACCGGCGAGCGGCTGCCTTCCCTGGGCCCTGCATCCCTGCGGCTGCCCTCTCGCCAGGCTGTGGACACACCGACTGGTCTGCAATGACTGGTGTCCCTGTGAGATCGAGCACTCGGGGACTGGAGGCCACCGGCCTCACGGTTAGGCTTGGAGTGCTAGAGCCAGCCTGCTGGCTGGGTGCCCTTGGGCAGGTCACTGTATGTCTGGGGACCTCACTCCCTGTTTTGTAAAGTGGGGGTAATGATTACCAGAAGGATGCTGTATTCAGTGAATCCCCCACAGCACTTAGAGCAGAGTCTAGATGTGAGTCAGTTGACAGCATTCAGATGGAGAAACCAGAGGAGGGAAGGAGCCCAGGGCCCTGGCACCTGGCTGCTGTGGGTGGAGGCTGGGACTGGACCAGAGGATCACCTTGACCTGTACCTGCCCTCAGAGGATCACCTTCTTCTTACTAAGAAGCCTCTACTTGCTTCAGCTGATTTTAAAAAATGTGTCTTATTTGCTTTGGGGGTGAGAAGCGTCTTTTCAGGTTTGCGGTTAATGCCCTTCATTTTTCTCTCCTTCTGACCTTTGTGCCTGTTATTCTGATTTCACCTCCTGCCTTTGTTTGCATGTGGCTTTTTTTAGCCGACCTTTTGCATCCAACCTTTTTATTTGAGCTCAGGCTCCCTGCCCCTCCCCTGGGTCTCAGGGCAATGATGTCTCTGGTTGGGACAGGGGTGATGATGCCAGTCCACGCTGTCCACATCGTGGGGGCAGGGGAGGGGGAAGCACGATCCCCGGGCACCCGCTTGGTGCCAGCTTGTGCTGGGCACTGTGCGTGTGCGGCGCTGGGGGCACAGAGATGCTGCACCATAGCAGGTGGGTGGCAGGGTGAGCAGCTGCCAAGGCCCTGTCACCTGCACTAGCCTCTGTGCCCCTCAGAGACCGTCCAGCCAGCCGGATGGCCATAGCACCCTAAGGGAAAGCAAAGCCACAGTACGACGAAACGATTCCAAAGAAAAGAAGCAAACTCCCTCCAAACTTGTATCTACCAGTATGTGAATATATAAGCAAGGGAGGGAAATAGCAAATCGCCAGATTTCCTCAAACCTAAGTTAAATTGTAAGGTGTACCCCAATCTTATGTACCACTGCTGCTGCTGCTGCTAAGTCGCTTCAGTCGTGTCCAACTCTGTGCAACCCCATAGACGGCAGCCCACCAGGCTCCCCCGTCCCTGGGATTCTCTAGGCAAGAATACTGGAGTGGGTTGCCATTTCCTTCTCCAATGCATGAAAATGAAAAGTGAAAGTGAAGTCGCTCAGTCGTGCCCGACTCTTAGCGACCCCGTGGACTACAGCCCACCAGGCTCCTTCATCCATGGGATTTTCCAGGCAAAAGTACTGGAGTGGGTTGCCATTGCCTTCTCCTTATGTACCACTTGGAGGGGGGGGGGCGCCTTCCCAGGTGGCTAAGCGATAAAGAATCCGCCTGCCAGTGCAGGAGATGCAGGTTCGATCCCTGGGGCAGGGAGATCCCCTGGAGGAAGACATGGCAACCCACTCCAATATCCTTGCCTGGAGAATCCCATGGACAGAGGAGCCTGGAGGGCTACAGCTCACAGGGTCCCAAAGAGTTAGACAGACTGAACGACTGAACACACACATGCAGGTCAAGTTGTAAGCTGTACCACAATCTTACGTACTACTAAAGAGGGCTTCCCAGGCAGCTCAGCAGTAAAGAACCCACCTGCCGATGCAGGAGAGGCAGGTTCAACACCTGGATCGGGAAGACCCCTCTGGAGAAGGAAATGTCAACTCACTCCAGTATTCTTGCCTGGGAAATCCCATGGACAGAAGAGCCTGGTGGGCTACAGTCCATAGGGTCACAAACAGTTGGATGGGACTTAGTGATGAAACAGCAACAAAGAAAGGAAAAGAACTTCCAGCATAAAACTATATCATGATTCAGGTTTTTTTTTTTTTTTTTGCAGGTTAGTGTATACCTGAAATCAGCGCAATATGGTAAATCAACTATACTCGAAAGACAACAAAGCTATAATGTGTTATCAACTCTATACGTACAACATGTATCCCTTTCTCAGGGCCGTGAAACTATGTACCCTAAAAGCTACAAAACAGGGTTCGGATGGTGGTTACATCTGGTGACTGTGGGATGTGTAGATATAGACCCTTCTGTATCGTTCTGTCTGTTTCAGTAAGCAAACCATTATTTTTGTAATGCAAATGACTGCAGTTTAAAAAAAGGAAACTGGTTTTCTGAGCAGTTGCCGCCTGGTTTCTTTTCCGGGCACCTCATGGGTTGGGGACACATTAATTGGCAGCTCTGGGTTCCTTGCTGGGGGGAGAAAGTTGGAAAGGGGAAGGTGAGCGTCAGGCACGCACTTTCCAGAGCTTGTCCTAGGCGGGTCTAATCAGCAGAAATTTCCCTTGATTAAGGCCTGGCCCCCAAACCCATCATTAAAGGCTCTTCATGACTGAACATACACAGCAGAGCCACAAACAATGCGACAAAGCCTAATTTCTCAGAGAACGGGGCAGCCGGGGGCTCTTCCTCCCGCACCGTCCTCTGCCACGTCTGCCTCACACCATCACTGCTACCTGGTGTCAGACCATTCAAAGGCCTGGTGGTCTGTTTACTGCCCTCTCTCCATCTAGAACGCGAACAGGAAGAGGCTACACATTGCATTTGTCTCGTTTGGGGCTGCACCTCTCGCTCACTCTCTCTCTCTCCGCCCCCTCCCTGTTTGATCTACGAAAGGCAGGTAGGGTGAGCATGAGGTTCCCAGGAAACCCCCACGATCGCGTCTCCCCGTCTGGTATATAGAGGGTCAAGAGTGATACTAAGTAAGGACATTGTTTTCCCCTTCGAAACAGCCGATCAAAACAGGAGCCCTCCCCGACTGGATGGGGTGGATACACTTCTGTCTACCGTGGGGGAGACAGACAACAGGTGAGAATAAACACTGAAAAGACTACGACTTGTGACAAATGCTATTAAAAGACAAGGGCCGTGACAGGGAACGCTCCCTTTAATAGAGCACGGAGGACCTCAGTGGGGGGCCTATGAGATGGAGCCTGTAATAGAAAGAGAAGGGGGAGGAACAGTCTAGATCGGGGAAACAGCGTGTGCAAAGGCCCTGAGGCGGGAAAGAGGCTGATGAGCTCAGGGACTGGAAAGACGACAGGTGAGCTAGAGGAGGCGAGTGAGGAGCGAGGGTGTGATGAGGGCCCACAGGCCGTGGGGGGAGTCTGGGTTTCACCCTGTGCAGCATGGTGGAGGACTGCAGAGACTGAAGCAGAAAGCACCACGGTCTGGCCGGCATCATTGAAAAGACACATCTGGCCACTTAGGGAGAACAGATGATCTGGGGTGGTGGTGGGGAGCAAGAGAGGATACAGGGGACCAGTGAGGCAGGTCATCATTTCACTTGTTCCACACGTGTTTATTCAGCAACGTTCTGACGAAATCTCAGACAAACACACAGATGGAAACAAACAAGACTCGTTAGCTGGGGCCTGACTGCAGAGGTCCAGGAGCTTACAGGAGGAGCGTACAACAAACGGAGAGGCAGGAAGTCTTCCTGCATTTCAGGAGGCCTTGAAGGATGGCCAAAGGGTGTTCAGGGATGGACACCGTCCGGGCAGAGGCTCAGAGGTGGGGAAAGGTTGGTGTGAACAGGAGCTGTACTCCTATCTGTACTGAATGACTCGAGTACTTAGTGGATGAGATAACTAACTGAGGAGAGAGGAGTGGGAAGAAGGTGAAGCTGGAGGGAGGTGCTGGAAGGGTAGATGGGGGATAAGTCATGGTAGTGCTGAACAGGGGAAAAGGAGTCTGAGCTCCGTCTGCTTGGCAACAGGGAGCGCTGAGCCCTTGCCCAGAGAGTGGCTGGCCAGATGGACGTTCTGAGCAGGGCCCCCTGGTGGCCAGGGAGGAGGCTGGAGGCAAGACTGAGGGCTGACGGCAAAGGCCGGCTCCTCCGTCCCACTCTGATGATGCGATTAATGATAATAAATAGCTGACACTTTATAGAGCTTCCTAAGAGTCAGGCACTGTTCTAAGCTCTTTATACCTATTAACTCGTTGAACCAGCAGGACTCCAGGAAAGTTGGCGCTACAGTGTGTTTTGGTGTGCAGGGAAGGCGACTGAGGCAGAGAGAGGTTACGTCACTGGCTCAAGACCACACAGCGAGGAAGCACTCGGGCTGGGAAGCAAGCCCATGTGCTCAGACTCCAGGGCCCACTCTTAACCACTGCCCTTGGCTGTCTTCTCCACCTAGGATCCCACAACCCTACAACCGGGTAGAGAAAACCCTCACACAATGCCCCTGACTGCCTGCTGAGGCCTCGAGAATCCGCCAATGAGCCCCTCAAAGGACAAGAACGGACCAGCTCCTGCTCATGGCTCTACTGCTGATCTGCGAGACCGGAGTGAGTCCCTGGACATCTCTGAGAGACACGCGTGTTTGGTCTGCAAAGTGAGGACGAGGAGGCCTTCTTCACAGGGTGGACAGGAGAACCGCGTGTTTCGAGCTGGGGTGATACCCCCGTTAGTGAGGAGGCAGCTGGCAGGAGATGCACAGGGCCTGCGGCTCATGCCTACCCTCATCTCCACGACGGCTGTGGTCACTTCCTCGTTTCAGAGGCGAAAACCACGAGGCTCAGAAAGCAACAGCCCACCCAGGGGACGCAGCCTGTCAGTGGCAAAGCTGGGGTCTGAAGTGCCCAGGAGGCACTTAAGGAAAGTAGTCACCGCTCTCGCCCAAAGGTGGCCCCAGTGTGGCTCCGACCCTATCAGAGTCACCCGGGTATCTCAGGGGGTAAGAATGAAGAGCAGGCCGTGCTCGACTCCTGGGGCCCAGGCCTGGCACTGCCGAGGTATCAGCGTGCAGGGTCTCCTGAACGTCCTCTGCGCCAGTGGGCACACAGGCTGTGTGTAAATGACCCTGTGTCTGGCTTGATGTCTGGCCCGAGGCCTCACCCTTTCCCCTGGAGGGTTGGGGCGGTATTATGAGCTTTGGTGGGGGGTGGCCAGTACCATGGACAGAGTCCTAGTGTTCTGGCTCTCACTGGGCAACCTTGGGCAACTCTGCCCTGGGCCTTGGTCCGCCCTGAGTCCAGTGCACATCATAGGATGATGGGGGCAGGGGACTGGCTTCCTCCCAGGAGTGCCCTTCTCAGCTGGGAGAGCTGGCTGGAGCTGCCACACTTCCCCCAGCCCGGGTGTCCCTCTGTAAAGGGTCCAGTCGTGGCCACGAAGGGTGAAGGGACACATGTGTGGACGGTGCTGCACACAGAAGGCCTTGGTTAATGACGCTGTTATCGGTAATCTGGTTACCATGTGGGCTGCAGTGAGGCTCGAGGCGGTCCCCAGGGGAAAGCTCTCGGGTCACTGGTCAGCACCAGCCTCCATTCACCTTTACTTGGCGTGGCCCCACTGTCCAGCTCTGACCCTGGAGCTCAGAGATTCCTAGAGAAGCTTCTGGAGGTTCCAGGGTGAGGGAAGCTGTTCCCTCTGCCTGCAGACGTCTGGGCAGACCCTGGCCTCCGAGAGGGCAAAGAAACACCCACAACCAGCCTGGACCCCAACCCCCAGTCACTCTATATTCTATTCCCACTGACTGAGTGTGGAGTGGCTACAGCCACGGCTCCTCCCAACACTGGCCCCATTTCATACATGAGGAAACTGAGGCCCAGTGAGGTGTAAGGACCATGGTCGGCAAGGCCACACCTTGGGCACAGAAGTTACTCAAGGTCCAGCCAATAGCTGGGCGTCCGCTCTCACCTACCGCCTTCTACCTGGGGCTGCACCCAGCCTGACACACGCCAAGTCCTCAGCCAATATTGGTTTTATTGATTTCTATTCTTTTCCCTTTTCAAGATCCTCCCTCTGAGCTTGGAAACTTGAAATTGGCTGGGGGTGGGAACGGGGAGAAGGGCCTCGTTTTAATCTGAAGTGAGTCATGTAAGTTGATAAATTTAGAAGTGGCCTAAAGAGCTCTTAATCTCCTGCCTTCAGATAGTTGCTAGGAAGAGGCTGGTTCTCAGTGACCTCCACATTGCAAATATACAGGACTCCAGGGCCACGGTTGGTGCCCCCCGCCCCCCGCCAGCAGACCCTGCTCCCCAGCCTATGGCACCTACACCCCAGTTGCTGGGCTGTTAGACCTTCGGCCTGCCTCCTCCTCTGGAATCATCCTGGGGTGAACAGGAGCGACTGCTGTCTCAGGCTTGCTCCCAGGAAGCCCAACCTCAGATCCCCAAGGATGTGCACACAGAGCCACAAGCTCCTTCTCTTCTAGCCCCAGCCCTTCCCTGTGACCTTGACTATCAGCAATGTCTGGGAAATTTTGAATCTTAGACATTTAAAGTCCCAGGGGGCCCATCTGGCTCCAAAGTCCTCGTTTCAAAGATGGGAGATTGGTGCCCAGGGAGGGACCGTGACGAGTCCAAGGTTACTTGGAGTGTCTGTCAAGGCCCAGCTACACCCTGGTCTCTGCTCGCCCTCTCCCATCGCAATCCATTCTGTGACCCTGGCACAACTTGGCATCTGGACCAGCTGGCCAGCGGGGCTTTAGCTCCCTCCAGGAGGGAGCTCTGTTGTGTCAACTCTGCAGCAGTCCCCGAGAAGGCACTTAGAGGCCAGCAGGGCTGGCAGGTAGACCCACAGGGTGATGGGGGTGGCAGGCTCTGCAGACCTTGGGCTTAGCCCAGCTCGGCCCCATCCCCTGCACCGTGGGGAACAGGCAGAGGCATAAAGGAAGAAAAACCACCTCTACTGGGAACCCCAGCCTGGAAGACACTGCATCTGGCTTCTGTTTCTTCTTGAAACCCACCCTCCTCCTCCTCCGGGCAGGAACCACGTTCTCCATGAGAATCACAGAGTTCCAGACTGACATGGGCCAGGAGGAGACATCAGACTGGTGCCTGGAGCTGGGGTCAGGTTCCTGCTCTGGGGAGGGCCACCTGTGTGACCTTGGGCAAACTGACGTAAAACTTGGACCTTGCCATTTCATCTGTAAAATGGGTGCAGTCTGTCTTGCTATTATTTTATTGAGCCCTGTGTCCATTTTCACTACCATTTATGGAACTAGAAGAGACTCATTAGAAGCTCATTGAATAATAATTGCTTACACGTCTGTCAAGCACTGCCCCCAGGCACTTTAATTCTATTTAATTCTCACAGCAGTCGAATGAATTGGATACTTCTGTCACATCCATTTTAAGATGCTGGGACTAAGGTAGAGAGAAGCTATGAAGCTGGCACAAAGTCACACAGCAAGGAAGTGGTGGAACAGGAGTTGAAATCCTAGAGTCCTGGCTTTAAACTCCTCCCTGTACTACCATCTTCGCTGTTTGCTCTGAACTGGCAATTATTAGGCACCTACTGCATACGGGTGCTCTGCGGGGCACGTACTACACACAGGAGCTTGCTAACTTCTCACGACAGCTCTGGGAGGCCGGGGTCATTTCAGAAGAGGAAATGAGGGCTCCCGTGAGATGCACAGAAACACCCAAGGTTCCACCGGGACTGAGCTGGGCATGCAGGTGGGAGATGGCTCTGTTCTCCCCGCCTGGTGGCCCTATCCAAGTCCTTGATAGGCCATCATCTTATTCATTGCACTTCAGTGAAGCTGAGACGCATCTGCTGGAAGAAGCATCACTACTGTACGTACACTTCAGAAAGAGAGAGGCACGGCTGGGTCTGCTGTGTGCCCGGATTCAGAGAGTTCAAAACATGCACCACGCCATCCCCATGAGACTCAGCTTTCACCACCATGCCCTACAAGTGAGGCGCTGCCCCCATTTGACAGCTGAGGGAACTGAGGCCCAGAGGTGAAGGGCACACAGCTGGTCGGCACCTGGGCCTCAGGTCTGAGGCTGGGCCAGCTGGGCCCACACTTGGTCCTGAACCACCATCCACATCACCGCTCAGCCAGGCTACATGGTACCTTCTCCTGCCCCCCTCTCCCCCTGGGGCATCAGGGTGAGGAGCACACTCGGGCAGCTGGAGCCCAGAGTCTCCCCAGGATCCTCCAGCCCTGCCCGGCCTCGACAGGAAGTGGTGGCAGCTCAGCTCCTGAGCTACCCTGGAGCTGGCACTCAGTCTAGGGAGGTCAGGCTGCAGCGACGCCTCTGGACCAAACTGCCCACAGCTCCTGCAGCACGGCCCCTGGGCAGCCAGGCGTGGGCTGGTGAAGCGGCCTGGGCCGGCGTGGAGAAGTCCAGACCTCTGTAGACAACTTCCCTTGCAGTGGCAGGAGAAGCCTGGAGAGACTCGCTTCCTTCCCCAGGAGCTACAAGGCTCCTGGACCCCAAACAGGGTCATCCACTCACGGCTTCCCCTCACAAGCTCTTCCAACCCCAGGCTTCACTACAACACAACGTCTCTGGGTCTTTGAAAATCAAATCCATTCTAGCCCTGGGACCAGGATTTGCCCCTTCTGCAGATATCTTTGGGAGAAGGCAATGGCACCCCACTCCAGTACTCTTGCCTGGAAAATCCCATGGATGGAGAAGCCTGGTAGGCTGCAGTCCATGGGGTCGCTAAGAGTCGGACACGACTGAGCGACTTCACTTTCACTTTGCACTTTCATGCATTGGAGAAGGAAATGGCAACCCACTCCAGTGTTCTTGCCTGGAGAATCCCAGGGACGGGGGAGCCTGGTGGGCTGCCGTCTATGGGGTCGCATGGAGTCGGACACGACTGAAGCGACTTAGCAGCAGCAGCAGCGGCAGATATCTTTAAGGAAGCCCTCTGGGGGCCCGTCCCCAAAAGCAGGACAGAAATGCAACGTCTTTCAAACATCTGATGCTGTGGGGGCTTCACTTGTGACAGTTTCCTGCCCGTCACATCGTGCACAGATACGTTTGTGAGATAGGGTTCTTCAAGCTCAGAGAGGCAGAGCTAGTGACTCGGGGTCACACCGCAGCAGATGCTGGCACTGGGATTTCCGTTCGAGTCTAGCTGATGGCACAAGAGGAGACTGCTTTAACACTGGCCTCTGGGCAGGCCCTGAGCTGAGTGCTTCCTCTGCATTACTTCAGCAAATTCTCCCACAAGCAGTAGCACAACAAAACACTTTTAATACTCCCCATATTACAGATGAAGAAACGCCCGCTGGGCCCTCAGTTGCAACACAGCGTCAGCCAGGCACTTGATTTGAAACCCATTTGCCTCTCACAACAGCTGAGAAGGTGGCTACTGATGTTACCCCCACTTCATGGAGGAGTAAACTGAGGTTAAGTCACTGGTTCAACCACGCACAGCTATTTCACAGTGGAGCCACTTGTCAGCATATGGCTGGGATTAAGCAATTACCCTCCCACACATTAAGTTAAAAAAATATTTGTAAAATGCTTGAGGACACACTTTAACTATTAGAAATGACTATTAGGATTAGCATTTTAGAACTTGGCTATGATCCCACAGACTGAGTGGCTGCTGTCCCATTCTCCAGAAGAGAACACTGAGGTTCACAGAGAGTCCTGGCAGATAGGAAGGGACTGTGGGCTCTCAACCTTATGCCCTGCACTGGTCTTCGGGGGCCAGCAGTGCTCTCTCACGCCCCCACCCCCAGCTACCCTGCCCACTCTTAGCTCTTCTCTCCCCAAGGCCCTGCAGGCTCTGGGTGAACACAGGGCTGGCTGGAGGTCTTGTCCTGTGGGTTTCTGGCTATGTGGAGCCTCCGTTCAGCAGCTGTACCAAGGGAGGAAGAAGAAAGCACACTGGAGACCTAAGTACACTCTCAGCTCTGCCCCTCATTTGCTGGGTGACTTGGGCACTTCTGAACTCCCCAGGCCTCAGTCCCTTTGTCTGTAAAATGGATAACAGTGAGGAAATGCAGCAATGTGCGTTGGATTCATTGGTAGTAGCTCGACAGTAAAGCATCTGCTTGCAGTGCAGACCTGGGTTCAATTCCTGGGTTGGGAAGATTCCCCTGGAGAAGGAAATGGCAACCCACTGCAGTATTCTTGCCTGGAGAATCTCATGGACAGAGGAGCCTGGCGGACTACAGTCCATGGGGTCGCAAAGAGTTGGACACAACTGAGCAACTAACACACATGGCAGTAAATGCTCAACAAATATGGTCATCCCAAGACCCCCGGCAAACCCAGAAATCCGGGATGAGCAAGTTCCTTCCATCCGGGATGCTCAATGTCCTTCCAGGAGGCCCTCTGTATTTGTGGGCCACACCCCTGCAGGTACAGCGGCTGACTCCATCCATGACTGCAATGGACTGCATCGTGTCTACCCAAATTCAAGCCTACTCAGCACCTCAGAAGGTGCCCTTATTTCGAAAGGGGGTCTTTGTAAATCAGTCATCCTAGATTTAGGGTGGGCCCTGTATTCAATGACTAGAAAGAGGAGGTAAAAGGGGAGAGGACACAGGGTGAGATGAACACGGATTTGAGAGGGAGTAACGCGGCTGTAAGCCAAGGAACGCCTTGTATCGCCTCCCTCAGGGCTTCTGGGGGAACCGGCCCTGCCAACACCTTGATTTCAGACTTCCAGGCTCCAGAACTGTGAGAAAATAACTTTTATTGTTTTAAGCCATCAGTTTGTGGTCATTTGCAACGGTGGCCACATTAAACACACATAGCAGCTGTAACTGCTGCGATTGGCCACGCCTCCGACTCGCCCTAGCTCAGCCGAGGGCTGGCTAGCAGGAGAATCCGCTCCCACTGAGGACACGAAATGGGTGGGATCACGGTTCCCACCTTCCAGCAGGGAGCATGGGACAGGGGTGCCATCACAACTTGCCCAAGGTCACCGATCTGTGCCAGAGGTGGGCCTGGAAACCCGGTCACTCAATCCTCAGACCAAGGTCGTCTCCCCCACACCCAGGGACCTCTGTAGCCTCAGGGACGCCAGTCCTGGTGTCCCTTCCCTGACCACATCTGGCCCGGCCATCTCGCCCTGCATGGAATCCTGCAGAGGCTTCCTGAGTTGTGCAAGATGCTTCCGAGGGCTGGAGGGCAGGGTGAAGCCCTCAACATGTCACCAGGCAATCACATTATTATTATTATTTTTTAATTGCTGTCACCTTGCAGTCCTATGAAGTGAGCAGATTGGGAAACACAGTCCCACTTTACAGACGCAAAACCAAGGCTCCAAGAGGTGGCAGGGCTGACTCAAGGGCACTCAAAAGCAGTGGAGGTAGGTTTTAAGCTCACACCTTCTGGTTCTCAATCTCCACAATTTCCATTCACTAAGCCATGACTACAACCCACATCCTGAGCCCAACACTCTTTCACTGGCGCTTTACCACAGCCTGGGACGTGGGTACCATTGTCATCCACCCCATAGATGGGTGAACTGCAATGGTGGTCACCTGGAACGCCAGGACACACCACCTCCATCTACTTTCAGCTCTCAAAAAGTGACAAAGTGAAGTCGCTCAGTCGTGTCCAGCTCTTTGCGACCCCATGGACTGTAGCCTACCAGGCTTCTCCGTCCATGGGGTTTTCCAGGCAAGAATAACTGGAGGGGGTTGCCATTTCCTTCTCCAGGGGATCTTCCCCACCCAGGGATAGAACCTAGGTTTACCTGCATTACAGGCAGATGCTTTACCCTCTGAGCCACCAGGGAAGCCTCTCAAAGAGGGGTAAAGCCAGACACCCAGTTGTCTCCACCCAGGAGAACATTCTCCCTAAATATTTTGTTTCAGGCTCCTGCAGGGAGGGAGGGATGAATTACCGCAGGTTCAATGTTCAGACTGTGGGGAGAGCAGGATGGGCTGGTGGAGGTTGGGGTTGAGATTCCAGGCCTGAGGCCTGCCCTGGCCTCCCAGTCTGCACTGTGTGCTCCAGGCAGGGCTGGGGAGGTGCCTGTCCACCCCCTACATTGTGTGTGCGCATGTGGCACCCAGATCCTGCACCCCAGACACCTCTACCGCAGCCCTCTGGGAACTAAGGAGGCTGAGAGGAGCCGCATTCTGTAACCCAGGCTCCTCCACAGCCCCAGCCTTGACAGCCACATGCCAGCTGCTCCTTAATATCAATCTGAATAAACCGTGCGTGCTCAGTTGTGCCCAACTCTTTGCCACCCCATGGACTGCAGACCGGCAGGCTCCTCTGTCCATGGGATTCTCCTGGCAGGAATACTGGAGTGGGTTGCCATTTCCTCCTCCAGGGGATCTTTCCGACCCAGGGATTGAACCCACGTGTCCTGCACTGGCAGGCAGGTTCTCTACCTCTGAGCCACCTGGGAAGCCCTGAGTTAAGCAGCCCTACTTTAAAACTATCTCTCTTCTAGAGAAGGGCAGAGTCGAGTTACAGAGAGGAGCCTCGTCACCACTGTCAGGACACGGCTGGGGTGAGGCATCCCCAGGGCTCAGGGCCAAGGCCCAGGCAGTCTCCTTGGAGCCCTCCTCCCAGCTACATAGGACCTGAAGCTTGCCTGGCTCCCGGAAAGGCCCGATTTTAACTATGCACGTGGAAGTCAGGGGCTGGGGGCGGATGGAGGGCTGGAGGGGGGAGAGCCAAGATTCAGTCTCCTTCTGCCGCCAACTTGCCAGGCACCCTCAGTTTCCCAAGTGGTGGTGGTGGCTGGGGAGCCGCTGATGGCAGGCACCCCCAGCTCTGAGAGTCTGTGAGCTCCAAAACCTCATTCTCACGCTCCTCGGCTCCCCCGAGGGGCTCAGAGCGGTAGAGATGAGAACGCAGGGGCTCCGATGAAGTCAGTTGCCAGGACCTCCTGACGTACTGGGGGACCCAAAGATCTGCCCCGACAGGTGATTCTGCAGGTTCCCATCCTCGTCTCTGCTCCTGGCCTTAGCCGATCACAGCAGCGAGGTGCTCGGCTGCCCGGCTCCTGGCCCTGACTCCAGGCATGGCTCTGTGCACAGCCCTCTGCAGGAGTCCAGGGCCCCAGCCAGCCACGGGCCAGGCAGGGCAGGGACAGGTCTGCCCTGGCCACACGTGAAGACACTGAGATGCCGAGACAGAGAGTCTTGCCCAAGGTCACACTGCTGCCCAGGGGCGGAGCCTGGGCCTGGCGAGGGCAGCCTTTTATCTTAGACTCAAACATCTGGGGGAAACCAGTGGCCCAAACAGGCCTCTGCTGCTGGGTGCCTGGGACCAGAGTGGGGCTGGCAAGACTCCCCACTCACCACTGAGCACAGTATGACCTTGGACAAGTCCCTTCCCCTGGCTGGGCATAGGTGTCAATTCCATGGGGTCACGGGGTGGCAGAAGTATCCAGCTGCCCAGGACAGGGCCACGCCTGCCTGGGGAGGGTTCTGCCTTCACCCATGGGAGATCCTCTGGACCCTTTCGGAGCCTCACCCTCAGACCCTAAGATCTTGGCTGGCTGGCGCTCAAGAGGCTGGCAGCCCAAATTAGAGCTGGCCTTGCATAGGTGGGGAGAGGAGGAGGGCTCTCAGGGAGCAGGCAGGGATCCTGTTGGCCTAGCCTACCCCCCATTTCTGCCACGTTATGGCTGTGTGACCTTGGATAAGTGCCTTCACTTCTCTGTGCAGCTTCTTCATCTGGGATGTGATAAGAAGGCTATGGGAGGCCTCACTGAAGTGCCAACCATGGAGTCATTAGTTCAGTGAAGGCTAGCAGGCTTATCATCATCTGCCCCGGTGTCCTTGATCTGCACCTGTCCTGGGTGGAGACAGACAGAGGGTGGCGGGGCAGGGGCGGCGGTCAGTGGGAAAACAGAGGGAGGAGACCAGCCACAGGCAGCTTTTCTGACTTTCGGTTTGAAGAGGACTTTGGAGGCTGCCGGAGGCGTCCCATGCCCCAGCTCTCAAAGACCCCACACCAGCGTGCCGGTTTTCGGGTGCCCAGAGAAGGGGGTGGCGGGGCTAGTCCGGGCTCCTGGTGGTCTGGGTCATGGGCAGAGGCCACCCCTGCCTCCTCCTCTGTTTCCTTTCCAACTCCAGGCACTTCTGCAGAGCACGGAAAAGCCAAGACGGCCTCGCTGAGCACAGGCATGGCTTCCTGGGAATGTGGGCTGGCCCTCCCCTCAGGCCTGTGTGGGAGCTGGAGTCCCTCTGTCCCCACAGGCAGTCCCCTGAGGCGCGATCCCCTCCCCAGCGCCCAGGGAGGCACCTGCACTCCCACGAAGGATGCCTGCCCGTTGAGGGGCGAGGGTGTGCTACATCTCTGCCTGGACCATCTTAGTACGCGTGCAACACACATTCACCTGTGGGTACGTTCCAGCAGGCCCTGCACCTGCCAATGCGTGGACAGGCATGCAGATGGCACTCAGGACGCCACATGTGTGTGCCTGTCACTCTCATAGGGGCCAGCCCTCACCGGGGCACAAGCCACAGTCACGGCTGCTATGGGGCCTCGCGGCGTGCAGGCCGACTCACCCGTGGGCAGCCTACGGCGTTTCTGTGTTGGTGCTACTTGCATGCATGTGAGGGCATGCTGCCTCACAGGTGTGAATGTGTGTATGCACGCGCGTGCAGGCACATGCATGCTGCAGTCGTGTGTATGCTGCATTCTGCAGGTGAGCAGGTGGTATTCAGGGCCGTGAACTGTACTCACACGTGCTGGGGTGTATCTGGGGGCCCTGGCATGCCATATGCGTGTGTATAATTTGAACACATACGATGTCCTTCTCTGTGTACTATATTTGCATATGTGCATCTGTGCAGATCTGTGGATGTATGTGTGCCCCGATGAGAATGGGACTAGGGGGGAGTATGGAGGTGGCTGAATAATATAGGCCACCCGCCTCTTTCCTGGACACCACCCCCCTCACCAGCAGGGTTCCCCCAGAGACACAGCCCCCTCCCTGCCTCTGTTCTTCCAGCGAAGTTAACAGGCTGGGGCCTGTGCTCCAAGCCCCCTCCTCCCACACACGTCAAGGAGAATTTCTCCGGATGGCACCCGCCGATCCTGGAGATGCCCCAAACGTCAGCTCTGCCTCCTCCCAGCAACCTGGAGAGCAACGCAGGCAAGGAGAGGAGCCTGCTCCGTGCCGGGCAAGGGGGCTTCAGCGTCGCACCTAGACCCTCTGCTGGTCGAGCCTGCCTGCTCACTTACCCTTCTGAAGGTCGAGCCAGGCTGGGCCGACCCCTCCCCACATGACCTGGGTGAGCAGAGGACAGCCGTGGCGTGGACTGGCCGCTGGGCTAGAACGGGTGGCTGCCCACGGCAGCTCATCCTTGGGGCATGCAGAGGCCCCCTGCTGGATTTCCCAACCTTGACCCTGCCTGGGGGCAGGGAGGAGCCCCCCTGCCCAATGCCTAGGGCTCAGCCAAAGGCCACCGAGGCTGGCTGGGGCTTTGGGGCGAAAGTGCCAACTCCACCACCCAGCATGACTGCTGCAAAACGGCTGGCCATCCCACTCCTGCTCCTCACCAGGCTGTCTCAGGAACCCGGGGGACTTGCCCCTGCCACCACACGCCCGGCTGGCCTGACCCGGGGCCAGGGGTTGGGGGGGTGCTCCCCAGCACTCCGCAGCAGCCCACCCCACTGAGGGGACCCTCCACGGGGGCCTCCCTCTGCCTCTTTCCCGGGAGCGGGCAGGGGGCACCCTCCGGTCCTCTGCGTCTCCCTGGGACGAAGCTCAGAAGGAAAAGAACCTTGCCCCCCACTGCCTGCCGGCCGGCCCTTGCATAACATCCATTAGATGCATTTGCTGCCCAGAGGCGGCCAGAATCTGCCTGAGACCGCGGGCATCCGCCTGTCCGAGGGCCCCCTGCCCATGTCCCTGGCGCCCCAGCCCTCCCCCACAGCACATGGACCCTCACACTAGTGTCTCCCTCAGCGGGCCGGCTCCTAGTGCAGCCCGAGCTGCTGTCAGATAAACAAGCCCGGCTCTTACCCACCCCCCTCCCCCCCACCAACGCTG
>SJYX01022435.1:445015-486289 GCA_006410675.1 Oreotragus oreotragus
TCCCTTGAGAAAACCTGGTCTTGGGCTGAGGTTTTGTCAAAGCTGAGTTCAGATCCCGGCTCCTTCATTTACCAGCTGTGTGACTCTGGGCAAGTGACTCAATCTCCCTGGGTCCCCGTTTTCTCATCGGCACAATGGGGACAGTAAAACCTATTTGGCAGGTCTGCAAGCTAGAGAGAATGGCAGTTGTTATTCATAGAAAAAACACAGGGGTGAGCTTCTTTTCCCAACCAGGAAAGGCTGGGGGAGTGGGCCTCGTGTAGCCCTTCATCCCACTGGCGTATGATGGTCCCCAGATGCCACTGGTGGGGCCTGGGCAGGGCCAGTCTCCAGGACTCTGAAAGCCCAGTCAGCCCTGCTGAGTCACAAACCCCTTGGGTCTTGCTCCCTCAGTAAGGAGGGTGCAGGCCTGACTCCTGGCCACTCCAGCTGCCATGCATACTGACATCCTACTGTGTCTCACGTGTTGTGAGATTTGCCAAATCCTGAGTGCTAACCAAATTTCAGTTGTGTCCAACTCTTTGTAACTCTATGCACCATAGCCCACCAGGGATTCTCCAGGCAAAAATACTGGAGTGGTTTGCCATGCCCTCCTCTAGGGGATCTTCCTGACCCAGGGATCGAACCCACATCTCCTAACCTCTTCTGCTTTGGCAAGCGGGTTCTTTGCCACTAGTGCCACCTAGGAAGCCCTTTCTGGGAGGTAGATCCTGTTTTTATCCTCCCACTCTCATTTTACAGATGAGGAAACTGAGGTTCAGAGAGGTGAAATGATGTCCCAGGTCATAGAGTGAGTGGGCGAACTTGGGCCTGAAACAGGGCTGAGGCCCCATGCTGAGCCCAGGTCTGTGGGAGGTGAGCGTAAACCTGACCCAGGAAGCCACGCGGGACCTGAATTTCCCACACATCTGAACACCTCAAGAGGACCTACCCTAACCCTCCAGCAGGGTGGGGCAGGTATGCAGCCATGGCTGACTGCCTCCCCACCTACCATGAGGCCAGGAATAGGCACTAATTAGGGAGTGGGGACTTTGCCATCTGACAGAACAGAGCCTAGTGAGTCAAAAGCTACTCTGGGAAGACTCCCTGGGGGAGGCAGCCTTTTCCGGACTTGGGAAACCATGGTCTCATTCGTGTTCATCCTTCAGGTTAAGGTGACCTTGTTAATGCACAAATATTTATACACTGCCCACTCCCATCTGCCCATCCTGCCTCCTCACCTCGGTCTCCCCCTGCTACTCTCCTCTGGCTTACCCACCCCCTGCACCCTAAGGCCCTCCCTCAATTCCTCTAAACCCCTCTTTGGTGTCCCTGTGCCTTCAGTATAAAACCCAAATTCCTTATCACGGATTATGAGGCCTGGGTGACTGTCCCAGACCCCTCCCCTCATCTTCTGTACATCAAGCCCTTCTTGCTCTGATACACACCCCTGCGTTTCCTTGCCTCCGTGTCTCCTCATGCGCAGGAGAACTTCTGCTCATCCTTCAAACTCAGTTCCAGCAATTCCTCTTCCAGGAAGCCTTCCCTGATTTCCTCTCCATCATCTCTGCCTCTCCCACAGATGTGTATAAGAGACAGCCACGGCCACCCCACGGTGTGGTCTGCGGTTTTAATTCCTCCCCGTGGGGTCATGAGGAACCGAAGCTGGCAGAGTCCCAGGAATATGCCCGCTCCCCCAAGCAGGAGGGGATGTCAAGGGCATGGAGGGGGTAGGCTCGGGGCTGCGCTGGAGGGGAGGGGTCCTCTGGGTGAGCGGTGGACGTGCGGGGTGGGGGAGCACTGATAGAGAGGGGAGGATTTCTGCCCACACTGCCCTACTTTCCCTTACTTTCCTAGAGACCCATTCAGCTAGGCAGGGGCTCTGGTGCCCCCTTTCTGAGCAGGACACCTCCAGACCTGGGGGGGCAAAGGTCACATGGGGAGCGGGTGGACTCAAGACAGACTAAACACAACTGTGGTTGTAGGACCAATGGAACCAAGCAGCAGCGAGCTCCCTGCTGCTGTGGGAACACAGCCCCTGGGCCCCCGCAGCCTCTGGACCCCCGCAGCCCCACCGCCGGGCTGAGCGCACCCCCTCCTATCTGGGGGCTGCAGGTCTGCAGAGGACTCTCCAGGGGCCGTTTCTCCACTCACAAGTGCCCCTCTGGCAAAGGGCTGCGTATGCCTTGCACCTCTCCAGAATTTGCAGGGACATCTCTGTGATGAGCTGGGGGGCTGACGGTGTCCAGAGGACCCCAGAGACCCCCAACAAGTAGTCTGCAGGAGTGGGATTTCCCCCAGCCAGTTGCCGGCTTCTTCCCACCTCTTCTCTGCAGACCTGCTGCCCGTTGACCTCCTGATGGGTGAGGAGGCCAGCCCTGGGAGCAAGGGTAGGAGGTCACAGTGCATGCAGGGGCCTCTCTTAGATTCCGGAGCCTCCCCCTCTACCGGCCTGCCCCCTCCTCCTGCTTGGCAGGAGGGCACTGAAGGTGGAAAGACCTTTAGGACAGTGTCTCGGGGCACCTGTCCACGTGGAAGGGGTGCTATAGGGACAGGGTGAGGACTGGGGGTGCCCTGGGAGGCCGCTCCAGACTCCAGCTGCCTTCTTCCCCTGCCCCCACTCCCAGCCCACTTCTGAGCTGCCCGCCCGAGCGTCCCGAGCTGCCGCTCCATCCCTGGGCTGGCACAGAATATCAATTTGTCTCGTTAAGCTGAAAGTCTGCACTGCACCAAAATCAGAACCCGGCCCGGGCAGAGGGGCCGCGAGAGGCAGAGAGCCGGGAGCACCAGCGGCCACGCAGACACCCCCTTGCCCTTCATCGCCCCAGCCCCGCCAGGGTCCCCTTCTGCCGATGGGCCAGGCCAAGTGAGATGCAGGGAGGCTGGTGAGAAGCTGAGGGTGCTACGCGCTGGGTGGCCTGGGCTCCCCTGGGGCCGGCGGAGGGGGCACCAGGCTGCGTTCCAAAGGAGCAGCCCTGGACGCCTCTCAGGGAGGCTGGGACCTCCCACCTCGGCCCCTTCTCAGGGGGTGCCGACGGGGGTACTCACTGGTCCCCCTCCACTCAAACTCCTAAGACATACTCTACTTCAGGAGGGGCCACATCAGGAGTACTCCCTTCTCCAGGGCCCGGGGCAGGGGGAAGCCTCTGCCCTCCAACACGGGGCCAAGTACAAGTGTTGGAGGTGCTGGGGTAAGGGCGCGCACAGAACGGCAGAGGGGAGAGGCCCACTTTAGCTCCCGTCCACTGGGAACAATGGTGTCTGGGCCAGGAATCCCACCTTTATGACTGTGACATGACTGGGGACACACGCAGCTCTCTCCCTGTGATTACAAAGCAAACAGCCCCACAAGCGGCCGCTTACAAGCCACCGTCCAGAAAGAATAATCCCTCCCGTGTCCAGTGCATTTTAGTTCGCAGAGGCCACCTGCAAAACAGACATCGCTTGCTTCCCACAAGTATGCTGGAGAGAGCACCTATATTACAGGTGGGGAATCTCGCTGGCCCCGCGGCGTTGCAGCGGCCAGGGCAAGGTCCCTCAGCTGGGAAGGGGGCAGACGGGACCCGTGCCCCAAGCCTGAGGACTACAAGCCCAGGGCCCCCTGTACAAGAAGGCAGAGACACAGGCCGCCTGAGGGCCCACACTCATCCGCTTGGCTGTCCTCAGTCCTGCCTGTTCCCTGGCCCCCGTGAGGGCTGGGCTGGGCCTTCACTAAGGGACACCAAACTCTTGGGAGCTCACGGGTTTTGGTTCTCAGGATGTAAGCCTACGCATGGCATCTGGCTAAACTCCCATCTCTTTGGCATTTCAGGCCTGTGTACTTTAGCCTCTGCATCCATGCCCCAAGTACAGGATACTCCCTAACTTTTGAGGCAGTCCAAGTGCTAAATGGCAGAGTTTGGAAGCTTTCCTTATGTTAGGCCCACAAACTCCTACTCATCCTCCAAAGTCCAGCTCAAATGCCCCTGCCTTAGCCCTCCCCTGGAATCAATTCTGATTCCAGCAACAGAACTGGTCCATAACTTTGGCCCAGCTCTGACCACATTTCACATCTGTCTCCCTCCCAGGCTTGTGACCACATCAGCTCTGTCTCCAAGCTCCAGCTCCCAGCACACGGTAGGTGCCACAATAAAGGCTCGAATGAACCTGCTGTTGTGTGGCTTTACGTTATCAAACACCGCAACGAGAAAGACGCTTATCCAGCTCTCCCGTGTTATAGCTGAGCAAACTGAAGCCTCAAGAAAAAGGGTGTCTGGGGCTCACCAAGGTCATTCCCAAGGGTGAAATCTGGCCACAGACATTCATCCCTGGCCCCCTTTGCCTCCCCCTCCCACAGCAGACACATCTGGGGCATCTGGCCTGTCCTTCCAGGATATGTTGGGGGTAGGAGGTACTGGACAGGCAGAGGCATTGTGAAATCAGACAAACAATGGCACTAGTGTTGCAACTCTGGGAAGGCTGGTGAGGACGGGTCAGGGTCACCTACAGGGAAGTGGGAGAGAGAGGCAGGGGCCAGCCAGGAGGATCGCCCGTAGCTTCTGCCTCCAACCTGATCTGGCTTGTGGGGGACATGGCTTGAGGTCAGGGTTGGGGAAAGATCTGAGGAACAGGGTAGGGTTCAGGGGAGAGTGGTTCCAGTGGAATTTCAGCTGGTGTTTAGGTGGCCAGTTTTCTCCCCGGGGGCAGATCCCAGGGCCGAAAAGACAGGGGAAGTGGAGAGGGTCCGTCCATCCAGGGATGAGGGTGGGAGCCTGGCCCAGGCCGATGGGGGCATTTTTCACAGGGGAGACTGACAAGGTAGGTCCAGATAGGTCTGAGGGAGGCAGAGTGGGATGGAGTCTGAGGCCGCTGTGTCCCTTCTGGAAGGTAACAGGCTCTCTGTGGCTTTCCCCCTTGAGGGGAAGCAAAAATGAGAACCACACTTGCCCTGGGCTTGCCCAGCTCAGGGTCTCCTGAAGCCTGGGCTGGGGTCCTGGGGCAGCTGCCATCACAAGGAGCTGCTGGCTGGGCCCCTCTGGGGATGAGAAGCTATTTCCAAAGGCCCCTGCCATCCCTGCCTTGTCTGACTTCCACTAATCACTCATGGAGAGTTTGGGCTTCTTCCCATTTTACAGGAGAAAACTGAGGACTGGAGATTTCGAATGACTTGCTTAGGAGTTACCGGGCCAGAGGGCCAGAACTGAGATTCGAACCCAGATCTGTGCCACTTGAGATTTAGGCCCGTCGGTCTGTCCTTGCCTCAAGCCACCCAGCTCTGAGGCCCATGACTCAGACTCTCCAAGGCCCCTGGTCTTTAAGGGGCCACAGAATGTTAGGAGGCCTTGTGGCCCAGCTTGGCCTAACTCTTCCCTCGACCACATTGGGGTCCTCCATCCACTCCCACCAAGGTCCAAAAGTCCCTTGAGAAAACCTGGTCTTGGGCTGAGGTTTTGTCAAAGCTGAGTTCAGATCCCGGCTCCTTCATTTACCAGCTGTGTGACTCTGGGCAAGTGACTCAATCTCCCTGGGTCCCCGTTTTCTCATCGGCACAATGGGGACAGTAAAACCTATTTGGCAGGTCTGCAAGCTAGAGAGAATGGCAGTTGTTATTCATAGAAAAAACACAGGGGTGAGCTTCTTTTCCCAACCAGGAAAGGCTGGGGGAGTGGGCCTCGTGTAGCCCTTCATCCCACTGGCGTATGATGGTCCCCAGATGCCACTGGTGGGGCCTGGGCAGGGCCAGTCTCCAGGACTCTGAAAGCCCAGTCAGCCCTGCTGAGTCACAAACCCCTTGGGTCTTGCTCCCTCAGTAAGGAGGGTGCAGGCCTGACTCCTGGCCACTCCAGCTGCCATGCATACTGACATCCTACTGTGTCTCACGTGTTGTGAGATTTGCCAAATCCTGAGTGCTAACCAAATTTCAGTTGTGTCCAACTCTTTGTAACTCTATGCACCATAGCCCACCAGGGATTCTCCAGGCAAAAATACTGGAGTGGTTTGCCATGCCCTCCTCTAGGGGATCTTCCTGACCCAGGGATCGAACCCACATCTCCTAACCTCTTCTGCTTTGGCAAGCGGGTTCTTTGCCACTAGTGCCACCTAGGAAGCCCTTTCTGGGAGGTAGATCCTGTTTTTATCCTCCCACTCTCATTTTACAGATGAGGAAACTGAGGTTCAGAGAGGTGAAATGATGTCCCAGGTCATAGAGTGAGTGGGCGAACTTGGGCCTGAAACAGGGCTGAGGCCCCATGCTGAGCCCAGGTCTGTGGGAGGTGAGCGTAAACCTGACCCAGGAAGCCACGCGGGACCTGAATTTCCCACACATCTGAACACCTCAAGAGGACCTACCCTAACCCTCCAGCAGGGTGGGGCAGGTATGCAGCCATGGCTGACTGCCTCCCCACCTACCATGAGGCCAGGAATAGGCACTAATTAGGGAGTGGGGACTTTGCCATCTGACAGAACAGAGCCTAGTGAGTCAAAAGCTACTCTGGGAAGACTCCCTGGGGGAGGCAGCCTTTTCCGGACTTGGGAAACCATGGTCTCATTCGTGTTCATCCTTCAGGTTAAGGTGACCTTGTTAATGCACAAATATTTATACACTGCCCACTCCCATCTGCCCATCCTGCCTCCTCACCTCGGTCTCCCCCTGCTACTCTCCTCTGGCTTACCCACCCCCTGCACCCTAAGGCCCTCCCTCAATTCCTCTAAACCCCTCTTTGGTGTCCCTGTGCCTTCAGTATAAAACCCAAATTCCTTATCACGGATTATGAGGCCTGGGTGACTGTCCCAGACCCCTCCCCTCATCTTCTGTACATCAAGCCCTTCTTGCTCTGATACACACCCCTGCGTTTCCTTGCCTCCGTGTCTCCTCATGCGCAGGAGAACTTCTGCTCATCCTTCAAACTCAGTTCCAGCAATTCCTCTTCCAGGAAGCCTTCCCTGATTTCCTCTCCATCATCTCTGCCTCTCCCACTACTCCACCAACAGAGTCATTGTAATTAATTTTTTAAATGTATATCTGTCTTGTTCATCAGAGAGTGGGGCGAGTTCCTTGGGGATAGGGAACAAGTCTCATTTGCCTATTGTATCCTGAGCACTGGGCACACAGCCTTAATAAATATTGATTGAACTGATGAATACAGGTTTGTTGAATGAAAATGCAATTCCCCTGGTGGTTTTAAACTGGTATTTGTATCTCTCTATGGCTCTGGAAATATTCTTTGGGCTTGCTTGGAGGTCCTGATTTAAAGATTGCTGAATGGGGCAATGAATGGGATTCCCTCTGCCTGCCCACCTTGGGAAGGGGAGAGAAAGACCCCCAACTTCCCTTGGATACCCTGTCCAGAGATGTGTCAACAGGCTCGGGATGCCTCAGCCCGGGGCTGGACTCAAGGCGAGTTACGCCCCCAGGGAAGAGCCCCTGTCCCTAAATGCTCTCTCCTAGATATCCACAGCCTGACATTTCACCATTAGTAATTCATTTATTTGGGTTATTCAGTCATCAAATATGTATTCAGCCTTCACTGAATGTGAGGTACTGTGCTGGGGTCCCTATTTAACATTTGTGTGTATATGTGTGTATATATATATATATATTTTTTTTTTTTTTTCATTTCTACTGGAAGACTGACTTCCTGGAGGAAGAAGAGGAGAAAGGAGAAAAACAGAGAGAGTGGGGATGGTGAATCCAGGAATGTCAGGAGAGAGGGAGGAAAATCTGTTATTTGCTGAGCCCCGACTATGCGCCAGGCGCTTAACACAAGAGCTACCATTTTACTCCTCGTCACCACCCCAGGAGAATTTAGTGTTCTCAGGCCTCAGTTTAGAGAAGCAGCAGCCCAGAGCAGGTGTTTCAGAAACAGCCCAGAGCTTGTTTAAGGGGACACAGCTGTGTGGAACAGGACCGAGCATTCGAACTGAGCACTGTCGGCGACCTCTATGGGTGTCCTCCCACCCAGGAGGCTGCAGGGACCCAGCAGGGTAAAAGGACAAGGTCAGAGGGGTGACAGCTGAGATGCTCCAAGCTGAGAGGCCTGCCTGCTGAGGGGCAGGGAAACTGGACACACGGCTGGGGTTGTGGCCGGTGAGAAGTTCGGCCGTGAACGTGGCCTGTGGCTCGTCACAGTGAAAGGATGGCTGCGGGGGCCACGTGGGCTGTGTGCTGAGTGTTCTCCTTTGTGCCAACGCACAATCTAGGTACCCACAGCTCGCCTGCTATGTGGAGAGGATCGCTCTGGTTTTACTGATGAGAACACTAAGACCTGGAGAATGGGGAGGGTGTTAAGTCCAGGACTAAACAGCTGGAGCCAGAGTCAGAACTCAGGTCTCTTCTGGAAGGTTTGTGGAAGGGTGGTGGGCTTGGGGGTTCACACTTAGGAGCTTTCCAAGCTGCCAGGGCTTTCAGCAGAATGGAAGCCCCCGCTCTTGACCTGTCACTCAAGCCCCCTGCTTCTAAGATGGGAAGGGGCTCATCTGCTTCAGCCCCCCTTTGCATCCAAAGGTGGCAAGGAAGTAGGGGTGGGTACATTAAGTTTGGGCACTTGAGCCCAGAGGACTAGCCCCAATCCTGCTCCACCCTGATAGGCTGTGTGACTGGGCAAATCCCGCCCCGCCCCATCTCTCTGGCCTCAGGCTCCGTATCTGTAAAATAGGCACACAGCACTATCTGCTTCCTGCCTCTCTGACTGCTCGTTTGTTCAACAAAGACCCGCTGACGCCCCCGACTTGTCAGGCTCCTTGCTGGGTGCGGAGGATACAGCGGTGAACAGAGAAGCCCATGGTATCCGCTCCCAGGAGGGTTTAGGGACAGCTGTGAAATGAAAGGACCACACAAACTGACCTGCATGTATAAAGGGGTCTGCGATGAAGGAGCAGAGGCTATGAGCGCCCGAGGCAGGAATGTCTCTGGTAGGAGTGAGGGAAGAGCTAAAGAAGGTCTCCCTGAGGGGGTGGCGACTGAGCAGGAGCTCACTAGGTAAAAAGTGGTGTTTGGCAAGGGGAATGGCATGTGCAAAGGCCCTGAGGCCGGAAAGGGTTTAGCCAGTCTCGAGGGGTACAGAGGCAAACGGATGACCAGCAGGGGAGAGTAGGCAAGGGGCTTGGGGTGGGGGTAGGGCTTGTGGACCAGTTATAGAACGCTGGGAATAGGAGGGACCTTTGAAAGGGACTTCCCTTGCGTCTCAGCTGGTAAAGAATCCGCCAGCAATGCGAGACACCTGGGTTTGATTCCTGGGTCGGGAAGATTCCCTGGAGAAGGGAAAGGCTACCCACTCCAGTATTCTGGCACTTCCTCGTTGCCTTTGGATGCAAAGGGGGACTGACACAGATGAGCCCCTTCCCATCTTAGAAGCTGGGACTAGGAGGGACCTTAGGTTTGAAGAATTAATTGAGTGAGATGAGGAACATCAGGCCCATAGCCAGGGCCTGCCACCTGAGAGACTTGCACAGTGTCCTGGGACAGCCACACCGCACATCACCCACCTTCCCCAGGGAACGTGTTCATTCAGCAAACCGGGACCGGGGCAGACGCTGGGCTAGGGACACACTAGCATCGACCGGGAGGAAAAACACATCCAACAGACACGTGCAGACCCCCACACGTGCTGAGAGGGGAGGGGAACCACCCGACAGGAGGAGAAACAAGTGGGGGCGCCCCCCCCGGAGTCAGGGCGACGGAGCTGGGGGCTGTGGGCTCAGTACCTTCAGCCCATGGCTACTGCCAGGACTCTGGGCAGAAGAGACAGGATTACTATGAGCCATAAATCGCAGTGATGAGGTGGCATTGGCCGAACAATGATCGCTAAATACTGAGTATGTTTGTTCTAAGAAATGTTCATGTTTGGGCTAATTTAATTCTCACTCTTTAAGGTAGTTCTATTATCCCCATTTTACAGATGATAAAACTGAGGCACAGAGAGGTCAGGGACCTTGGCCAAGGTTGTTCAGTAAATGGCGTTGGGATTTGAACTCAGACGTCTTCCTACCCTGTTAGAGGCCTGGGGAATGCTTGGGCACAGCTAGGCATGTCCAGCAAGTGGCCCAAGGGAGCAGGGTGGAAGTGAGCTGTGTGGAGTCAGAGGTGGGATAAAAAGGGAGGTGGGCTGATGGCCTTCAAAGCCGTCCCCACAGGGATGTCCCGCTTTCTCCCAGAGGGAGTTCTCTCTGGGACCTGCCTGTGGAGCTGGTTCGTGTAGAATCGCGGCCTGTCGGGGCTGGGAAGTGCTGCCCCGCCCCTCGGTCAGCCTAACCTTCCATTTTACAGGGAGGGGAGCTGCAGGCCTAGGCAGGCAGCCGGCTGCCTTGGACACCTGCAGCTGAGTCTGTGCTGGCTCTGGGGCAGCCTCTAACCCTGTAAGAAATCTCTCCTGTTCTCTCCTAGGGCTGCCTGATCCACACCCGCCTTCATCAGATAGGGTCTGAGAGCACCTGCATAGGGGCCAGGCCGCCCTCCGGACATCCTGCATCTGTGGGCCTCTGTGGACAGGACTGCTCTCAAGGCTGGGCCAACATCTCACTCCAGGGCCACTGACAGGCTTCCCTGGGAGGTGCAGTGAGCCCTGGGCCAGGAGCTGGCCGAGGTGGGACTAACTGCCGTGGGCCAGGGGGCATTCCGATCTCCTGAGCCTGCCCTCCTCTCCCCCAGCCTCCTGCCCTGCTAGCCCCAAGGGCCAGTTTGCCATGAAGAAAAATACAAGAAGAAAATAGACCGGCCTTGGCAAACTGTAAGCAACTACTTGGACGAGGGAGGCTGTTTCTTCCCTGGTGGGGGCGGGGGTGGTGGTGGTCACAGCACAGCAGAGAAGAGTGGTCAGAGGCTTGGGGGTCAAAGACATGGGATTGAACCCCAGCATTTCCACTTATTGGTGGGTCGCTTTGAGTTAGTCATTTGACCAGTCTGAACCTCAGTTTCTACACCTGTGAAATGGGAATACCAATTCTTGCAATTGTGAGAGTGTCGGGAAGCATGAATGACTAACGTGTGCTTGTGGCACATAGCAGGTGCTCAGCAAAGCCTGGCTTGCTTCTCCGTCTCTCCTGCAAGGTGATACCAATTTTAGGCCACAGGAGGTCTGGTGATTGATTTCAAACAAAATGAGGGACCCGGAAGGTATCGCTGGCTTCCTTCTTCAGCGCGAGCTGAGCACGCACCACAGGCCTGCTGGCGTGATGACAGCCTCCCGGGGCAGATGGAGAGGAAGGAGGCGGGGAGGGAGGGTCTGCGGAGTCCTGGGTGCTGACTGGTTTCTCTGCCCTCGTGAGGGTTACCTAGGGCCCCACCCACATGGGGCTGTCTCCAGCCTCTCAGGACCTCCCCCAAGGGGTGGTCCTGTCCCAGGACACTACCCCAAGGGTAGCAACCATCTCCTCTGGGCCTTGGTTAGGACTCTCAGCTGCCAGCCCCACACAGGAACCCCATAACCTCCTGCCTGAAAATCCAACCCCTACTCAGCTCCCAGAACTACCCCGGGGGCTGGAGACCAAGCAGTTTCCGGCTTGGGTTTGGGCTCTGAATTCACGCACCCCTGGGTTCAACCCCAAGTGATGTCTACTGGTGGCTCAGAGGTTAAAGCGTCTGCCTGGAATGCGGGAGACCCAGGTTCGATCCCTGGGTTGGGAAGATCCCCTGGAGAAGGAAATGGCAACCCACTCCAGTACTCTTGCCTGGAGAATCCCATGAAGGGAGGAGCCTGGTAGGCTACAGTCCATGGGGTTGCAAAGAGTCGGACATGACTGAGCGACTTTACTTTACTTTTACTGGGTTCAAACCCAGACGCCATAACTCACTGGCTGTGTGACCTTGGGCAAGTCACTTCACCTCTTGGAGCCCCAGTTTCTTCATCAGATAGAGATAATGTCGAGCTCAGAGGATTGTGCTGAGAATTCACTGAGATACTGTATGTAAAATACATCACCCATCCAGTTAACAGTAGCTTAAAAGGGTGCACAAGGCCCCCTCTCTTTCCTTGAAGCAAGCGGGGCATACGTATCCCACCCTGCAGGCTGGCACGGAGCAGTCTTGCCCGGGGTGCTCTGGAATCCCTGGGACTGGCTCATGGACCAAGTGTGTGTATGGTCACCACACGCTGGTGTCTGCAATCTGCCTCTGCCCCACAGACACCAGCAAGCACTGCACAGCAGGGCGCCTGCCTCCCTGTGAGCCGGTCTAGAATGTCTCCAGTTCACGCCCAGGCCAGGACGCCACACTGCTTGCCTTTGGTGCGTTTCTTCGGGGTCTCGGCACCCCCTTCTGCCCTGGTTCCCTCCCACCTGCTCCTCACCCGCCACCTGGCCGCCCTCACGCGCCCCACTGCTGGCAACCTGCTCTTGGGTCTCTCACTCTCTACTGCAGGGCTGGCCGAGGATGGCTGCTCTGCCCAAAGGGACCTCAGTGTCAGGTGAGGGGAGCCTGGTGAGGTTCAGCCCTAGGCGGCTGGCGGCTAGCTACCTTCTCTCTTCCTCGCCACCTTTTCTGAACCTTCACAGCCTTCTTCTCAGCCTCCAGCACCCCGGCCACCACCTTCTCGCTCAGAATTTTCATTCCATGACACCCGGCACCCACTCCTCTGATCCCTGCACAAACACTTCTTCCTCCAGCCCCATGAGGCCCACTAGCAGCCAATGAATACTGCGTCTGGAGCCAGGTGGCCCCGATGTGGTTCTGGCCCAGACCCTTTCCCCCGTGACCATGGACGAGCTACTCGGCCTCTCGGAGTCCCCTCGCCGAGGGCGGCAATACAAATCGGGCTCCCGTCACAGGTCAGGTGTGTGCCCACGGCTCCCCTGGCTCATTCTTGTCCCCTTGTCTGCAGGATGAGGAAGAGAGGAGTTTGCCCCGGGGGCTTTCACTGTGGCCCCAGCCATAGCTGGGGCGAGACCGGCCCTGGTTGTGCAGTGCCACGCTATCACTGTGATTTTGCTTTGAAGGGTGATGCTTGTTGAGATCTACAATTTTTAGATGTGTTAAGGAAAAAAACGAAAAACAAAATGGACGAGCTACTCGGCCTCTCGGAGTCCCCTCGCCGAGGGCGGCAATACAAATCGGGCTCCCGTCACAGGTCAGGTGTGTGCCCACGGCTCCCCTGGCTCATTCTTGTCCCCTTGTCTGCAGGATGAGGAAGAGAGGAGTTTGCCCCGGGGGCTTTCACTGTGGCCCCAGCCATAGCTGGGGCGAGACCGGCCCTGGTTGTGCAGTGCCACGCTATCACTGTGATTTTGCTTTGAAGGGTGATGCTTGTTGAGATCTACAATTTTTAGATGTGTTAAGGAAAAAAACGAAAAACAAAAAACACGTCACAGGCAGATTATTTATAGTCAGCTCCCGTACAGGTTTTTATCATTCCCTGCCTGCTCGGCTAAAAATAACAAATGACAAAGGTCACATCTGCTCCTACCTATCGGAGGAGTCTTCAAAGACCGAGGCTTTTGATTCACTGCCTGGGTGAAGTGAAAATCATGCTGCTGCAGACCCTGGAATTCCTCCCTGGGTCTTGCTGGGCAGCTCAGGAGGCCTGCGGTGTCTCACTGGGCAGGTGAGCCCGCCCAGCTGCAGCCACCGCCTTCTCCAGCCCTGGGGAGGGAGATGGCGGTGGAACAGAGGGAGATTGGGCCCCGGTTCCAGGGTCTCAGTTTGCCCGTGTTCAAAACGAGAGGGGCGGAGTCACTAGGTTCTGAGAACTTTCTCCTGATCCTAAGTGCATGCATGCTAAGTCACTTCAGTTGGGTCCGACTCTGTACGGATGTATGGACTGAAGCCCGCCAGGCTTCTCTATCTGTAGGATTCTCCAAGGCAAGAATACTGGAGTGGGTTGCCATGGCCTCCTCCAGAGGATCTTCCCAACCCAGGGATTGAACCTACGTCTCTTACATCTGCCTGCATTGGCAGGTGGGTTCTTTACCACTAATGCCACCTAGGAAGCCCCAATCCAAAGTGCAAAGATACCCTGTTCCTGTTTCCTTCCCTTCCACCCTGTACCACCGTGGACTCCCTTACTGAATATCCATTGGCCCCTGGTGATGTCAGTTGTGCTGAGGATGCTAATAATCAGGGCAGTGTTTGTGGAGTGGTGACGGTGTGGCAGGCATGTGCCCTTACATGGAGGGAACTCAATGACTCCATGCCCTAGCCGCCACCCAGCGCGAGAAGGACAGTTGGGGTCCCCACCTGACGGGGACACGGACTGGCACCAGACCCTGAGGGCTGCCAGCTGTGACCTGTGTCTCCCTCCTGGGTTGGCTCCAGGCAGTCAGCTGGGCAGAGCAGGCAGGACAGAAACCCCTTAGAGATCACTTTCCGCATCGCTGGGGGAGCCATGGTCCCAGCCTCAGTGACTCTCACACAGGCAGGGAATGGCTGTGGATGGACAAGGGCTTACAGCAGCCTGGGGGAGGTCCCAGGGAAGACCTCATTCCTCCTGGTCCTCGCCAGGAAAAGTGGGTGGCAAAGGCACTCCAGGCAGCGGGTACAGTGAGACTGGAGGTGGGGCGGGGTGCAAGTCCCCGGGATGTTTGGGGAGGGCAGGGCTGGGCTGTGGGGGAGGTTAGCAGTCTGCCTGAGGACCAGAAGCCTGCACCTGTCAGGAATGATGCTTGCCAGCTCCATGGGTTTTAGCACATACTTCACATTCTTCTTTAAATCAACTCCCTTTTTAAAAAGTATACAACTTCTTGGGATTCCCTGGTGGATCAGATGGGAAGGAATCTGCCTGCAGTGCAGGAGACCTGGGTTTGATCTCTGGGTCAGGAAGATCGCCTGGAGAAAGGAATGGCAACCAGCTCCACTATTCTTGCCTGGGGAACCCCAGGACAGAGGAGCCTGGCGGGCTACAGTCCACAGGGTCACAAAGAGTCAACACAGTTGACACACACACACACAGCCTTCTCGCTACAACCTTAGGCATTCCCAGCCATGAGATCATGGCTTGGCCACTTGTGTTTTCCCCCAAACACAATAAAATAAGTGCCCCCTCCCCAGAAAGCGGCCTGGGCCTGCCCTTGGTGAACTGTAGCTGTGGCCTCGGCTGGCGGGTGGGTTTCAGGCAGTCAATCTGATCTGAGTTACAGGAGAGTTTTTCTGGGATCACAAGGGGGAGGAGAGACGTTCCTGAGGTCAGCCCCGCTGCATGACAAAAGCCGGGTGCCAGCAAGCCCCTTGCTGGGACACACTTGTTGCCCTCCCCCTCCTCGGCTCCACTCTTGGGAACAACTCACTCCTGGAAACACCTTTTTCCAGAAGCGAGCTGCTGCGGCCCGGGTGACCTCAATGATTAGCACACATTCCTGGCCTAGTTAGAAAGCCCCTCGCCTCTCGTATTTATAGCCACCTCTGGACGCGGCTTGCGCCTCTGAGGGAGGCCCGGCTCCTCTCTCGGCACCTCTGTGCTGTCCCAGCCCTGCTGGTCCCAACAGGCGCTGTCAGACCTTCCCCCTTTGGACAGAGCCAGGGAGCTGGGACCTCACTGTGGGCGACCGGGGCCGGGGAGTTCCTCCTCCCCGACCCTCATCTATAAAACAGGCGCCATCATATGGGCCAGGCTGGCCTTTGATGAGCATTCAGTGAACTCACCTAAAGTCTTTATGACAACCTGGTGGGGGATGTTACTCTATCACGCCCATTTTGCAAAGGAGGAAGCAGAAGCGCAGAAAGGTTAGGTAATTGCCCGAGATCACACAGCTCCCTGGGATTCAAACCAGACTCTGGAGCCTGTGTTCCCCAGCGCTCTGCTGAGCTTGGCACGTAACGCGGGCCCTTAGCCCCCAAGCGTTACCTGCCTTTGGGGGCCTCCTTAGTTAGCTGAGCGTGTCCCTCACTGTCTGTAGTCAAGTGGCCACTGAGTAAACAAATAATGATGGCCACGTGCTGGTCCCGGACACCGGGGCCCTGAGAGGTTAGGGGGATACGGCTAACCAGGGGACAAAGCAGGATGGAGCTGGGGATCACAGGTGGGACTCGAGTCCAGGGGCCCTCTCTACAGAGGGGACGCCGAGGCCCAGATACAGGAAGCTCACGCGATGGGAGAAGACCCCTCAGTCCCATCCCTACAGCCACCACCCACCCCTGACCTCTCTCACCCTCTCATGTCAAAGGGGGAACACGTGCAATAAGCGTATTCACACCAAAGTTTGAGGAACCCAGCCACCTTTCCCCATGAGCGTGTATAGTTACAAACGAGGGTTTTCCAGGAAGGACAGGAGAATGACTATCATTCTGTGTCTGCTCTGGGAGCGGCACGGGGCCAGGCGCTCTGTAGTCACTCCTTCATTCAACAGACACTGGCTCAGCCCCTGTTCCACAGCAGCCGCTTTATGTTACCCGTGAGACACTGTTACCCGCCTCACCACCTCAGCTCTGGATGCACCCCAGTCCTTCAGGCCACCCTCACCGACCTGCTCCCGCCGTGGCACCCTGACCTGGGGCAGAGGAGCAAAGGGGGAGGTGCCCTGTCCTGCTGCTCATTCTCACATCAGCCCTGAGAGGTGGACCCTGTCCTCAGACTCAAGCTAAAGCCACTGCCACGGAGCGGAGTCAGATCAGAATCAGAGTCTGCGGAATCCTGCAAGGGAGGAGGGGGCTCGGTTGCCTGTCCTCAGCAGGGAAATTGATGGCTGACCCTGGTTTAATTAGCTTTTCCTTAGAATGATCGAGGGGAGCCTGTAATTAGCTCGGGGGCCCGGAGGGAGAGGCTGGGTGCAAGAGCAAGGGCTGGAGCAGGCAGTGAGAGGGTGTGGGGGCTGGCTGTAAGCTCGGATGCCCAGCTGTGCAGGTGATACGGGTCAGGTGAGCCCCCGGATGCCCATGGGAGGTGAGGGAGAGAAACCCAAAGTAACACACAGAGAGAGATGGGCTGGAGGGGCCAAGAGTGGGGTAGGGACTGTGCCTTAACGTTGCGACTGAAAGTGAAGTGGAAAGTGTTAGTTCCTCAGTCATGTCTCTTTTGCAACCCCATGCACTTTAGCCCACCAGGCTCCTCAGCCATGGAATGCCCCCCAGCAAGAATACTGGAGTGGGTTGCCATTTCTGTCTCCAGGGGATCTTCTCGACCCAGGGATCAAACCCCGGTCTCCCACACTGTAGGCAGATTCTTTCCTGTCTGAGCCACCAGGGAAGTCCAAAAATGATGGTTGCAGAATGATTTTTGCCTATGACTGATGCTGAAGCTGAAGCTCCAATCCTTTGGCCAGCTGATGTGAAGAGCTGACTCACTGGAAAAGACCCTGATGCTGGGAAGGATTGAAGGCAGGAGGAGAAGGCGACGGCAGAGGATGAGATGGTTGGATGGCATCACCGACTCAATGGACATGAGTTTGAGCAAGCTCCAGGAGTTGGTGATGGACAGGGAGGCCTGGCGTGCTGCAGTTCGTGGGGTCGCAAAGAGTTGGACACGACTGAGTGACTGAACTGAACTGACGGAACCTGATACCAGCTATGCTGTGATTACACTGGACCAAACTGTGTGCTGACTTTTCCAAGTAACACATCACCAGGGGCTCAGGGGTTGGCACCGAGGCCCAGGGGCTGCAGACAGTCTCTTCGAGGCCCTTGCTGGTGGCCATGGGCCTCTTCCAACAGTGCCAGGCGTTAAAGCAGGATTTCCCAGCTAGTAAGAGGGCGAACCCTGTTCCCAGTTCTGAGGGGGAGGCTCATAGAACAGGATCTGCACTTAATGTAGGGTAAGTGCGTGTGAGCCAGGCACACACAGGGTCTGGCCTGAGACCCTTGCCAGCTTTAGGCCTCAAGGGCACACACAGCCCAAACGGGTAGGGGGCCCCCTCTCTGGGTCCAGCCCTCACTGGCCGCAGCTCCGTGGGATTCCTGCTGCGGGGATCGGAGCCAGCGCCACCTTTCAGGAACGCAGCCTGACCAGGACATGCAGGAGGACCCATCAAGAGTCAGCGGAGCAACGCTGCAGGGTTTCCAGACCATCCACAAGAGTAAGACGTCGGATCTGGGACCACAAAGCCCACACTCACGAACTCTCAGCCTGAGGACGTTCACAGACCCTGATGAACTCTCACATCGCCACGGCCAGAGGATGCTGTTGGCCCTTGTGGATGTGTGTTTTAGTCCCCGAGGGTGGTTTACCTCTTGGTCTCCAGTGATTTGCTCTCTGACACTCATTTCTGAGGTGTTTTATGGACCTTGTTAAACTCACCGTGTCCAATCAACATCGGAGCAGGGTAGAAATTGTGTAAAGAGATGGTGGGAACAGGGGTGACACTTCTTCACTGACCCGTCCAGCCTAGGTGCTTGTGCTGTGTCATCTGAGATGTAAAGACAAATCGCGAACGCCCTGGGGCTCTGTTCCTACTCTGCGTAAAAACAGAGTAGACATGCGCTTCGCCGTGAAGTAATGCTGATTGTGTGTCAGGGACCACGCGGGGTGCTTTCCCACACATCCCTGCCGGGGGCAGGGGCAGGACCAGCCCATTTGCAGAAGAGGAAACAGAGGGTCAGAGAAGGGAGTACCGGCCCGAGGCTACTCAGCCAGAAGGGGCAGGGTGTGGATCTGAAGCCCCATCTGTCTGACACCGGAGCCTGTGTGCTTCCATACTTCACAGAGGCGGGTGATGGGGTTGGAGATGGCAGGACTCGGGGAATTAAATGGGCGGGTTTGAGGCAGAAAGGAAACCGGATGCATACTTCAGTTTGTAAAATCTAGTCTGTGCCCTGGTTGGGAGCCAGGCCACCGGGACGAAGAGCGCCTGCCCTGCAGCTACTCGTGGGCCAGTGTGCATGCCCTGCTAAGCCCGACTTGGCTGGCGGTCCTGCCCAGGGTGTGTGTCCTGCTAAACCCTGCCTGAGCCGCCTTCCCTTCCTGGGCTCAGGAGCGACCCTGCTCCCACCCAGGCCCCCGTGGCTGATTTCCGTCCTGCTCCCCTCCCTGGTCCATCCCCTGTAAGGTCTGCCACGCCAGCCTCGGGCCTGATCCTTGTCTCCCGGGATGCCAGTGAATCCTCGCGCTGTGCTTGTCAGCACCGGGCTCAGCTCCCCCATAGTAACCATCCTCTGCTAGCAGGTTCAAGGTCGCCCAGCTAGGAAGTGGAAGAGCCGGGATTTGATCCCATGTCCGTCTGATGCCAGGATCCGGAGAACTTCTGCGTGACCCTGTCTGCCCTGCGGCCATCATGCCCACCTCCCTCCGCCTCCCAGGTCACTGCACTGGAAGCTGCTTGTTTTAGGCGTAGCCTCTGCTGAGGCCAGCTCTGCTCTTGTCAGACGGAGAGAAGAGACGCGTTTTGGAACTCACCCAAGGAAAAGACACTTGGAATAACTCTCGCCCGAAGCTCTCGCTCCCCAAACGCCCTGAATCCTGAATGGGATCAGGCCTCTGCAGGACTCGCACCACTGCTGCCCGTCTGCCTGGCCCTCCAAGCCGTGACCTCACCGATCCTCACAGCAGCCCCGGGATGGGTGTCCTGAACCTCCTTTTACAGATGAGGAAGCTGGAGGCTCAGGCAGGTAATGGGGCACGCTCGGGGTCAGGTCCCCATGTTGGGGTGACCTCCCAGGGCCTCAGGTTCTTCTGCAAAGATGGTGGTGCTGTTGGCTTCCCAGGGCTGCTCTGAGGGGTAAGGAAGACAAAACAGGGGGGAGGGTCTGGCATAGAAGCTGACCCCCAAGAAGCGCTCCACAGCTGGCGGGTGCATTTAACTCTCCAGGCAAAGCCAAGGCCGCAAACCCATCAAGAGTCGGGGTACGGGAAGGCTGAGAGCGACAGCTCCTCCGGCCACCACCCGGGCAGATAGGCCAGCGGGCAATAGCTAACAGCAACAACCTCGCTGGCTTCTACTGCTTAATCCTCGGCACGTATCTCGTTGCATTCTCATCACAAGCTGCAGGAGGTCAGGACAACGTTTATCCCCATTTTACAGCCGAGGGAATGGAGGCGCAGACAGGTTAAGTAAGTGGAAACCAAAGAGCAGCTTTTTAACAGAAAAGAAAAAAAAAAAAAAGACTCAAGCTCAGAGTATGACAGGCCTGCAAATCAATTGCAAACAAAAAAATTGCCCCTCCAAGACTTTAGAACATGCCTCGGGTCTTTCCTCAACCCCATGAGTCCTCACTGAGCGACTTTCTTTACTATAGAGTATATTGCTAGCTCTTTCCCAAAGCCTGAGGGTCAAGAACCCCTTGGAATCGTGGCCTCCCATCTGCTGGGTCAGTGCTGGAAGCAAAGATGGGGATCCTGGCATCCCTAATCTTTGCGATGGCTTTGGAAGTCAGGAAACTCTGCTTCATATCAGCTGCTCCCGAAGGCATGGCCCAGCTGGCATGTGGTCAGCAGACATCAGAGTTCAAATATGCCCCTGGAAGAGCCCAGGCCGGGGGGAAATTCCCTCTGGAGTCGTGTTCCCTCACCTGCTGCAAAGCCTGGTGGATTCCCTGGGGAGTCCCGCGTTGCTTGCAGCCAGGAGAATGGAATGAGGAGACTGCCTGTGGCCTCCACTGAGTAGTCAGATACACTAGTCCAGGTGTGTCTCTCTGTGCCTCAGTTCCCTTTTCTCTAAAACACAGGGCAAAAATAATAGAAGAAAGCCAGCTGGCAGGGCTAGACTGGGGTGGAAGCTGCAAACCAACCACTCAGGAGAGCAGCCAGCTTAAAATACATTTGTTTGTTTGGCTCAGAGCTTAAATAAAGTTGAACCAAGTGCCAATGTTTAAAAACTGGGGACTTGTGCGTAGCATCCAGATTTCTGGCTTCTCTGAAAATATGGCAAGCATTGCTCACCCCGGGGTTGGCCGGAGGGGGTGGAGGCCATGGCGACAGGAAGCTGGTCAGCAGTTCGGCCCTAACCATGTCTGGCTTTGCGAAGGGCAGTTGCCTGCCTGGATTCAGGAGGTAAGAGGATGCACAACGCCAGAAGCTCCATCTCTCGCGTGAGTCAATGCCCTCCAGAGAAGGGGGTGGGCTTCTGGTATAAAACCTCTCCCAGCTATTGAACAAATACTGGTCATGTGCCAGGGGCTCCTCTGGTGGCTCAGACGGTAAAGAATTCGCCGGCAGTGCAGGAGACCTGGGCTCGATACATGGGTCGGGAAGATCCCCCGGAGAAGGGAATGGCAACCTGCTCCAGCATACCTGCCTGGAGAATGACAGGGACAGAGCAGCCTGGGGGAGCTAGAGCCTATGGGGTCGCAAAGAATCGGACATGACCAAGCAACTAACATCATACGCTAGAGTTGCTCTAAACACACCAGGTACAGTCCCGGGGCACACACAGAGCCAGACCGCTATTTAATTCTCACGGCAATCTCATGAAACAAGTCCTGCAGTAACCACACCTGTTTTACAGATGAAGACACGGGCGCACACAGAGGTTAGCGCTCTTGCCCAAGGCCACATGGCTGTAACAGTAAGGGGCCGCCTTGGGCCTGGACTCCTGGCAGGCTGGCTCACGAGTCCATGCTCTGATCACCATGTGAAGCTACCAAACGTCTTCTCCGGGTCAGCGGCCAGTCCCGTGGCTTCGTCCAGGTTCCCACGTCTCAATATGAACACAAACTCATCACCCCTCCCCCCACTCTCCTTCCCTCCTGGCCTCTATTTATCACGTCCCTCCCTCCCCTGGTATGTCAGTTGACTCCTTTAACCCTCTGCGCACTCCTGTAGGGCGCAGGAGCCACCGTCAGCTCCGCCATCTGATGAGAAATCTGAGGCACAGACAGGTTAATTGACTTGTCCAGGGCGTTGTGGCTGGAGCCGCAGGGCCAGCGTCTGACCCAGGCCATCTGGCTGCAGGGTTTGCACTCCTGGCGCCCTCTCCCCTGCCGCCCTTTCCCAAATAGCCACCCGCCCCCGTCGTTCGGTTCTTCCCTCCTTCATGTCTTCACTCACCCATCCGTCCAACAAACACTCAACCGAGGCCCCGGGCTGCCCATGGGGACACCTCTCAGGTGCATGGAGACAGGCGGGAGTGGGAGGACGACACCCTGCTCCCAGAACAGGAACTGCTCCTGACCACTCCCTCTGGGGCCGAGCCCAGTGGGAAAACTGGTTTCCGACTGACAGCCCTGCAGAGCCCAGGAGGAAGCCAGTGGCACCTGGCAGCTTCCGGCGGGGCAGGCCCCCAGCCAGGACCCAGGACCCAGGGAGACCCCAGCCGACCTGCCCCCGCGCCCGGAGCCCCTCCCTTACAGCTGGAGCACGGACCAGTCTCTGCCCCTGGCCCCCTGTGGGGCCCTGGATGAGCGCCCTCCCTGATGGGGGCCCCAGGTTCCTCATCTGTAAAGTAAGGACATTAGATCACCGGAGTGGTCAGCTCCAACGCAGCCAGACCCAGTCCATGGATGTATTTTGCTTAAATATCTACAGAATGCCTTTTTTTTTTTTTTAATAAACTTTTTGTTTTAGAACAGTTTTAGGGTTACCAAAAAATTGCTAAGAAAAGTACAGGGAGTTCTCACCTACCCCACCTCCAGTTTCCCTTATTATTAACCATTTACATTAGTGTCGTGCATTTTTCACAATTAATGAATCAATACTGATATGCTAATATTCACTAAAGCCCATACTTGATTCACATTTCTTTAGTTTTCACCTCCAGTCCTGTTTCTTTTCCAGGATCCCATCCAGGAAATCACAGTATATTTTAGTCATCCTGTTTCCTTAGGTGCCTCTTGGCTGTGATAGCTTTGCAGAATTTAAAAAAAAAAAAAAAAGTTGTATGCCTGAGAAGCAATGTGTGGGGTACTAGAAATATTCTATACGTATGTTTATTTGGGTGGTATAAATGTGTGTACAAATCATCAGATGGTACAGTTAAGACGAGTGCTCTCTGCCCGCTTTGACGTGTGTGTGCGTGTACCTGCTCAGTCGTGTCTGGCTCCTGGCGCCCCCGTGGACTGTAGCCCGCCAGGCTCCTCTGTCCACGGGATGCTCCAGGCAAGCGCACTGGAATGGCTTGCCAGGGCCTCCTCCCGGGGATCTTCCCAACCTGGGGACTGAACCGGTGTCTCGTAGGTCTCTTGCATGGGCAGGCGGGTTCTTTGCCTCTAGTGCCCCCGGGAAGCCCTTTTCTGTATCCTGACCCAGCTGAAAAAACAGCTGCATTCTTTGGTTGTCTCCAGTTTGCCACAGTCGTTTGCACTCACTGGGATCCCACCGAGTCTGTCCTTCTTTATTTCATCTGCTTGCCATCTATAGCTACCATACACCATATACATAGGTCTCACCTATAAAATGGGTGTCATAATATTTTCGACCTGATATGGCTGTAGTCGGGCTAACAGAAATTATATATATATATATGAAGTTCTCAGCAGGGTGCTGGTGCACGTGTGCAAGCTAAGTCACTTCACTCACGTCTGACTCTCTGCGACCCCATGGACTGTAGCCTGCCAGGCTCTTCTCTCCGTGGATTCTCCAGGCAAGAATACTGCACTGGGTTCCATGCTCCCCTCCAGGGGATCTTCCTGAACCAGGGATCGAACCCACATCTCTTACATCTCCTGCATTAGCAGGTGGGTTCTTTACCACTAGTGCCACCTGGGAAGCCCGTCGGGTGCATAGTAAGTGTTCAATATGTGGGAATCATAATAATTATCACTGTTCATGTAATATTTATGTTATTAAAACAAGTACATAACTCCTGTTTCTCCTTAAAGCAAATTCCATCCTCTCCCTCCTCAGCCTCTTCTTGTGTCTCTGTCCCTGTCTGCCAGGAAAGGCCGAGCTCTGATAGCTGGAAGGTAGAGAGACAGAGGCAAGCCTGCACAGCTGGCCCAGATTGGCTAAGGAACCAGGAAGCCCCTGAGGATGACTCTGGATCTGACCCCAACATGCAGGGAAACTTTGGTGGAAGTTGGGGTCCCAATCCTCCCCTCCCTAAGGAGCCTCTTGGGGAACAAAGGAGTCAGCCCCCAACAGCTGCATCCTGATCCCCTCAGGGGTCCCCCTGGCCAAGGACCCCCGAGGACAGCAGGGAAGCTGTGGGCGTTTGGACAGACACTGCAGAAAGCACAGGGAGAAGGCAGCTTTAGCAGCACGCTGACGGCCCAGCATCTTGTCTCGGGGATGTCAGCTTCCCCTGTGTGGTGACCCCAAATCTGTGCCCAGAAGCAACAAGGTCAGCAAGAGGCAGGTCTCAGATGCTTCGGGGGGCCTCTTGCAAGGGGAAACCAAGCTCTAGGCATGATGGACTGAGAGGTGGCAAAGACCAATGAGATGATGAGGGAAGCAGGAAGAAAGGGGACTGGAGGTTCGGAGGCCAGGGCTGGACCTGTCTTGCCCTCTGACTTGCTGTGTGACTGCCAGCAAGTCCCTTTCCCTCTCTGAGTTTCACTTTCCTCACAACAACATCGTTCTCAACAACAACAATAACAGTAACCACAGCGACGGTGCTGGTGCTGCTGCTGGTGGCCCCCAATTTTTGTATGAAGTACAGGATACGCCTTTTATGTGTGAGGCATGATTTCAATCCTCACAGATACCCCCATGAAGTATATCCACTACAATCATCTCCACTTCACATATTGAGAAATGAGGGTCAGAGGGTCAAGGACTTGTCTACAGTTTCCAGCTGAAAGGTCTGCAGACACAGGATTCAATCCATGGCCTGTCTGGCTTGGAGTCCGGGGCCATGACCTAGATCATCTCCTCTGCAGTTGCGCCTGTGAAATGGGCGAGTAGCCTCCAGGTCTCTTCATTTTCCTTCCAGCGCTGACCCTGTGGGCTCTGAAGGTGTGCCCCATGCTCGGGGAGTACTGAGGGGCAGGCAGCGGAGATGCTCAGCATTATGGGGCTGCATCTGCCGTCTTGCTTGATTTTCACAAGAGCCTTATGAAATCGGTCCTGCTATCACACCCCCATTTTACAGGGTGGGAAACTGAGGCACTGGTAAACGTGCAGTCTCACAGGGACCTGGATTTGAACCTGGCCTATCTTTCATGTTCTCGCTTGAGTCAGCTATTCTCTGCAGGAACGGTGCCCAGAGAGCTGAGTGAGGCCCGAGACCGACCCCTCAGGGCTCCTCATCAACTTCCAAAGGGCGTGCCTGCCCTCCAGCCTCCCTCCGGGCCCAGGACTCACAGGCTCGAGGTCCTTCCTCCACACTGAGTCGCCTCCATCTCAGCGCCCCCCTGACCCAGACCCTCGAGGGGCCCAGGCAATGCAGGACTGTGGGCAGTGCTGGTGAACGACCCACCCACACCTGAGCTGGGGATGGTGGAGAATCCCCAAGGGTCCCCCCACCGCATACCGGGACACAAACCCCTACCCTGACCTCTTGGCTTCAGCATGGATGGCCCCCGCTGCAGAAGTCTCCAGCCTGTGGTTACACCCTATGAGGTGGTCAGTCGAGCTGCCAGCAGGGCTGAGACCTGCCTTTCTGGTCTCGGGACCAGCAGGAGCAGGCCAGGATGAAGGGGGCGGGGGAGCACGGCCGGCCTCCCCAGAGCCTGTGCTTGCTGAAACAGCCCCTCTGTCAAAAGCAGTGTGGGTGGTTCGCCTCCCGGGCCGCCGTTCGCTTGAGGCTTCTGATCCTATCAGCAGCACGCTGGCTCCAGTCCTGTTACCTGGAAGTCCTTTTGTTCTGAGGACTCCCGGTACGACCGGCTGGTGTCAGGTGGCCCTGGGATTGTGCGGAAAGGGTGGCCACCATCTGTGCATCTGGCCAGACCCTGGGCACAGAGGCTGCCAATGAAGCAGCCGCGTGAGTGTGAGTGCTGGGAAGCCAGGTAGGGGGGAGGGCCTGGACCAAACAGCCCGGATCCTGCCTCCCCCAGGAAGCCTTTCTCAATTAAAGGGAAAAAAAGATGACACGGCCCCTCGCTCATCCTGTCTCATGTCCCCACGATACTCCTTGCTTGTCCTCTTATAATGTGCCCAACTCCTTTCTGTCTGTTGACAGAGAGCAGGAAGAAAACACGTGTGTTTCCTGATGGGCAGAGAGACAGACTCTCACCCGCGTCTCCGGAGAAGGAGCACTTCCACTCGAGTGCCTACCCAGCTCCTGTCATCGCCCCCTTCTCGTGCTGACAGTCTCCTTTATTTTAAACATTTCAGGTGTAAGGAACTTGCCCTTGACTCTGTTTTTCTCTTTCTACGTGAACTGATGTTTTGCGGATCGCAACGGCTCCTATTTGACAAACAGTGGGACGTCTGTGTGGTAAACTTATTATTTAGTCAGCCCAGCGACTCCCTTTGCTTCCCAGCCTTTTGCTTTTTAACACACAGGCTAAGTCACACAGGTCCTAGACGAGCACTTCCCTGGCGCAGGGACCGCGGTGCTGGCAGTTCCCCAGGGCACTTCCCTGGCGCAGGGACCGCGGTGCTGGCAGTTCCCCGGGCTGGCTCCTGGGTGGTGGTGTGAGTGTGCCTCCCTCTGCTGCCCCTTCGCTAAGGAGCCCTGGACCGCTGCCCGTGTCCGGTCCTTGAATCTTATTTTCCTGTTTTGTCTCTTGGCTTCAGCGCTGCACACTTCTAGCAGCAAACTCCTCCCCTGCAATGTAATAACTTACTGCACTCACAGCCTCCTGGCACTTCCTCTATTCCACAAGGGCTCAGCGCCCACTGTGGGTCAGGGACTAGGACGCACAGATAAACAGACGTGGGCTCTGCTCAGGGAGGGGATCCCCTGGTGGCTCAGTGGCAAAGAATCTGCCTGCAATTCAGGAGACCTCGGTTCGATCCCTGGGTCGAGAAGATCCCCTGAAGAAGGAAGTGGCAATCCACTCCAGTATTCTTGCCTGGGATATCTCATGGACAGAGGAGCCTGGTGGGTTACAGTCCATGGGGATGCAGAGAGTCGGACACGACTGAGTGACTAACTATGCAGGCACATACAGCGAGCGAGGATCATGAAGACTCTGACGTGATCCATGTGCTCAGAGAGGTTGGATCACTTCCTCTGGGTCACACAGCCAGCAGGGAATAAGGCATGAAAGTCAGACCTATTTGACTCTCAGGCCCAAGCAAGCTCTTTCCACTGCCCCCACTCTTGGAGACTTTAGAGTCTAGTGAGAGAGCTCTAAGTGAACAACCAAACAAAACACAACAGGATGCCTTCTACCACAGAAGAGGCATATCTGAAGAGCTGCAGAGAACGTGAAGGAGAGTGACTGATTTCCATGGGGGATGGGTCCAGGAGAGGTGAAACATGAGCAGGGTCTTCCATTCTCAAGCTTAAGAAACCACATAACTCGTGTGGTTAAAACTGTGTAAAGTAAGAGCCTCGATGCCCTGAGTGAGGAGTACTGGCTTTATTTATGTGTAAAATGCCCGGGAACGAGCTGCATGAACTGGGGGTCATCTCTGCTCTTGGCCACAGAGCAGGTGGTGAGGTCCCTGTCCCTGGAGGTAATCAGCAAGACATTTTGAAAAGGTGCCAGTCACAGGGTAGGACTGTTGAGGAGTTCTTTGGTTCCTTCTAGTAATAAGATCGAAAAAGGCAATGGCACCTCACTCCAGTACTCTTGCCTGGAAAATCCCATGGACGGAGGAGCCTGGTGGGCTGCAGTCCATGGGGTCGCTACCAGTCGGACACGACTGAACAACTTCACTTTCACTTTTCACATTCATGCATTGGAGAAGGAAATGGCAACCCACTCCAGTGTTCTTGCCTGGAGAATCCCAGGGACGGGGGAGCCTGGTGGGCTGCCGTCTATGGGGTCGCACAGAGTCGGACACAACTGAAGTGACTTAGCAGCAGTAATAAGATGTTACGAGTTTTATTATTCTTTCCTAGTGAAAGAAGGCGGGTCACTTTTTAGTTCTCCCACTGACCCTAGGGAAGGGCACCCTGAACCCCAGGCACCCGAGGCTGAGAGCAGGCAATTGTTCCCACTGGGGCCACCAGGACCAGAGACCCATTGGGCAGCTGGTGATACTCCACGCCCTGAAATGTCCTCTCCCACCCAATTCGTTCAACAGTCTCAACATGGAGGGCTTTTTACTCCCATTTTAAAGACATAAAACTGAGGTGGCAGAAGTTTCAACACCTTGCTAAAGACTGCACGACTGGGACCTGAAACCACCAGTGGAAGAACTGTGCAGCCTGGCAGTTCTCACCATGCCCACCTCCCCAGACAGAACCTGTGAGCAGCCTCGGGGTGTGGAGTGCACGGCCCCAACCTCTTTGCTCCATCCCTGGCATTCCAGACTCTCAGACTGCCTGGCCAGGGGAAGACAAGTCACGGACTAGGAGAAAATACTTGCAATCATATGAATAACAAAGGATATATTCATATACAATATATACTATAAAGAGGTGGCTTACAAAGTAAAGAACCTGTCTGCAATGCAGGAGACCTAGGTTCAATCTCTGGGTCAGGAAGATCCCTGGAGAAAGGAATGGCTATCCACTCCAGCATTCTGGCCTGGGGAATTCCATGAACAGAGGAGCCTGGTGGGCTACAGTCTATGGGGGTCTCAAAGAGTCTGACTCGACTGAGAGACTAATGCTTTCACTTTTCAGATAACAAAGGAGGCATTCATAGAAAACATGTACTATAAAGAACTCAGTAAGACAATTCTGGTGTTTAGTTGCTAAGTCATTCCAACTCTTTGCGACCTCATGGACTGTAGCCTGTCAGGCTTCTCTGTCCATGGGGTTTCCCAGGCAAGAATACTGGAGTGGGTTGCCACTTCCTTCTCCAGGGAATCTTCCTGACCCAGGGGTCAAACCCACATCTCCTGCATTGCAGGTGGATTCTTCACCACTGAGCCACCTGGGAAGTCCAACCATTACTGGATCACACATACCTCTTATGACAAACACCCTAACAACAAAAGAGGCAAAAGACTTACAGAAACGTGCTGAGCTCTGTGCCAGCCCTCGCGTGCACACACTTTCACGTGCCACACGGCACTTCTGCACGCACCGGCCCTGGCGCCAGCACTGCCCCTCAGGCAGGAACTGCCATCCACCTCTGTAGGAGGGCTGCCTTGCTTTGCAAACTAGTGTTAGTCCCCATGGCCTAAGACATTGCTTGGGTGTGGAAAGTCTGCCAGTTGGATTTATTTAGAGAAGGATGCCTGTAGTTTTTTCTTAAAAGAGGCTCCACTGGGACTGTTTGGGGGTTGCTTCTGAGCAGCCTTGGGGTGGACATTGCTCATGGATGTGATCTGGCTTGATGAGCACCCCCTTCTTGGTTCACTTCTCTCTGGACGCTCTGGTCAGCAGAGAGGGTGGTGGGATGTCCCCACAGTGATGTCAAGGAGCTGAGCCTGCCCACGCTGGCTTCTCTGCTTCTGCAGGTGGGTCAGGCTCTGGGAGGCCCTCTGCTTTGGCCACTGAAGAGCCAGCGGGCTCTGTGGGGGACAGTCCAGCCCTTTGTGATTTCCCATGGCTCCTGGAGTGCCTGCCCCACTCCCCAACATGGCTGGGACTCTGGCCCAGCCAAGGCTTGGCCCCAGATTTGGGAATGCAGACAGAGCCAGGTTAGACTGTAGGTGGTCAACGTCCCCCCAACTTACACTGCATTTTGCGAAAAGCCTGGACTATGGAGCTAGAACTCCTGGGCTCAGATCTTGGCTAGGGGAAGCTCTGTGCTTCAGTATCTCCCTCTGTCAGATGGGGATAAAGGCGTGCCTGCCTTATAGGCTGTTGTGAAGACTAAATGACTAGATTTTTATTATTTTTTTACCTCCATCTCAGCGCCCCCCTGACCCAGACCCTCGAGGGGCCCAGGCAATGCAGGACTGTGGGCAGTGCTGGTGAACGACCCACCCACACCTGAGCTGGGGATGGTGGAGAATCCCCAAGGGTCCCCCCACCGCATACCGGGACACAAACCCCTACCCTGACCTCTTGGCTTCAGCATGGATGGCCCCCGCTGCAGAAGTCTCCAGCCTGTGGTTACACCCTATGAGGTGGTCAGTCGAGCTGCCAGCAGGGCTGAGACCTGCCTTTCTGGTCTCGGGACCAGCAGGAGCAGGCCAGGATGAAGGGGGCGGGGGAGCACGGCCGGCCTCCCCAGAGCCTGTGCTTGCTGAAACAGCCCCTCTGTCAAAAGCAGTGTGGGTGGTTCGCCTCCCGGGCCGCCGTTCGCTTGAGGCTTCTGATCCTATCAGCAGCACGCTGGCTCCAGTCCTGTTACCTGGAAGTCCTTTTGTTCTGAGGACTCCCGGTACGACCGGCTGGTGTCAGGTGGCCCTGGGATTGTGCGGAAAGGGTGGCCACCATCTGTGCATCTGGCCAGACCCTGGGCACAGAGGCTGCCAATGAAGCAGCCGCGTGAGTGTGAGTGCTGGGAAGCCAGGTAGGGGGGAGGGCCTGGACCAAACAGCCCGGATCCTGCCTCCCCCAGGAAGCCTTTCTCAATTAAAGGGAAAAAAAGATGACACGGCCCCTCGCTCATCCTGTCTCATGTCCCCACGATACTCCTTGCTTGTCCTCTTATAATGTGCCCAACTCCTTTCTGTCTGTTGACAGAGAGCAGGAAGAAAACACGTGTGTTTCCTGATGGGCAGAGAGACAGACTCTCACCCGCGTCTCCGGAGAAGGAGCACTTCCACTCGAGTGCCTACCCAGCTCCTGTCATCGCCCCCTTCTCGTGCTGACAGTCTCCTTTATTTTAAACATTTCAGGTGTAAGGAACTTGCCCTTGACTCTGTTTTTCTCTTTCTACGTGAACTGATGTTTTGCGGATCGCAACGGCTCCTATTTGACAAACAGTGGGACGTCTGTGTGGTAAACTTATTATTTAGTCAGCCCAGCGACTCCCTTTGCTTCCCAGCCTTTTGCTTTTTAACACACAGGCTAAGTCACACAGGTCCTAGACGAGCACTTCCCTGGCGCAGGGACCGCGGTGCTGGCAGTTCCCCAGGGCACTTCCCTGGCGCAGGGACNTCTGTGTGGTAAACTTATTATTTAGTCAGCCCAGCGACTCCCTTTGCTTCCCAGCCTTTTGCTTTTTAACACACAGGCTAAGTCACACAGGTCCTAGACGAGCACTTCCCTGGCGCAGGGACCGCGGTGCTGGCAGTTCCCCAGGGCACTTCCCTGGCGCAGGGACCGCGGTGCTGGCAGTTCCCCGGGCTGGCTCCTGGGTGGTGGTGTGAGTGTGCCTCCCTCTGCTGCCCCTTCGCTAAGGAGCCCTGGACCGCTGCCCGTGTCCGGTCCTTGAATCTTATTTTCCTGTTTTGTCTCTTGGCTTCAGCGCTGCACACTTCTAGCAGCAAACTCCTCCCCTGCAATGTAATAACTTACTGCACTCACAGCCTCCTGGCACTTCCTCTATTCCACAAGGGCTCAGCGCCCACTGTGGGTCAGGGACTAGGACGCACAGATAAACAGACGTGGGCTCTGCTCAGGGAGGGGATCCCCTGGTGGCTCAGTGGCAAAGAATCTGCCTGCAATTCAGGAGACCTCGGTTCGATCCCTGGGTCGAGAAGATCCCCTGAAGAAGGAAGTGGCAATCCACTCCAGTATTCTTGCCTGGGATATCTCATGGACAGAGGAGCCTGGTGGGTTACAGTCCATGGGGATGCAGAGAGTCGGACACGACTGAGTGACTAACTATGCAGGCACATACAGCGAGCGAGGATCATGAAGACTCTGACGTGATCCATGTGCTCAGAGAGGTTGGATCACTTCCTCTGGGTCACACAGCCAGCAGGGAATAAGGCATGAAAGTCAGACCTATTTGACTCTCAGGCCCAAGCAAGCTCTTTCCACTGCCCCCACTCTTGGAGACTTTAGAGTCTAGTGAGAGAGCTCTAAGTGAACAACAAAACAAAACACAACAGGATGCCTTCTACCACAGAAGAGGCATATCTGAAGAGCTGCAGAGAACGTGAAGGAGAGTGACTGATTTCCATGGGGGATGGGTCCAGGAGAGGTGAAACATGAGCAGGGTCTTCCATTCTCAAGCTTAAGAAACCACATAACTCGTGTGGTTAAAACTGTGTAAAGTAAGAGCCTCGATGCCCTGAGTGAGGAGTACTGGCTTTATTTATGTGTAAAATGCCCGGGAACGAGCTGCATGAACTGGGGGTCATCTCTGCTCTTGGCCACAGAGCAGGTGGTGAGGTCCCTGTCCCTGGAGGTAATCAGCAAGACATTTTGAAAAGGTGCCAGTCACAGGGTAGGACTGTTGAGGAGTTCTTTGGTTCCTTCTAGTAATAAGATCGAAAAAGGCAATGGCACCCCACTCCAGTACTCTTGCCTGGAAAATCCCATGGACGGAGGAACCTGGTGGGCTGCAGTCCATGGGGTCGCTACCAGTCGGACACGACTGAACAACTTCACTTTCACTTTTCACATTCATGCATTGGAGAAGGAAATGGCAACCCACCCCAGTGTTCTTGCCTGGAGAATCCCAGGGACGGGGGAGCCTGGTGGGCTGCCGTCTATGGGGTCGCACAGAGTCGGACACAACTGAAGTGACTTAGCAGCAGTAATAAGATGTTACGAGTTTTATTATTCTTTCCTAGTGAAAGAAGGCGGGTCACTTTTTAGTTCTCCCACTGACCCTAGGGAAGGGCACCCTGAACCCCAGGCACCCGAGGCTGAGAGCAGGCAATTGTTCCCACTGGGGCCACCAGGACCAGAGACCCATTGGGCAGCTGGTGATACTCCACGCCCTGAAATGTCCTCTCCCACCCAATTCGTTCAACAGTCTCAACATGGAGGGCTTTTTACTCCCATTTTAAAGACATAAAACTGAGGTGGCAGAAGTTTCAACACCTTGCTAAAGACTGCACGACTGGGACCTGAAACCACCAGTGGAAGAACTGTGCAGCCTGGCAGTTCTCACCATGCCCACCTCCCCAGACAGAACCTGTGAGCAGCCTCGGGGTGTGGAGTGCACGGCCCCAACCTCTTTGCTCCATCCCTGGCATTCCAGACTCTCAGACTGCCTGGCCAGGGGAAGACAAGTCACGGACTAGGAGAAAATACTTGCAATCATATGAATAACAAAGGATATATTCATATACAATATATACTATAAAGAGGTGGCTTACAAAGTAAAGAACCTGTCTGCAATGCAGGAGACCTAGGTTCAATCTCTGGGTCAGGAAGATCCCTGGAGAAAGGAATGGCTATCCACTCCAGCATTCTGGCCTGGGGAATTCCATGAACAGAGGAGCCTGGTGGGCTACAGTCTATGGGGGTCTCAAAGAGTCTGACTCGACTGAGAGACTAATGCTTTCACTTTTCAGATAACAAAGGAGGCATTCATAGAAAACATGTACTATAAAGAACTCAGTAAGACAATTCTGGTGTTTAGTTGCTAAGTCATTCCAACTCTTTGCGACCTCATGGACTGTAGCCTGTCAGGCTTCTCTGTCCATGGGGTTTCCCAGGCAAGAATACTGGAGTGGGTTGCCACTTCCTTCTCCAGGGAATCTTCCTGACCCAGGGGTCAAACCCACATCTCCTGCATTGCAGGTGGATTCTTCACCACTGAGCCACCTGGGAAGTCCAACCATTACTGGATCACACATACCTCTTATGACAAACACCCTAACAACAAAAGAGGCAAAAGACTTACAGAAACGTGCTGAGCTCTGTGCCAGCCCTCGCGTGCACACACTTTCACGTGCCACACGGCACTTCTGCACGCACCGGCCCTGGCGCCAGCACTGCCCCTCAGGCAGGAACTGCCATCCACCTCTGTAGGAGGGCTGCCTTGCTTTGCAAACTAGTGTTAGTCCCCATGGCCTAAGACATTGCTTGGGTGTGGAAAGTCTGCCAGTTGGATTTATTTAGAGAAGGATGCCTGTAGTTTTTTCTTAAAAGAGGCTCCACTGGGACTGTTTGGGGGTTGCTTCTGAGCAGCCTTGGGGTGGACATTGCTCATGGATGTGATCTGGCTTGATGAGCACCCCCTTCTTGGTTCACTTCTCTCTGGACGCTCTGGTCAGCAGAGAGGGTGGTGGGATGTCCCCACAGTGATGTCAAGGAGCTGAGCCTGCCCACGCTGGCTTCTCTGCTTCTGCAGGTGGGTCAGGCTCTGGGAGGCCCTCTGCTTTGGCCACTGAAGAGCCAGCGGGCTCTGTGGGGGACAGTCCAGCCCTTTGTGATTTCCCATGGCTCCTGGAGTGCCTGCCCCACTCCCCAACATGGCTGGGACTCTGGCCCAGCCAAGGCTTGGCCCCAGATTTGGGAATGCAGACAGAGCCAGGTTAGACTGTAGGTGGTCAACGTCCCCCCAACTTACACTGCATTTTGCGAAAAGCCTGGACTATGGAGCTAGAACTCCTGGGCTCAGATCTTGGCTAGGGGAAGCTCTGTGCTTCAGTATCTCCCTCTGTCAGATGGGGATAAAGGCGTGCCTGCCTTATAGGCTGTTGTGAAGACTAAATGACTAGATTTTTATTATTTTTTTAAATGAGGATCACTTAAAAAGTCTTTACTGAATTTGTTACAACCTTCCTTGTTTCTGTTTTATGCTTTGGTTTTTTGACTTCAAGGTATGTGTGATCTTAGCTCCCCAACGAGGGATCAAGCTCCTACCTTCTGAACTGGAAGGCGAGGTCTTAACCACTGGACCACTAGGGAAGTCCCCAGTTAGCGTTTGTTAAAGTGTTTAGAATAGGGCCTGGCATGTAGCCAGCACTGTGTTAAGCAACTGCTCTCAACATTGTTAGCATTGCTACTGTTATCATTTCATTCAGTCACTGTGGATGGAGGGCCGTATATATGGAGTCAGATGGACGGGGTTCAAATCCCAGCTTTGCCATTAACTCGCTGAGTGACCTTGGGCATTTCACTTAACTGCTCTGTGCCTTGGTCCCCTCCTTCTTCTGTGAAATGGAGATAAAGAACATACATACATAACAGGCTGGTGGTGAGGAGAAGAGGCTCAGACCAGTGCCTGGCTCACAGCAAGTGCCTAGTGAATCCTAGGTACTATTATTATCATTGATATCTGAGTTACCGGGACTTCTGCCAGGTCAGGCCAGGCGCTCCACAGCGGCCTTGGAGGAACTCACCATCACCTTGGACAGATCCACTAGCACCTGGGGCCCCCTCCGCCCCTCCCTGGATTCTTTCTGTCCACTCCCAGCACTCAGGACCTAGAACTTTGACCCAGCCCTTCCCGGCATGCCGCCACTCCCCAGTGAGGACTCCTAGCTGCAGAGGGGTGTTTTCCTAACACTCATCAGATTGCTAGAGCCCTCCAACAGCTTAGCTGCTGCATGTAGATTGCAATTTAAACTCCTCTTGGGGGTCCTCTAGGCCTGGCCCCAAGGGCCCTGCTGAGGAGGTATCCCCCTGCCTGCAGAGCCTACTTGGGGGCCTCACTCACCCCTCCCCAGCCCACTGTCTTCCTCATTCTTCCTTAGCTCCATCAGGGCCACTTGCCCCTCGCCCCCACCCTCATCTGCTCAGAACGCTCTCCCCAGACCTGTCCCCCTCACCACCCCCGTGCCTTGTCCCAGACCTCTGCATGGCTGGTTGCTTCCACCACAGGGACCTCTGGCCAGAAGCCCCCTCCTTAGGGGCTGCCCAGCACTCCCACCCTGCTGCTCTGCCAGTCATGTCAGAAGCCATCTTTTGTATTTATTTGGTCAGCTGTATGAGGAGCGGGTCTCGTGTGTTTCATTCTCAAGGGTACCCTAAGGTGAATCAGAGCATAACAGAGGCTGCACATAGAAGATGCTCAATAAACATTCATAAACAGATGAAGAGGCAGCTGAGCAAGCCCTGCCCCCAGGCATCCTTTGTTGTTGCTGGGTCACTAAGTTGTGTCCAACTCTGCGACTCCATGGACTGCGGAATTCCAGGCTTCCCTGTCCTTCACCATCTCCCAGAATTTGCCCAAACTCACATCCACTGAGGTGGTGACGCCATCCAACCATCCCATCCTCTGTCATTCCATTCTCCTCTTGCCCTCAGTCTTTCCTAGGTCTTTATCTCACATCAGGGGCTTTTCCAATGAAGAGCTCATGCATCTTTGGTATTATGTAATAAAAGAGGTTGAGCCCCAGTGGTGAAAACACTAAATCTTTGCCAACCTTGTGAGCCTTGGAAGCTTTTCAACCCATCTCGGGAAGAGGAGGAGGGGTGGGTGTCACCTCCTGTTCCTGTGGATGGCTCATAGATGGCTCTCCTCAGCCTCCTTCTGCACCCACACCTGTCAAAAGCTGCTGGGTTTAAACACCCATGTTTCTGTTCTGCATTATTGATTGTTTAATATTCAAGAGATGGCATTAAATAAATATGTGCACGATTATGTAATGTGTTTGGAAACAATCTGGTTGGTCCCAAAGTGCTTGGGCAAGAAACAGAACTTCAGCGAGGCGAGAGATCTGGGTGATCTCCAAGGGTTGAGGACAGAGGCACGTGGCCCATCTGCCTGTCTACTCCTTCCCCTGTTTGGGTCTGGACTCACTCGTCTTCCTTGGTGCAGGGAGGATAGGGTAAGTAGGAAGTGAGCTCAGAATCTCTGAGCTGCACCCTGGATCTCCCAACTCCTGACTGGTAGTTACTTCTCTCTGGTTCTCAGTTTTCTCCCCTGTGAAAGGGGCTGATGACACCTCCTGAGGTCAGAGGAGATGCTGACTTGAGCTCTGGCTCAGAGGCTGTTCTTTCGGAAAGTGAGTTGGGTCTGATGCGCGAGGATGAGCAGCGTGACCTCTGGTCCCTGACAGTGTGGGTCTCAGGGAAAGGCATGGACTTTGATGTTCACAGGTATGTAATGCAGGGCGGGTCAAGCAAGGCATGAACAGAAGCCCAAAGAAAGGGATCTGGGAAAACAGAAGATGTGGTTAACCCCAGCTAGGAGCCAGAGAAACCTCACAGAGCTGCCATAGGGGCTGGCTCCGGAAGGCCGGATGGCACTGTGAGCCTGGAGAGACACTACCCATTTAACTAACATGCACTAGACAACCAGGCATCTATTTATTCAACTGAGCACCTACCATCTTCCAGCTATGCTGCTAAGCACTTCACATGGACCATCTCTGCTTGACCTCGGCCAGAAAGAAACGCTGCTGCCGCCCGATCTCACTGAGGAGGGACCCGAGACTCGGTTCACTATGTGCAGGGATCCTGCCTTCCTCCCATGAGGCCTTCTCACTCTGCTCTCCATTCAAACGCAAAGACGTGAAGGGGGAGTTTCCCACACCTGCACCGTGGTGCATCAGTAATTCACGCGTCCCCACCAGAGCAGCGGAGGGAAGGCGGCTGCTGTCAACCACTGCTTTCCTGCTCAGCAGACCCTCCGTTGGCACCCCTGCTGTCTTCCCAGGCCTCCCCCACCTCCAGCTCCTGCAAAACCCCAGTCTCCAACTCACCCCTCGTCTTCTGGTTAAATGAAAGGCGTCAGAGTTTGGAAAACGGGGCCCATGTCTTGCCGCCTCTGGGGACTGGGTGACGAAGTTCAGATCTGGAAAAGGGGAGAAGGCATTGGTTAGGGGCGGGTGATCCCATGGGGACTCAAGTCAGGAAGGAGCGGGAAGGGAACAGTGGTGGGGCGTATCCCCATGTGCCAGCACTGGGTTAGCGCCAGGGTTGGGGGGTGGAGATGGGAGAGAAGCGGGAGATCTCTGCCCCTGCCTTCTCCATCAGGACTCGCTTGGGTGCACTTCACCCCCTCCCAGGTCCCATCTCAGCGGAACCCTCCAGGAGAGTGTCAGGGTGAGGTCTCCCTGTCCTGTCTGATAGCTGCTGTGGCCTGCGAGGGCAGAGGAAGTGAGGCAGAGTGGTCATAGGCCTGTGCTCAGAAGAAGGACAGAGGCCCTGGGGCTGGTGGCTGGACTTTTCCAAGCCTCTGCTCCCCCATCTGCAGGACAGAGACAATAATAACTATTTTTATGTGCATGCATGGGCGACGTGTGTGAGCAGTTTTATCACATGTGTAGTGTTATGTAAGCACAGTCACAGTCAAGATACAGCACTGTTCCGTCACCATGAGCTTCCTTGGGCCGCCCCATTGAAGCCACCCCCACCCACCTGCCTCCCTGCTGTTAAGTTGCTGAGTCGCCTCCAACTTTTTGCGACCCCATGGACTGTAGTCCTGGAGTTTGCTCAAATTCAAGTCCACTGAGTAGGTGGTACTGTCTAACCATCTCATCCTCTGTCATCCCCTTCTCTTTTTGCCTTCAGTCTTCCAGCATCAGGGTCTTTGCCAATGAGTTGGCTCCTAACACCAGGTGGTCAGTGTTGGAGCTTCAGCTCCGGCACTGAGCCACCAGGGAAGCGCCCTGCACCCTTACCTCCTGGCAGTCATGAGTCTCTATAATATTGTTTCTTCAAAGATGTCTATAAATGATATCATGCCATATGTGACCTTCTGGGATGGCTTTTTTCATGCAGCACGGTTCTGTGGAGATTCATCAGGTTGTTGTATGTGTAGACAGTTCAATGCTTTTTAGGTGAGTACCACCCATGATGTGGGGGGACCACAGGGAGCTTAATCAACCATTAAAGGACATCTGGGTTACTTCCAGTTTTTGATTAATATGAATAAAGCTGCTATAAACCTTACTGTACAGAGTTTTTGTGTGAACATAAGTTTACATTTATTTGGGATGAATGCTCAATAGGACAATTATTGGGCCATACGGTAGTCCTATATTTAGGTTTTCTTTGTTTGTTTGTTTTAAAGAGACTTCCAAACTCTTTTTAGGGCGGTTGGACCATTTTACATTCCCATCTGCAATGTATGAGTGATCCAGTTTCTCTGCATTCTCATCAGCAGTTGGTGTAATCACTTTTTATTTTAGCTGTTCTGATAGGTGTGTAATAATATCTCACTGTGGTTTTAATTTGCCTGTCTTTGATGGCTAATGATGTTGAACATCTTTTCATGTGCTTGTTTTCCATCTGTATATTCTCTTCATAGAAATGTCTCTCTACGACTTTTATCCATTTTCGAATTGGATTTTTTAAATGGTTGAATTTGGAGAGTATTTTTATACTTATTAGATATCAGTACTTTGTTAGATTTTTGTGGTTTGCAAATATTTTCTCCCAGTCTATAGCTTTTCATCATTTCTTAACAAGTTTTTTTGTTTGTTTTTGCAGATCATGAGCTTTTAATTTTCTGAAGTCCCAATTATCTTTTTTTTTTTTTCTTTTATGTATCATGCTTTGGTGTCAAGTTTAATAATTATTTAGTCCTAGATCCTGGAGATTTTCCTCTTACATTTTTCCCCTAAAAGTTTTATAGTTTTACATTTTATATTTAAGACCATGATCCATTCTGAGTTACTTTTGTATAAGGTGAGAGACTTAGATAGGATTTTTCTTTCTCTCTCTCTCTTTTTTTTTTTTTTTGCCTGCTGCTGCTGCTGCTAAGTCACTTCAGTCGTGTCTGACCTTGATGTCCAAATGCTTCAGCATCACTTGTTGAAAAAGTTATCATCTTTCCTCCATCGAATTGCTTTTGTGTCTTTGTCAAAAATCAGTTGGGCTTGTTTGCACGTGTCTCTTTCTCAGTCTATTATTCCCTGCATTGACCTACATGTCATCTCTCTGTTGATACCATCAAGTCTTGATTTCTATACAATAAATCTTGAAAGCAGGTAGACTGACTCTTCTTATTCTTCTTTTTCAAAATTGTTTCAGCTATTCCAGCTTCTCTGCTGTTCCATATAAGTTTTAGAATAATCTTTTCTACATCTATAAAAATTTTGTTCGGATCTTAATAGGAATTGCAGAGACTAACATTTTTACTGTGGTGAGGCTTCCAATCCATGAACACATACGTCGCTTCGTTTATCTATGTCTTCTTTGGTTTCTTTCATCAGATTAAAAAAAATTATTTCTCAGAATACAAATCTTGTATGTTTTGTTAAGTTTACACCTTATTATCTCACTTCTGAGTTACTGTAAATGGCACTGCATTTTAAATTATGGTACACCCATGTTCCCTGCTAGTATACGGAAATACAATAGATTTTTGTATGTTTATCTAGTACCCTGTGACCCTCCTGAAATCACTCATTAGCTCCAGGAGGTTTTTCTTGTTTTCCCTTTGATATATTCTTTGGGATTTTTCATGTAGACAATGAAGTTATCTACAAATGGGGACAATTTATTTCTTCCTGTCCAACTTGTATTCCTTTTCTTGTCTTACTGCATTGGCTAAAATTTACAGCACTATTTGAATATAAGTGGTGAGAGCTGACATCCTTGCCTTATTCTGTTTTAGGAGAAGTCATTCAGTCTTTAACCATTAAGATAATATTAGCTTAGTTTTTTGCAGATGTTCTTTATCACGTTGAGCAAAATCCCTTCTACTCCTATGTTTCTGAGCATTATACCATGAGTGGCTGTTGAATGTTATCAAATGCTTTTCCTGCATTAGTAGATTAAATGCATGGTCTTCCTTTAGACCATTAGCCTGGTAGATTATGTTAATTGATTTTTTATTTTTGAAAGAAACACTTTTATTTTACATACTTTTATTAAGATACGTAAAATCCATGTGTTAAATTTTAGGAATATTCAACAAGTGACAACTCATTGATAAACTGGTACAAAGTAACACGTCACTGATCTTTGCTGTAGCCCAAGAATGAGTTCATTTGCGCAGAGTAACCAAACATAGTTCAGAAAATTCCTTTGGGAAATTATGTAACATGAAATTCTGGCTCTGAGTTTAATACACAGGAAGGTGGTGAAGGTGAAAGTCGCTCAGGCGTGTCCAACTCTTTGCCACCCCATGGACTATACAGTCCATGGAATTCTCCAGGCCGGAATACCGGAGTGGGTAGCCTTTCCTTTCTCCAGGGGATCTTCCCAACCCAGGGACCGAACCCGTCTCCCATATTACAGGGCAATTCTTTACCAGCTGAGACACAAGGGAAGCCCTTATTGCATAGGAAGCCATTCAGTTCAGTTCAGTCGCTCAGTCGTGTCCGACTCTTTGCCACCCCATGAACCGCAGCACGCCAGCCCTCCCTGACCATCACCAACTCCCAGAGTCCACCCAAACCCATGTCCATTCAGTCAATGATGCCATCCAACCATCTCATCCTCTGTCATCCCTTTCTCCTCCTGCCCTCAATCTTTCCCAGCATCAAGGTCTTTTCCAATGAGTCAGCTCTTTGCATGAGGTGGCCAAAGTAGTGGAGTTTCAGCCTCAACATCAGTCCTTCCAATGAACACCCAGGACCGATCTCCTTTAGGATGGACTGGTTGGATTTCCTTGCAGTCCAAGGGACTCTCAAGAGTCTTCTCCAACACCACAATTCAAAAGCATCAATTCTTTGGTGCTCAGATTTCCGTATAGTCCAACTCTCACATCCATACATGACCACAGGAAAAACCATAGCCTTGACTAGATGGAACTTTGTTGGCAAAATAATGTCTCTGCTTTAAAATATGCTATCTAGGTTGGTCATAACTTTCCTTCCAAGGAGTAAGAGTCTTTTAATTTCATTGCTGCAATCGCCATCTGCAGTGATTTTGGAGCCC